>BJBW01002488.1:62437-306407 GCA_004320125.1 Scolopax mira
CAGAAGTAGGGAGGTGATTGTCTCCCTGTACTCAGCACTAGTGAGACCACATCTGGAGTATTGTGTCCAGTTCTGGGCACATCAATACAAGAGAGATATTGAGGTGCTGGAGCGAGTGCAGAGGAGGGCAACAAAGCTGGTGAAGGGTCCAGAGAATAATTACAAAGAATTGAAGGAGCTGGGACTGTTTAATTTGAGGAAGAGGAGGCTTAGGGGAGACCTCATCACTCTCTACAACTACTTGAAAGGACATTGTAGAGAGATTGGTGTTGTTCTCTTCTCACAGGTAATTAGCAATAGAACAAGAGAGTATGGCTTCAAGCTGCAACAGAGTAGGTTTAGATTGGACATTAGGAAACAATTCTTCACAGAAAGAGTGGTCAGGCACTGGAATAGGCTGCCCAGGGAGATGATGGACACCATCCTTGGATGTGTTTAAGAGTCATTTAGATGTGGTGTTGGGGGATATGGTGTAGGGGACAACTTTGTAGAGTAGGGCTGATGTTTGGACTCGATGATCCCAAAGGTCTTTTTCAACCTGAATGATTCTATGATTCTAAGTGATTAGCCAGTGACTAGAAGCACTTCACTGGACATAAGTAGCTCATATATTCCCTATTAAATGGTATGACCTTCCCTGCCTAATCCAGAAAGAACTGCATCACATCAATAACAAGGAATACAAAAGAAAGAAAAAAGTCTTGCCCTCACTTGCACAGCAGGGACCTTCTGTATTTTCAGAGCAATACAAATGATTTTGTAATCAATACATTTGCTTTACTGTTGTTTACTATACTGTTGTTTACAGCTTAGTCCAGTTCTGAAACAACAGTGAAATGGTACAAACTGCATGCAAGACAGTATGAATATGTCCAGCCCAAAATTGACTTAGCTGTTTTAAAGCATGGCTCACCTTGGTCAAAGTGGATGTATTCAAATGTAAACCTGTCTGAAGGGTTATAACTCACAAGCCTATATCTACTGGTTCATATACATATACATGTTCATGTACATTCACATATCCTTATATATATATAAGATTAATCCCTTTTTAATCTCACTTGGAAATGTCCACACAATTGGAAAACTCAGAACATTTGTGTGGAGGAGCTGATAACTGCTATCACTGCCTCCTCATTGACTCTTCATTGACAGCTTCGCACTTCTTGCAGTTCTGCAAGCGCCAATTTAAAATGGCCTGTAGCGCTGCCAGCTCAATTTAACACCAAGAAACCAAACCTAGAAAAGATGGTAAGGAAAAAAAAAACTACAAAAGTGCTACAAGGCAGTCTATGACGTGATGATATTTCTTAGTACATCCTGGAAGAGACACTACTGCTCACATCCTGTAGCTTTCTCCTTTTGCTTTATATGAAAATCAGGGAAATGCATAAGCACACAAGGAATGCTGGTATCCCAGAGTAAAATTTTAATAATCACTTATTTATATTTGGCATTTAAAATTCCATTTCTCCAAGTTACCTAGCAAGTCATTTTGCAATTTATTTACATAGGTTTGTAGAAGAGAAAAAGATATAGTTGCTTTTCCATTGTTGTGTGCTCAGGAAACTGCACAAATTCTGTGAGTTCCATCCCACATAGCTGCAGATGAGTGTACTCAAAATATCAACAGTGGCTGCCCAGGGGGCCATCGCTAATTTGAACAGTACTGGAATTGGCTGATCATTAACCCCCATATGAAATGATGTTAATATTTCCTTAATGGAAATATGGCTTCTAGCCCATTATTCTCTTTTGCCTTGACCTTGTGTTGTGCCCTTGAGTGGCAAAATGAGTGCATAAATCCATAGTGTCATACCATTTGTCCCAAAGGGCTGGGCCTTTTGACATGGCAATTAATGTATAACTTAGGATGCCTACAAAGCTTTGTTGACTTATGTTACATTTAAAGAGCCTTGGCCACCTTCATGACTAGAGGAAATGATCTGAAGTTGCAGCAGGGGAGGTTTAGATTAGATATTAGGAAGAATTACTTTACTGAGAGGGTGGTCAGGCATTGGAACAGCCTGCCCAGGGTGGAGTCGCCATCCCTGGAGGTATTTAAGAAACATGTAGACTTGGCATTTAAGGGCATGCTCTAGCGCCTGAGATTGTTGGTTTGTATCTGTTTGTGGTGGTTAGTTTTGGGGGGCTTTGTTTGTTTTGTGGGGTTTTTTTGTAGTTGGACTCAATGGTCTCAAAGGTTCCTTCTAACCATGAAGATTCTGTGATTCTGTGATAACTCAATCTTACTTAGACATCCTAAACTTAATGTAATTAGGATTTATTTAGAAGATAAGAAATCACTAAACTCATTGCTGCAGTGTTTCAGTTTTTAATTAGATATTTCCTTTAATATGTTACAGGTGGTTTTTTTCATTCACAAAAAAATCTGTCTGCACCACCTGCTGACTTTCAAACATGTTCCTGGGGCAATTCTGGCTTTAAATAAAACTTAATCCCACTTGTATCAGTGAAATTGCACCTGCCTCTGACACCTGCTGCACAACATGGCAGTATTGGGGTAGTCCATGCCACAAATAGGCATAGGCAATCTGTATCTGCTGTGACATACATTCACTCTGGTGAGTATAGTGGAGATTTCCATACTGCTTGTGGGGGGTAGACAGGTGATAATTGCCTTGCAATTGCTTAGTGACTGACTTCCTAGGCAGGAAAGCAGAAATAGCAGCTTTTATGTCCTACAGGACACAACTTAGAAAGCTGTTTCAGTTTCCTACAGTGATTTGTTCATGAAACAAATGGTGGTAAGCAATGGCTTGAGGGATGTGCGAACAGAACACATGGTTACTTCTTGCTTGGTTTTGAAAGGTTATAGAAGGATAATGAGTAAGAGCTTCCCTGCTAGACTAGAAAGGTCAAGATCCTCTTCACAGCTCTGTCAGTGTTCTTGACTGAATTTTTTACTAACTTAAGGGAAAAGATTTCTCTGTTTTTCCAGTCGTCTGAATTTAGTTAACAGGAACTTTTGCTAACTGTTTGTTTGGTTTTTTTTAAATCATATATATATCTGCTTTGAGAGATACCTCCACCTGTCCCACCTATTCTGCAACTTAGACATCCTTCACTCCTCTGCTGAGCCTCATTTTGTGTCTTAGATTCAGTTTGGTTCTGCTTCTGTTTTCTGAAACAGTGAAGCTGGGACCGGTAACTGGTAAGAGCCTTTTCAGTGTCAGTATGCTCAGGAAGATTTTAAATTATTTCCTTTTTCTTTCTTGCCCTTTTCTTTCTTTTCTTATAGCATATTTTCTTATAGTATATTTTCCCTTTTTAAAATTTAGAGCACAGCAAAGGACATCCACAGAGCTGGAGAGAGACTGTTACTTTAGGACACAACTACACCTGAGATATTTTTGATTCAATTAATGGAACAAATGTATTTTCAAAGGTATATCCTCAGCTACCCATCCTTGGCCTCACAGACAGTAAATTCCTGTGATATCCGATTATATAAGAAATATGCACTGGAGCAAACTTTCTGCCATAGAAGCTCTGGCAACATCATTTAATAATTCACACTAACTACCTTAGGGACTTTTGCCTCTCCCTTTTCGTTTGCTAATTGCCTGTGAGCAGATTTAATATGTCTTCAACTAGTTATTACACAACTAAGGTCTTAATGTGTATTTAATTTCTAAAGTTTTATTTGACCACCATACTTGTTCTGCATTTTTCTAGTCCCTAATTCAGGTGACTTGCTTTTACTTTAAAACATTTCTAACAGTATTTCTGTTATAACAGTATTTCCCAGCTCAGTATTTCTGGGATTATTCTTACAGGAAAGTATTTGTGCTCCTGTTAAGTCTTCTCACTTTAGGAAACTTACAATAATTCAGAGCTACCAGTTATGACAATTCAAATGTGTAACCTTGCTACATATTCACTAGTCTCTAATTGAAGCTGTTAAAATTTTACAGTGAAAGCCAGGGAGAGTTGCTGTTTCAAAGAACCTATTTTCCAATCACTTCAGGCAATTATCTTTTTAAAAGGAGAACTCGGGTAGGAAATGACCTAGACATGCAGTGTTAACCTTTTCTGTATTAGGAGAGACTTGGTCCTGAAAAGGAAAGGACAGTATGGGTGAGGGAACCAACTTAGCCTTTTCATGATCATAATTTAAAACTTTGTCAATATTCTAAATTTCTTCTCTCAAAATATTTTTTTTAGGTGTAGTCTTACTTGAAAAAAGACTCATGAGTTTTCTCTCTATCCTTGCCAAAGTGATGCTGGCAATAAATTAATACAGCTCCCTGACTACTACAGACTGGGATGATTTTTTACTAAAAATGGTTTTACAGACCCATTTCCTCCTTTCACCCTGACTTCAATCTGTGTTAGGCAATAACATGAGGAAAATATAGTACTGAAGGACAATCCTGTTTCTCAGCTTCTGTTGAAAGAGTATCAAGCAATTATAGATCCACAAAAAACAGGGGAGGCAAGACATCAAGAGGTCATCTTATTATCCTGTCCTGTGGTCCAGAACAGGACAGGATGAAGAATACTCAAAACCAATATAGTCCTTGTATAACAGACATTTCCAATATTTGTTTTAAAATACCATTTTTTTTCCTAGCTCATTGTATTTCGATATAGTTTAATGACCACCACTATTTATATATCTTAGATGATGGCAGATATGAAAACACATGCATGTGTGAGGGTAGGATTTTGGAGTGTAACACTGCCTTTAAAAAAATTTCACAGGCAAGTTGTTACATTTGTTAAACTCTCCTGAAAAAATGAAAAACTTGTATCTTGGCCAGTTTTTTGTGAATGTCCTAAACACTTTTGTGGCTGATACCATGACTGATGAACAAAAAGCAAAAAAGGAAATTTTTAAGAGCAGCCTATATTGTACTGGTTTACTATTTGTCTCATTTTGAAAGCATTATATTTTTCTGCATTTGAGAGACACTGCAATGCTGTTATCCATTATCCTGTAGAAAAGAACTAATTCCTCTCTATAGAAGTCTGTAGGACACTGCACAGCATAGCACATATTTCAAGATGGCTGTGGTAAGCAAATTAGCTTCAGAGCCTGAGACAGCAGAGATAAACTGTGCATTTTCTCACTAAGCAGGATTCTAAACTGTTAGGTTGCAGAAGACTGCTGACATTGACTTTACAACGGGGACATCAAAGATGTCAAAAAGCATCTGAGAAACCTAATACCAGGAGATAACTCTCTATTTGAGGGGACAACTGCTAAATTTAAGTGTGTTAATAAAACAGCAAAATGGAAAAAACTAGATTTACAAAAATATTATTTGGTAAGTCACATAAAAGTCCAAGAACCTTTTACCTACTAGGTAGAGAACAAACTGCTGCTCTAGCTTTTCTAGCTTCCACTATTTTCTCTCTTCTGAATGCAGCTATTTGCAGCTATTCACAGTTCCTTTCAACTTTCCTGTGCTCCCAAATACCTGCCAGAAATGCATTCCAATGGCTCCAAAAGGTTTTTTTGAATCAAAGAAGAAAATGTGCATGTTCAGTGCTGAAAGAATTCCTCCTTCTGATTTACAGTTTCAGAGGAAAGTAAGGACGAAAAGGAGATTCTCAAAATACTTCCCCAGATTGGTACCAGCAGAAAACATCTATGGTTTTTTCACACTTCTGGTAATTTATCTTACAATATAGAAGCAGTCCAGAACATTTCAACTTGTCTTTGAGCTTACAAGTGAGATTTCAGGGTTGGGTTTTGTTCTTTTACCAGAAGCATTTTGTAGAACCTAACAAACAATATCAGCTTCTCCCAGCTGTTTTAACAATCATAAGAAATGGAAGGAGATATTTCTTCCAAAGCTGTGCCTGTCTGTAACTGCAGGGATCTGTTTCTGCCACCATGAAAGACGTAACACAGAAATTAGACCGACTGTCAGAATTCAAGTCACAATTTTCTACAAATGTATATATAACATTAAATAAGTATAGGTTTTTCATGGATATCTAGGCAAGTCTATTAGTTGTGTCTCTAATTCCCAAAATTATCTTCCTTAAGAGAGATGGAATTTTTTAAGCTATCTTTTTTTTTTCTCCCAAGTACTGCAAGGTAAAAAAGAATATGTCTTTTTAGGAAAGACTCTAGGGGTATAATATATTCATTTCAGTAACTGATACAAAAGTTAAAATGAGAAATTAAATAATGTAGTATCTATTTAAATAGTTCCAATAACTACTCATCATCTAGGCAACTAGGTGACTTCTCTTATGACTTTTCTTCAGATAACTGAGGTGACTAGTAAGCACACATTGGAAGTTTTCCTTCTTCCGTCTCATTAAGAAGTTTAATTTGAAAACAACATTATTTTAGACTTTCCTATGTATTTATGTTTCCTTCTATGGTCAGAATGATTCCTGCCATACATAGGCAAATGCAATAGAAGAATTACAAATCTAATTTTGTTATAACCTGCTATTTTAGGTACCTTAAATTCTGGACTTCAATCATAGTGAAGCAAACAAAGCCCATAATGTTCTCCAGGGTCTACCTTAAATCTTTTACTTCTCACTACTTCACTTTTAACTTAAAAAAGGCTTACTATCCTTAGAGTCTGTTAGTCCCCTGTTAGTCCTTAAACTGTTTACAAGTTGATGTCTACTTTGTGCTTGAACAATATCTTCTATATAAAAGCATTTTTACAGTGTAATACTTGCTGTACTTTTTGCTGACCTGTAGACTTCTAAACATAGTTGATTTTAATCTTAGTGTGGCTGCTTCCTGATTTGCACACTCAGGTGAATCAGACTCTTCCATGTTCGTACACAGGCAGTCTTGTCTCAGAATGGCTGTAATGGGCAATAGCTTGTGCTCACAACTGCTAATAGGCTGTGGTTTTCCATTTAAAACAAATTCCCTCCTGCCAGCTGGGCTGCAGGATGTCTGGGCTTTGTTTCAATCCAAACAATGGTGAAATATACCTACGAAGAGGTGCTATGGAAGCCCTCAGATCCCCACATTTCAGTAAAGTCCTAAATCCCTGCTGATTGAAGGGATGCTCTGCAAATCAGCAACTACAGATTTTACATATACGCTTTACAATAACATTTCCTTGTCCTACAAGCAATAAGATTTCATGAAGTTAAGTCCAATCTAAAGAGGGGAAGAAAAAAGATCCTACCATCAGGAAGATGACAACTTATATCAGGCAAAAACCAACAAATTAAGGAGAAATTAAAATTCATCATCATTGTAAAGCTGTAAAACTGAGATGAAACAAGTAGCTCTGGAACAAAATCTACTTCCAGAGAAAGCAGTACTAGATTTTCTGAAGCCCAGAACAGTGCCTCTGCCCTAAAGCATTGGCTGCCAAATTAGGATCCTGATAGAAATTTAATTGCTGAATTACAGGCTTACACTTAATGCCACCAGTGAAAGTTTGGAAAGTAAAACCTTCAGCTCTTTGTAATCCAGAAAACCTAGCTTTATTGCAAACAGAGTGCTCCCAAGAGCTACTGTTAGTCTGTGAGGAGGTGTCACTGAGGAAGAATGCATACCATCTTCTAATCACTTTGTATTATCTAGGCATTAGCCTCATTCAGAATCTAACTAGTACGTGACTGTACTTACAAGATTACCTCATATCAGCTGGCCAAACTCACAATGACAATATTACCCTTATTTCTGGTACTTCCATCAAAAATTTTAATCTGCTTTTGAGTTTCTTGACTTTTTTTTTCTCTCCTAGTTTCCTTTATAGTTTCTAATCTCATCACTACTGTAGATGCTGTCTAAATAGGTTAATAGACTGCTGCTGTGGAGCACTGAAAATCCTTCTAGGCACTCAGTCTTCTGCTTAAAGCAGTCAAGTGAAACTTTAAATTAAGGATGGGGCCAGAATCAAAATGTTAGGTCTAATCACCTTTACCCAGTGGTACAGATGGATACAGGGTCATGTTTCATGGTCTTTTTTCCTTTTTTTGAGCTGTTAATTATCTCACCTCACACACAACCAACAATGGGGGTCTCTCACTTAGTGTTCAAGTGTTTCGAACAGAAAAACAAATATTCAGAGTCATATTAAACAGAAATGACCACTGCTGATTAATTAATGTCAGACCTAATCTTTTCAGCAGGCGAACTGAAAAGTTCAACAGGCTATCTATGCATCACATGGATAATGAGGTACAGATACTCTTAGTCATTGCTCTCCCTTGAGTTCAGGAAGAAAGGTAAGAAGTAAATGATTCTGGGTGACCCCACAAATTATATCAAATAACACAGTAGGCCAAAAACTGTGAAATGAAAACATGGTTTTCATCGATAAACTTTTTCTGCAGTGGACTGAAAAAGCAGCAGACACACTGACACAAAGGCATTCAAATACCACTGTAGGTTCAGGCTCAGCTTCCAGATGCTGAATGATAGCAGGTGGAAGAGAAAAACAGCAAAAACAGTCCAAGTAGCCTTGCACTGAATACTTAGGGATGTGAAAACCTTGTCTGAAATGACCCAATTATTGACAGCATCCCTGATTTAAACCAAAACAAAACAGTTTCCAGTGACAGGATGGTGGTAAGCCTCCCTTCAGCAATTCCTTCTGGGAGACATAGCAGTAGCAGGTGGTTCTGGCTATGATGCACCTCATGAGAGTCTTCATTAGGCTGTGATAAACTAGAAAAAATCTTGGAGGAACTCCAACTAATAACTCATATGAAATGTAACTTTTGTGAGTCCCAAACCTTAACAGAACAAAAATGGCTTTAAGCCAAATTCTGGGACAAAGCCAATCTTATCATGTCATGCTTCTCTAAAAGTCTAGCAGAGACAGAAAATATCAACAAACTCCTAGAAGCAGCAAGAAAAAATACTAACTCTACCAGTATAAGCACAAAAAAGTGACTGCAGTAACATAAAGAATATCTTAAAGTGATTTTGGTGGTACAGGCATAGTGGAAGAAACTCCCTCAGACACATCTTATTCTGACCTATATGTTTTGCTGCCTGTACAAAATTGCTTTCAGCAGTATCTATCAACTTTTCCGCTACAGCTCTGACCACACCATGGCTTCTGTATTGCTCTAACTCTCTACAGAGGTAGCTGAAAATAGAAGTATGGATTTTGCTGACCCTTAAAGGGAAAAAAAGGAGTATTCTGCTGATGTGTTTATACCTACCATAGATTTTTCCTTTTTCCACATTTCTATGAAAAGTCTGTGCCAGCAGAACTTTTATAAAGAGAAAAAAAGAGAAAGAAATACAGGAAGAGAGCAAAACAACTTTACAGTGCTTTGATTGGTTTTGACGTACTTACTTCGGGTTTTGGGGTGAGATTTTTTGCTAGCAAATACCAGAAACATTATCTGTAATACTGAATCTATGCCTGTCTTTTTGGTTCTTTTGTTGACTTTTTTCAATCTCATTTCAGAAAGGGTCTATATCCTCTTGACAAAGCCAGAGGTAAAATGTGTTCCTCAAGAAGGGATCAGGAGAAATTCTGATCCTCTTTACTGTCTGGTGAGTATATGCTCTAGTTTGGAGGGGAAATGCCTGCTGTGCACAGCAGGAGCTGGTGCCAGGCTTCAAGCTCACAGGATAGTTAATGACAAGGTCTGTTTTTTTCCATATGTTTAAACTTAACCCCCTCCCTGCAAAACCTTGGGAACTGGCTTCATCATTTTCTAGTTTTCATTGTAAGTGAATGACATGCTGATATAATAATTTGTTTTCTGAGCAGAGCCATTTTTCTTTCTTTCTAATGGGCAGTTACAATTTTTTTTTGTTAAGGAGTGGGAACTTTTTCCAAAATCATCCTGCAGACAAAATCATCCACTTTATGAGTTGATTGCCTCTTTGAAGAGACTGAGTGATCATCTTGAAATGCTGATGCTGATGTAAAAACTTAGCATAAGTTGTTTACTTGACCTATTTAAGACTGAAAATCTTATATAGCACTGTACTTATTTTGTAACTAACAAGAAATCTTCCCCTGCCATGCACCCATTTCTCCAGAATGAGAAAAAGGGAATATGCTGTGTTGTTGTAAGTTATATCACTCTAAATACATTATGGATTGATTCAGGTGTTCCAAAACAGTAGTCCTTCTTATGAGACTCCAGTTTTGAAAGAGGTGCCATATTAACTACATAGCTAATATGTATGAGTTATCTAGTCTGGTAGGTTAAAGCAGTATCAGTGACTTAAAAGATCAAGAAAAAGAAGTGTTTACAATTATTCTCGAGCAATTCTGTAGTATTAAATATCCTTACTGCAGTACAAGTGTACATTCAGATAAGGATTTATATCAGGACATCATACCCCTCACCAAAGTGATTATAACACTTAAAAGTTTAGGCCAGGTAAAATTATCTTTAATAATTTTATTAAAGAAAAATTGATATATCTCATATATTTCTTCTCTGTAGGAAGGTTTCCTCAAGGACACCTCGCATTAGACCAGACTGCTCAAATACCCATCCAGCCTCATCTTGAACCCTTCCAGTGATGGGGTACTCACAACCTCTCTGGTAAACTCATTCCAGTGCCTCACCACACTGACAGTAAAAAATTTATTCCTAATATCTAATCTAAATCTCCCTTCTTTCAGTTTGAAACTATTACCTCTCATCCTATTGCTACATGTCCTGATAAAGAGTCCCTCCCCATCTTTTCTGCAAGCTCCCTTCAAGTATTGAAAGGTTGCTATAAGGTCTCCCTTTATAGTCTTCTCTTCTCTAGGCTGAACACCACCAATTCTCTCAGCCTGACTTCTTAGGAGAGGTGCTCCAGTGCTCTCATCAGCTCCCTAGCACTGCTCTAGACTTACTCCTTCTAAATTTGGGGGCCCCAGAACTGGACACATTAGTCCAGGTGGACTCTTGCTAGAGTGGAGAAAAGGGAGAATCACCTTCTTCGGCCTGCTGGCCACACTGCTTTTGATGCAGCTCAGGATGTGATTGGCTTTCTAGGATGCAAGAGCACATTGCTGGGTCATGTTGAACTTCTCATCTATCAACATCCCCAAGGCCTTCTCCTCAGGGCTGCTATCAATCCATTCTCCTCACAGTCTGTATTTGTGCTTGGGATTGCCCCAAACCAGGTGCAGGACCCTACACTTGGCCTTGTCGATCTTCATGAAATTTGCACGGGCCCACTTCTTGAGCCCGTATATGTCTCTCTGTATGGTATTCCTTTTCTCCCACGTGTCAACTACACCACACTGCATGTCACCAGCAAACTTACTGAGGGTGCACTCAATCCCACCATCCATGTAGCCAAAAGAGATATTAAATAGTGTCAGGCTCAAAATCAACCCCTGAGAAATACTGTGTGTCACTACTCACCACTTGAACATCGAGCCATTGACCTCAACTCTGAGTGTGGCCATGCAACTAATTCCTTATCCACCAAGTACTCCATTTGTCAAAACCACGTCTCTCCAATATACAGACACAAATGTTGTATGAGAGTAGGTCGAATGCTTTGCATGAGTGTAGGCGAGTGATGTCAAGTTACTCTTCCCTTACCCACTAATGTTCTAGCATCACCATAGAAGGCCACCAAATTTGACAAATACAATTTGTCTTTAGTGAAACCATATTGGCTGTCACCAATCACTTTCTTATTTCCATGTGCCTTAGCATAATTTCCATGCAAATATGGTCTATTCTTGCTGGACACAGAGGTGAGACTGACTGCCATGACTTCTCAAATGTGAAAGATTTTGGCTTGGGAACTTCATCCACCAGTTCCTTCAAGAACTGTGCATGAATCATCAGTCCCATGGACTTGTGTGCCTTCAGGTTCCTTAGATGGTCTCAAACCTGATCTTCACATAATTGCCAGAGTTGGAAGGGACCTCTAGAGATCATCTAGTCCAATTCCCCTGCTAAAGCAGGAACACCTAGAGCACATCACTCAGGACTGCATCCAGGCAGGTCTTGAAGATCTCCAGAGAAGGGGACTCCTGGGCAGCCTGTTCCAGTGCTCCATCACCCTCACTGTAAAGAAGTTTTTCCTCGTACTTGAATGGAACTTCCTATGTTCCAGTTTAAGCCCATTGCCCCTTGTCCCATCACTGGAAACCATTGAAAAGAGTCCGGCTCCAACATTCTTCAACCCACCCTTTAGATACTTATAAACATAAATAAGATCTCCCCTCAGCGTTCTCAGATCTCCCTTGTAAGGGAGGTGCTCCAATCCCTTAATCATCTTCATTGCCCTATGCTGGACTCTCTACAGTAGTTCCCTGTCCTTCTTGAACTGGCGGGCCCAGAACTGGATGCAGTATTCCAGTTGTGACCTCACCAGTGCAGAGCATGCAAAGCAGAGGACCAGAATGACCTCCCTCGACATACTGGTCATACTCTTCCCTATGCAGCCCAGGATTCCATTTGCCCTCTTGGCAACAAGAGCACATTCCTGGCTCATGGAAAGTGTGCTATCTGCCAGGACTCCCATATCCTTCTCCTCCGTACTGCGTCCCAGAAGAGACACTCCTAATCTGTATTGGTACCTGGGGTTCTTCCTCCCCAAGTGCAGGACCCTAGATTTGTCCTTGCTGAACCTCATTAAGTTCTTCACTGCCCAGCTCTCCAGACTGTACAGGTCACACTGGATGGTGAAACAGCCTTCTGGAGTGTAGGCCAGCCCTCCCAGTTTGGTATCATCAGTGAACTTGATGAGGATACACTCTGTCCCCTCGTCCAGGTCATTTATGAATATGTTGAAGAAAACTGAGCCAAGTATTGACCTCTGAGGGACACGACTGGTCACAGGCTCCAACTTGACCCCACTCCATTAATTAAAACCCTCTGAGTCCTGTCACACAACCAGGACTCAATCCACTTCACTGCCAACTCATCTAGCCCAAAATTCCTTAATTTCGTAATGAGGGTGTTATGGGAGACAGTGTCAAAAGCCTTGCTGAAATCAAGGTAGATGACATCTGCTGCTCTCCATCTAACCAACAAGTTACAACATCACAGAAGGCTATCTGATTGGTCAAGCATGAGTTACCCTTGGTAAATCCATGTTGACCAATACCTATAACTTCTTGATCTTCAATGTGTGTGGAAATGACATCCAGCGTGAGCCACTCCATTATTTTCCCCAGGACAGAGGTGAGACTACTGTTTTCTCCTACAGTAGGCAGTTCCTCATTCTCCCAGTCCCTGCCTTCACCCTCTGTGACTTGGGCAGTGTGGTTACTTTTCCCTGGCTTCTTTACACTCAGGCAGCCTGTTGCCTGTACTGGTGTCTGACATTATCCCTCCCCAGGTGTAGGACTTTGTGTTTCCCCTTGATGAACTTCTTGGGATTCCTGCCTTGGCAGAGTATGACCCTGGGATGATGCAGAAAGCATCACCAAGTCATGACTCTGTGCAGAAGGAAGGATTTGGGTGCCGCCACATCAAGGATTGGGTAGTGCAGGCTGGTAGGAGAGGAGAGCCCCAGGAGGTGGGGGCAGAGGGGACATGGAAGAATAGGCCAGGCCTGGGGTGATGAGCAGTGGGGTATGGGCTGGCCCTGTAGAGCCCCCAGCTGGAAACATCTGCCCCAGGACCAGCTGTGGAGATGCAGGCATGTTGCAATGTCACATAGCAACTCAGATAAGCTGTTGGACAAATGTGACCCTGTGTCATCCCATGGATGGTCAGGATGAATGAAGAGTGCATGTCAAGTCTGAACATCCTCTAATGCAGCTTTGAGACATGCCCTTGCATCCTGTCACTGGATCCCAGGGAGAATAGATCAGTACCTCCCTCTCCAGTTCCCTTCTTCAGGAAGCTGTAGAGAGCAATGAGATTGTGCCTCAGCTTCCTTTTCTCCAAATGAGACAAACTACTCCCCACAGGATGTTCCTTCCAGCCCTTCTAATAGCTTCATTGCTCACCTCTGGATGCAAGGACCTTCACATTTTTCTTAAATTGTGGGACCCAGAACTGCACACAGTGTTCAAGGTGAAGCCTAAAGGCTAAATACAGCAGGATAATCACCTCTTTTGACCGGCCAGTTGTGCTGTGTTTGATGTACCCCAGGATGCAGTTCTCCCTCTTGGCTTCGAGGGCACACTGCTGACTCATATTTAGTCTGCTGTCAATCGGCATTCACAGATCCCTTTCTGCAGGGCTGGTCTCCAGCCACTTCTCTCCCTATTTATACTTATGACTGGCATTACTCCATCCCAGGTGCAAAATTTAGCATCTGTTCTTATTAAATTTCATGACATTGGTAATTGCCCAACTTTCTAATCCTTCTAGATCCTTCTGCAAGGCCTTTGAGAGAATCAACAGCACCTCACAGTTTAGTATTGTCAGTTAATGGTGTGTTCAACTCCTGCGTCCAAATTGATAAAATATTGAACTGAACTGGCCCTAGAATTAGCCTGAGGGGCACACCTAGTGTAGTGACTGGTCACTAGTCAGATGTAGCCTCATTCACAACAGCCCCTGGAGCCCTGCCTTTCAGCTCTTCACCCAAAGCACTGTAGCACTGTGCACCTGCTCATCTCACAAGTAGGACTTTTCCAGAAAGATGCTATGAGGGACAGTAACAAAAACCCTACTAATATTGAGAAAAACTACATCCACTGCCTTCCCTTCATCAACTAGGTGAGTGACTTTACCATAGAAAGATACTAAATTAGTTAAACAGGACTTTCCCTTTGTGAACCCATGTTTACTGTGCCTGATGATTGCATTGTTCTTTAAATGTCTTTCAGGGACTGTGGCAGCTGCACAGTGACATATCTTAATGTTTTTTTAAATAATTGGTAGTTAAAACCTAACATTTTTCATCTTAAATTTTCTTTTCTTCCTTTGTTTCTGCTGAATTTTGCTGCTATGACACATATCATTATAACACATTCAGTCCTTCTCCCCGATAAGTAACGAACTGAAAATGGCAAAGACTCAAATGTTGAATTCCACTTCAACTAACAATCGTTCTTATAGGACCTATAAATATCGTGGCTTTATGTGGTTTAACCCCAGCTAGCAATCCCAGCTAGAACCACACAGCCACTTGCTCACCCGCTCAAGAAGTGTGGAGAGAAGAAGGAAAAAATACCTTACGGCTTGAGATAAAGGCAGTTTAATAAATACTATAACACTAGAGGAAAAATAACAATAATGATAACAATAAGAATGACACTCACTACCTGGTGAATTGACAGTGACTGCGGATTCCCACCTCCTGGCTAACCTCCATTTATATACTGAGCAAGACATCTATAGTAAGGAATATTTCATTGGCCATTCCATCATTCTGTCTATGCTTCTATGAGAAACTGAAAAAAAGCCCTTGAATGATGTAAACATCACTTGGCAACAACTTAAAAAAAAAAAAACTGGTGTTATTGACATTCCTTTCACAGCAATCACTAGAAAGAAAATTAACTCTTTCCCAGCTGAAACCAGGACAAAGCTAGTCATACATAATAAACTGGTCATCTAGTTTATCCTTTCAAGTTACTTTTTCAGATATCTGGTCTATTACACCAGCATAAGAATCCAGACACTTGCCATTAATTTCAGCACTCAGGAACAAAAAAGGCACACATTCTCAAAAAGAAGCAGAATTTGTATCTTTAAATATCCAAAATTTACACTGATTACAGTAGTAAGTCTTTGACCTTTTGGAACATTAAACTATTAAATCCACAGAATTGAGAAATATTTCTAGTTCTTTCTTCTATGGTGTTTTTTCATATTCCATGAGCAGTCCTAGAGTTTGCTTCCATAAAAAGTTTGATAACTATCTTCAAAAAGCAAGTTCTAAGTAAGATCCTCAAAAACCTGAAGTCTATCAAAATGGATAAATGAGAAATTAATAATTTCAATTTTCTGAGACAGGATAAGGACAACGTAATCTAGCTACAAGAAAATTTAGACTACATAAATATACATATGTAAAAATACAGAAAGTAAAATCTTCATTCTGTTAGTGGAACACTTTTAAAGTATATTTAGTAATAAAACCATTCTTCTTAAAAATTAAACAATTGCTTTTGACCTAAAACAAAGAGGAGAAAGATTTCTGCAAAGGCTTTTTGTCAATTTTTTGCACCAAAGTGGTAAACAGCTGCTCCAGCACATGTCTTCAAATGCATTCAGAATGTGCTTGGGTAAAAGAACAGTTGCTCTGCATTTTTCCCACTACTTGACATCAGACAACTCCTACAGAAGTCAACCAAGGGCACTGAGACATTGGAACATGTTATTTAGCAAGATCTAGTCTCTCTAGTTGAAGACAGACACCTCCCTAGGAAGATTAATCTAAAATGAAATTATGGATGAATCATGCTGGCCATTATGCTGAATATGAAAGATTATACAGATGTGAAGAAGAGCCATAATCCATAGTGTAGGTTACCTGCTGTTGACTTCCTTGTCATTACTCACAGGCAAGCACTACCTAGATCAATGCCAAAATTGTATTCTTAGTCCCTATTTAACACATCTGTGTGTATAGCTAACACATCTGAATTAAAATTATTTTCTGATTCTTTATGCAAACAGCTGCTTATCTAGAAATGGAAAATCTATTTTACAGTGTGATCAACTCCCATTCATCTGAGAGCTGTAAGCACCTTGTTAAATCTTAGGTATTGGCAAGACATCCTTTATTGCTGGTACTGAAGCTGTGCTAAGACACAACTATGCTGGACTGAAGAGAAACCTGAGAATTATACTTTTGATTTACTCTGGTGTTAAGTGCATTCATTTTCAAACCAGAGATCAGGGCTGCCAGTCTCCATTGACAGATTTCTTTCTGATTTACATAGAGACTGTTGAGATAAAAATGCATATATCATCAGTGCACAGATTTTTCTCTCCTGTTCCCTATAGCTCATGGGACACAGAAATATATCTTCAGAAGAGCAGTTTACAAGTTTGGACCCTCTCTCTGAGTATTTATGAATTTAGCCTGTAGCTAGGTGATAAAGTCATTCTCACCAAATCTAGGAGACATGAGTTTAAATTGCCTTGGGCTAGAATACATGTCTCCAGCCACATACTGTCTAAAACTCAGGTATAATAATTCTTACCAATAAAAGATTCAGAAAGGATGCACACAGCAGTCCCACAGATCAAGTGTGTTGAATCCGACAGCTCATAAGATACAAGCAGAGCTCAGATAGGAAAGCACTCCAAACACCCAAGCTGTATGTGTCATTTATAGGAGCAAATTAAGCAGCAGAATATTAGAAGTCCCTCAGCACACTTTGGTATTTAAAAGAGCAAACTATTTGTCCTTTTGCCTCATAGTTGTACAGTGTCTCATCCTATTCCTTTAGACACCTAAAGGATCTAATCACTGCCTTAAGACTGTCAAGACAGAAAAGATGAAAACAGACATTTTGTTTTTCTGTGACTCTTAATAACCTTGCTACAGCTTCTTCTCCTTCATGCAGCCTTGGCATATCCCAGATCCAGTGATACTTTTGTATTACTAGCAGAGATTTTGTTATTTCTGAGGTCATTCAACAGAAACCAAATCAACTCTCTTTTACTGCATCAAGAAAATCTTAAACCTTTCACTAGGCAAGGCAGCAGCTCAGGCTCTAGCAGAAGCTACCTCAGTAGCCCAAATAGATGAGCTGCTAGGGGGACTTTCAGTCAGAAGAGACATTCATGAAGAACCTTTGCCTGTGAAGGGACAAACTGGTATCACTGGCTTTGGGTATTCTGTTCAATACTTCGTAACCAGCCCAGATGGAGCATTGACAAGATTCCATGAGTATGGAAATCCTTGATATGAACACATTAAAATGTATTATCCTTTACAGGTATATGATATAGGGAGCTTTTATTATATATACACCTTCCACCCACCACACAGATTGGTCAGTTTGTCCCAGGCATTTTTCACTCATTGTGCTTATATTTTGTGCAGTAATTTCCCACATCAAGACGTAGGAGCCCTAAAAGCAGTGTAACAAGTAACAGTAGTTGTTTCACAGCAATTGCACAGATACTTCTGTGCAATTCACTTGTTCTGATTAAGCAGTAAATATGAAGTTCATTCCATCTGGTAAAAAAAAAAAAAAAAAGAAGGTAATTTTCAATTCCATATGGTAATAGTTTACAAATCAACCTCTCTGTACCTCACAGTAAATACTAGAGTATCCAAAGCAGTGTGCATTTTGTATCTATTTAATTTGAGGTCATTTAGGAAAAGAAGCTGTTATTAATCAACCCTGAAATTTCTGGTGTCCCCACTTTCAGGGAAATCATGGCTTAGAGTAAAATGCTTTACAAGGCAATGCCCATATCGAGCTGCATGGGCGAAGAACCTGAGAGCCTAGTGAATTCAGGTCTTTAAACTGAGTGCTTCAGTGTAGCATGAAGATTATTACAATAAAAGATTGTATAATAAAAGATAAGATTTGGCAGGACAGACCAGTTTCAAGGACTAAGAAAGACATTTACAGGATGTGCAAGGGGTAGCATCTCTTCTGCTTTCCTCATCTCTTTGTATTCATGCTCGGCTTCCCCTTAGCTCAGACTGCCACTTAAGAAATAGCCTCAGAGCTGAAGGGCCCTGCTAGAAACTACACCTTACTTTGTCCTGGAGTTTGTGTTCACTTGTCCAAAATACAGGTTAGTTTCAAAGTCCCAAGGCTTTACAATTTGCTTCTATTGCACTTTGTTTCCCTGTTTGGAAAAAAAAAATCCCTGAGTATCTCCAAGTAATCTACAGACTGTGGAAGTAAAGTTGCATGGCTGGACCAAGAACAGGCCTTTCAAATTTTTAACAAGATATTTAAATTTCCTTCCCCCCTTGTCCTCAGGGTATTTGTCATCTTTTGTTTTATCCAAACGATACTTCCAAGAAAACAAAATGAAATTAAAAGTGCTAACTTCAAAGAAGCTTTCTTCCTCCCCCTCTTTTCCAAATATCAAAATACAAATATGAGATGAACCTGGATTTCAAAATTTTAGAAGCTTTACTGTCAATAATGGTAAAGGTCAGGGAACATATGTGCATACACATGCACCAAACTGCACAACTGACACAACAGATTTTTCATTATGAGAGTGAAGAAGCCTGATGGTTGCAAAATAAACAAACTAATTAACAAGAGATAGTTTTAAAACTCCCTCCTTGGAAAGCAGTATGACAGTAACAGAGATTACACTCCAGTCCAGAGGTCCTGCAGAGAGGGGAAAAGACTAGATTTCATTTCACTGACAGTAGTCTTTTCTTTAAGCCTGTTTTCTAAACTTCCAGCCAAACATCATCCCTTATTTCCCCTGACAGCTTCTGTTGTTTTTCATTATTATTTCATCCTATATTTTATCCTGTGGTTTCAGAAAAAAAAGTTCAGAGCCTTATTTGTTTTCACAATTTGTTATGTCCTACTACTGGGCGTAAAAACTTGAGCTCCTCTGGCTCTTGCCACAAACTGGAGCTGTCGTCTGAAACAGTTCCAGTACTTACAATTGAGGCATCATTGTTGGCTTTGCCTAAAAACACTGACTAATACAACTCGAGGGCCAGATGCAGCCCTAGCACATAGAGGTCACAACCTTAGCCATCTTCTTCATGTACAGCAATCACATGATAGAACTGCATCTTTAACTGTTTGTGTTGCACTGGTTTGCCTCCCCCCGCCTCCACAGATCTGCACGTGGGAATTAGAAGAAAGAACTGTCAGCAATGACAAAATAAGAACACGAAAAAAGACCCTTTCTGGAATCCTGTCACTCGATGTGACCTGGCTGACTTCTGTTGGGTTCATTGTGATAGCAATGTGATAGCAAAACCAAACTGTTCGGGTTTGTGTTGCTTTTTGAAAAAAAAAAAAAAAAAAAGAAAAAAAAAGAAAGAAAATCTGCAAGATAAAAAGAAGGCAGAAACAGATGAACAGAGATCGGCTTTGAATAACTAACAGACTTTTGGCTAGGATACTAAAATTAGATTTTTACAAAAACCCAAGTTCATTCCTTAGATTAAATCAAAAAAAGTAGGAATTCAAACCTAGGTCTCACAAGTCCCAGCTAAGAGCTAAAACTGTCAAGTTATTTCCCTTTTTTGCAGGTGAGTCCCTGTCCTGAACAATGGTCTGTCCAAACAATATATCTCTGCAGCATCTCATTTGGACATCAGGTATTTTCCAATTTGTCAACATTGCCAACTAGCTATAGTTACAGGACTGCATCCTCATTATCATACACACAGAATAGTTGCCTGAGGCTACCTCTATGCAAGCCCAAAAACTCAACATGGCATAAAAATAGAGGATTTTATTTTTTCCTTTCCATTCAAAATTGAGTCCTCTTTTTTGCTAAATAGACACTTGGGAATGGACATAATTTATGACAGAGTAAAACCTTAACACAGAGCAAACTATACTGACAATAGGATTCTGTTTTTAAAACCAACCATTTATTTGAATTTTTTACAACAGACATTTTTTCAATTTAGTTGTGATTTTTCTGTCCCCTGCTTTCTACTAGAGGTTCAATTCCCCTTTCAGGAGCAATAACAACTTACAATAGTCCCATTTCCTCTTCTCCTTCCTCCATCTCCACAGAAGGGTATATCTTACTCTTAGACAAGATACTCAATTGTTTGCGAGGCTATGCTGTAAGATAGATGGGAGAAAGTGATCAGACTGAAAAATAAGCTCTGCTGCTGCAAAATCTAAATCTCTTTTCTGCATCTAACTCCCTTTTTTTGTTGCAAATTCACAGACAGGTCTCTACAGACAAAAAGTTAAGCTGGAGTAGACAGTTGTAGCTCACAGTTTCACTGATCTCTTGGATGGAGTTGTTTCATGCTTAGTCTGACCTTTACAAGCAATGTGAAGTTCACACTCAATTGCCATTGTCCCACAATAGCATCACATCAGCAAATCTAGCTTCTCAGAACTGCATTGAAGTGCAGTGGAATCCAGTAGTAAAAACAAGCCTGCAGCATTAACGCCACCCACGCTAGCAATGCCCTGTGTGTTCTGAGCATTGTTCACCTAAAACAGACAAATGAATTATATCTAGTGTATGTATACATGTATACTGTATACAATCTACACATTTCTTGTTTTGGTTTCTCAAGGCTCCCTTTTGTGGGGTATACGTTATTTTCCATTTTATTTCTATGTATCACCAAAGTCATCCCTGTGAATATTGGGGGGGGGGGGGCAGGGAGGGGTTAAGTGTAATTTCTTCCTAAGACAACTCTTATTGTCTAATAGCACAACCCACTGCTAAGCGTTTCTAGACAAGAGTCTTTCTGAGATGGTAATCTATGCACAAGGAGTCTTTTCACAGCTGGTGGAGGAGAATAGAGGTATGCAAAGTCTGTACGGCGGCAGAAAAACCCTTCAGGAGAATCTGCTAATACCAAATCCCCCAAAATATTTTTTGTGTATGCTTGGTATTCTGTCTTGTTAATGTAAATATATATAAAAGTATCCTGTTAGCAGGAAAGTGAGAGAGTGGATGTAAAGGAACTGATGTGGCATGGCACATTGAAAGGGTTGTTTTATAGAAAATACAATATTGTTCTGGCCCTTTGATTTACAGAAGTCTATAGATGCTTTCCTGAAGTTTCTAATACTGCAAAACTGTTGGCTACTAATGAAGAATTAGACTTAGACATCACAGAGTAACTAAGTACACTGAGAACTGCCGCTTGCTCCTACTCTGCTGTGCTCCTCTGTACAGCCTACAGAAAAACAAGCACAGGCATGCACCATCTGCATTCCCATGCACAAGCCTATGAAAGGCAGAAAAAGAGAACATGTTGGACAGGTTGACCAGGATGAAAGCTACACACTGCTACATTAAAGTGTTAGCACTGGGGCTAACAGTTTGAGAGAGAGAAAATAGAGACACTCAATTCTAGAGAAAGAAAAACCACCAGACTTATCATACCTTCAAACTTATCACGTAGTAAAAATTGGTCAGTAGAGCAATGCTTTGAAAAGTAGCTATTCATTTCCCCTTTTCTCCTTCATTAACTTAAAACCATAAGCTAGGAGTTACTCTAAGTACCTAAGGATCCATAAGCTTTATGGAGTAGTCATTTTCTTACTTGTCAATACTTGGCTGTGCTTGCCAATGGAGCTGACAGCCACCAGACTGAGCAGTGGTAATGCCCTTCAGAAATGTAAAATGCAAACTGTATCAATCACTGAGAGGTTAGCCTTGGTACATCCTGATGACTCTTCAGCCTCTGTGATAAATTCCTGATGATCTGCCAGCTCATTCAGTGCAGAAAGGGGTAAAAAATGAGCAAAATGATCCCCAACATAGTTCTTTTACTCCATTTGCACAAGTGGAGGAAAGCAAAATCACTTTGATACT
This sequence comes from Scolopax mira, assembly GCA_004320125.1. Lineage (NCBI taxonomy): Eukaryota > Metazoa > Chordata > Aves > Charadriiformes > Scolopacidae > Scolopax > Scolopax mira. Next base: position 84,716 of record BJBW01002488.1, read on the forward strand.
TAGTGTGTGCAGGAAGACAAAGAGATCCCCACAGAGGACTAAAGAAGGGGTATGGCTGGTCTTCATGGGGCAAATGCAGCTCTACATAACTCCAGCCAGTGCCTACAGAGTTAACATAGTGGAGTGGCTTCATCTCAACAGATACGTATGTACTTGTGGTATTTTTAGGGAAAACACAAGCTAACTGTTGACAGTTTTCTCAGAATAAAATCACAGTGAAGACACAAGGTCAAGCACACATAGGCATTGAATCAGATCACTATCTGGGTGATAAAATATGTCCTGGAGAGCAGTGCTAGACTAAACATTCATTAATGTAGCCTTCCATCTAATTTGCAGATTAACTTGTCAGATGTTTTGCAGTAGTTAATAGATGACAGCCATCATTTTGATAAAAGCACAGAAGATATTTGCACAGATTTATCACTGTGGGAACAGTGGGCACAGGTGCCCCAGTGGCATTAGCCCCAGCTGTACTAGCACTATTCCCAGCTAATACAACATTTCCACACGTGAGATCAGGCGTATCATGATGACACCATTCCTTCACCCAGACCAGGGATTGTGTTCCTCTCCCACAGAGGTTTTAATTCCTGTGAACAGAATCTGCTCAGTTGCATAGATTTAACCTATTACATAGCAATCACGTAGCTAGGGAAAGGACTGTGAAATTTTATACTACTAATCAACACAATTTACTAAAGGAAGAAAGCATTTTTTTCTGTCAATTTTTATGTGAAAATGAGGAGTAGTTTTCCAAACGATAAACTGTCACAGGCCCCTGGAAATCTATGCCCTGTAAAACCAGGAAGATTTAGCAGAGAAAACGATAGATTTTAACTTAAAAAGGCAGGTTATAAATGTTCCCAAAGCATTCATTAAGCACTAGTTGAAAGTAATTAAGCTAGGCTGGGTTTCATCATAAATGTTAAACACATGGTCATCTCAAACTGTAAAGGTGTTCCAAATTCACAGATATTTTCTCTGCTGTCATTGCCTGGGATGAATTTACTGCTCATTAGAATTCCCCAACTATTTCATTTTCATCTTTAGCCAAACAAAGCCGTATTAACAAAATGCGCACAAACCATGTTCTCATTTAAGGCCTCCATGTCCTTTGCAGAATCAGGGCAGAGTGATAATCTATTAAACTGGTTCAATCTTTTTTCACCCCTAAAGGTGACTACATGCAAACACTGCTGAAAAATTATTATATTTACATAAGTTTAGTTTTATTCTTCAGTCATCCACGTGTGCCATATTGAGACGAGCTGACACAAAGGTTTCATTTAAATACAGTTATATCAATTCAGCATTTTTGTGGGCCTGCCCTCTATGTTTGATCTGTAAAAGGCCCAAATTTAAATGAAATAATTGGATGGAAATGTGAATCTTCTCTGCTGTGAATGATGACCAGAATGATTTGGGCAGCACAAATGAGGAGAAGGAAGTCTGTGGGAAAAGCAAGGCAAGAAACTCATAAAAATCAGTTTTTCTGAAAAAAAAAAAGTTAGATTTGCACAAATATACATATGTGTATCTCAGTGTGAAGCTGCAGCTGACATCTTGTCTTGTGCCCTTCATAGCCCTTATTATCAAGTAAAACTTTGTGTTTCAGAAAAATCTATCAATTTACCATTCCTGGCTTCCAGAAATTCCTCCTCAGAATCTTTGGTGCTGGAGCAGTCACACCATTAACATAATTGTTCATAATAGGCCCATGTTAGGACTCAGACTATTTCTACCTTCTTGTCTTCAGGGAATTATACGAACAACATTCATGCCATAACCACTGGTTTATGTGGCAGAATGACAGAACTATCACACCAGTGTTACATCACTCCTAACCTGCAGAGTAACCAGAAAATTTGATTTTCACAATACATCTTTCCAGTCTTAACAAATGCCATCAAGCAGAGTTTGTCATAATTAGTTTTGTCACTTGCAACTGTTTCTTCTCCTCACCATACAGCATGCTTAAAAAGGAGAGAAAGTTTTACTATTTGCAGACACTTTGCAACAGACTATGGAACTACACTAGTCTCTTTTCCTTAAATTTGTAATCACTCTTCACAAACCAAAAGGGAAAAGTGATGTCAGAAGGCCTTACATCAAGCATATTCTAAGACATTCTTTGTCCCTAAAAACATGACTTTATCTGTACCAATCCCACTGTTGCTTTTACTTTCCCCCACCTTAATTCTGCTGTCAGCTCAGAGCCCTCCAGCACACTGGAGTCAACCATTGCTGAAAGAGATATGGCTCCTTTCCTTCTGTACACCCATGTGCAATCTAACTGCTTAACATAACCGTTATATTCCAAACATCACTCATGGAATTTGGGGTTTTTTTGTGGGATTTTTGTATTCTCAGAAGCAGTTCTCAGACTGCCCCTAACACCCACATGCTAGAAGCTTTTAGAACTGCCTTTTGATATGGCAATCCATTCTGAGGGCCTGGATGAAGATATTAACATTTTGCCTCTGCTGACAAATGCAGCTTTTCCCAAACATCATTGCATATATACCAGCCTCTGGTATACAGATGTGTTTTAGAGAATCCAACCTATACAGCAGTTCCCCAGTTAGTATGGAGCACAAATTAAGCCACTGTAATGGCAGAAGTTCAAATTCAACACAGTCCTCACAGAAAAGCAACCTGGAGCACAAGCCATCTGCAAACAGTGGCACATGTAGCACATTTTGAATTGTTGGGCCAGGGCCAAGCTGAAGCCTAGGGATAGCACATGGGACAGAAACCATCAAATGAAACAATAGACTGGAGACAAAGGAAGCCCTGGACTGCTGACAGCAGTATAAATTCTGATATAGTGTTTTGTTTCTGCTTTGATTGATTCTAACATTTAACTGGTATAATCATAGATGAAAATAAATGCTGTATCCCTCAGTTTTGTCTGTCATCCCTGGTGCCTACCCAAATAACTCTCCAAGAAGTGGCAGATCTCTTCCTTACACATTTACCCAGTACCCACTTTTGCAAAGTGACTTGTATATATATATGTGTGTATATCTATCTATCTATCTATCTATCTATATATTTACAATCTGCTTTATACTTTGTATTTGGAACAGTGAATTCAAGAAGGGGGGGAAAAAAAGGATTAAGCAAGACACTATGGTTTATGATTATTTAATACCTCATAACGCCTGAAAAAATGTCTTGCCCAAGTCCTACCTTCAATGCCTGGCTCCCAACAACACATTTGCTCATGGTCCACATCAGCCAGCTCCAATGTCACCGAACTTTTCTTGCTGAGATGCTTCAATTCATAAATCAGAAAACTAACCAAGAAAAAAAAAATAGACAGGTTTATTCCAGATTAACAAATGGATTCAGCTTCATAAAATGACCAAGGCAACTAGAACCAGTGCAAATCTCAGCATATGCTTCACTTGGGAATTAGCCCTCTAACATTGACTCAGGTTTAACATATAGCTTCACCTTAAGGAAATGCCAGTATTCTTGGCTAGCTTGAAGGTTAAAGGCAAGGAGATCATGAAGTTCACTAACTCATGAAGTTCACCAAGGCCATGTGCAGGGTCCTGCACCTGGTTCAGAGCAATCCCAAGCACAAATATAAGCTGGGAGGAAAATGGATTGAGAGCAGCCCTAAGGAGAACTTGGGAACCTTGGGAGTGTTGATGGATGAGAGGTTCAACATGACCCAGCAATGTGCTCTTGCAGCCCAGAAGGCCAACCACATCCTGGACTTTATCAAAAGAGGTCAAGGGAGGTGATTCTACCCTTCTTCTCCACTCTAGGGAGACCCCACCTGGAGTATTGTATGTAGCTCTGGGGCCTATTACCTAAGGAGGACATGGACCTGTTGGAGTGAGTCCAAAGCAGGGCTAGGAAGATGATGAGAGCCCTGAAGAACCTCTCCTAGGAAGACAGGCTGAGAGAGTTGGGGTTGTTCTATTCTGGAGAAAAGAAGACTATTTCCCTTTATATATAGACCTTATAAAAGCCTTTCAGGGACCTACAAGAAAGATGTGGAGGGACTTTTTACCAGTAATTGTAGTGATAGGATGAGGGGTAATGGTTTTATACTGAAAGAGGGCAGATTTAGATTAGATACTAGGAAGAAATTCTTTACTGTCGGGATGTTGAGACACTGGAATGGGTTGTCCAGAAAGGTTGTGGATGCCTGATCCCTGGAAATGTTCAAGACCTGGTTGGATGTGGCTTTGAGCAAACTGGTCTAATGGAAGGTATCCTTGGCTTTGGCAGGGGAGTTAGAACTGGGCGATCTTGAAAGTCTCTTCCAATCGAAATCATTCTATGATTCTGCGAAGATCTATGGTGGGGTTTCCATTAATGGCCACCTAAGAAATTCATCCCCATCCCCGAATTTAGCTGTGGTATTGCCTCTTCATCTGGGACTCCTTCAAGGTTGCTATGAAATCCCTAATTTATATCATGTCTCTTAAATCCAGAAGGCTTTCTGGAGTCATATCCTACTGCAATACTGTTAATAAAAGTCTAAGCCACTGCAATACTTCCAAATGGAAATAGACCAAGAAACATCTGACAGCTACTCAACCTTTGAATTGCTTTTGTCTTTACTGTTAGTGTGGATCACCTGATTGAGTGAAAATTTCTCTTTGGTTTTAGCTGACAGCACCAAACAAGACTGCTGACCCAGGTCAAAATATGCCATTAAACTCAAGAAATTGCATTTTGTATGTGGAAAGAATAGATTTTCAGATAGATGCCTAAGGTAATTTTGAAAGAGATATAGTTTGAGCGCATGACTGCACTAATACAGTGTCCCCAGACGGCCCCTTAGTAAGACAGCACAAGACTTAGTAAGCTTTATGGAGCCAAAAAGAGCCCATTCTTAAACCTGAAATGTTGATGCAGCTAGCTGAATGGCAGACAAGACAAAGACACACACCTCACAGCATGAGGAGGAGAAGTGTGTCAGTCAAAAATCTGGTACAGCTCAGCATTACTAACTACAAAAATACTTCCTGGCTCTTTGCAGGGCCTGAGGCAGTTAAAAACATCATCTTTCAAACTTCAAAATAAATGATCGTGCAAAACTTCCTTTTCCTCAGTTCTTTCTTTTTATTCAATAAAATAGTCTTTGAAGAAGATGAAGAAGCAAAGAAGTCTCAGTCTTGCAGTCTCTTGGTGTTTGTCTTGGTTTGTTTGCCAAAGAACCTTTCCCTCAGGTGAAGATAAGCAGGAACTTCTAATCACTTCCTCTGTTTACTGGCAGAATTATTTTTAATTTTTTTTCGTCTGTATACAAAAGACATAAACTACATTTTTTTTCATTGCAAAACCCTTTCATTATCATACTGATTTTTTTCATGTCTAAAGACTAACAGTAGAAGGAAATTCTACAGGATGCTCTGTTATGAGGCTGGTTTTATTCCGTAAATTTATGTCAGCCTGTGACAGAGCATTACATCTTTGTATGACATCTGCATAAGGTTTCCTCTCCTAGGGACTTCTGTAGCTCTTTCTGTTCATTAGATAATATCACTCCCATCTTGTTTGTACTAACCTTTATCCATATGCTGTCAGAGAGGTGCAGGATATCCACTCAAATTCCCTGTAGTAGTCAGTACCAATATAATGAGAGCATAGAAGGTGGTATCATTGTCATGTGGCTACATTGGCTGTGGTTTATTTCCTATGGAGGGGAACACAGGTTTAAATTTGTGAACTGAAATGTATTTACAAATTCCACAATCAATTTCATCTTGTATAAATCAGCTCTGCTACAGAATGGTGTTGCCCATCACACATCCATGGCTGCTTATGCCTGTCATCTACTTCTGCCAGTGGTAGTGCTCATCTGACAAATTACGTTGGGGAACTGATCCATCTGAAAACTAACCAATTTTTTTTGCCAGCTGCTTTTTAATTCAGTCAAACTCCATCTTCCTCCTCACTCATGGCTGCACAAACAGTAATGGCAAGGTGAGGGACCTGTATGAAAAAAAGCCCACGGTTTCAGACAGAAGGAGACTCATCCTTTTAGAAGCAGCAACAGCCATTTATACTGCTCATTTGAACCAGTGCAAGCACTTGTGCCCGTGTATGATCACCGCTTCATACATACACTGGGTTGAAGAGGAAACAACACCAACACATACACAGTGCTATAGGAAATTTCTGGCCGTAATAAAAGCTGGTCTGAGCAGCCCTGCCAAGAAAGTTCTATGACACCATAAAAATCATTCAGACTGTCTGTGATGACGCTTTACATAGTCTTTAGAAAGCAAAGATGTCTGGTTAACAGTCAAAAATCCTAGTAGCAGCTGTAGCCAACAAAAAATAAATAAATACAAATAAAAATCTCAGGCCAGCTAATATTAGCTATTAGCTAATTAGCTACTTCCACCCCAGATCCTCATCATTTAATGAGTCAGGAACACTCTGAGAGCTCCCAATCTAGACTGCCTGGGATTTGCTCTTTCCTCAGAGAATTGTAAGTCATCCAGGTTTTGCTTCATAGAGGTCTTCATTCCCAATATATCAGTAGATGTCATAGGGGAGTTATTGTTTTTCATCGTTTTCCATAATATTCTGCACAACTAATTTAACGTTGCCCAGTCTGGTTAGAGATCTGGTTCTAGCCCTAAGCTGGAATTTGGGAACCTAAAGCTTTTTAGTCAGCAGACAGTTTGGCTGCACTGGTGATCACTGAAATTTGCATACCCCTGAAGAGGCTTTTCAGCCTGGCTCCCAAGAAGCCAGGAGCACCCACATTATCCTCATCCTTGTATATTTTTTTCTCCATTACTACCTCCATTTCTTAGGCATCTATTAATCCTGAAACTCTCAGAAATATTTGGTATATACAAAGGAATACTGTTGTTATGAAACACTAGTATACCAAAAACCACCATGTATTATCCACATGTCATCTTTACATGGAGTGGTTCACTTGCACTTTTGAAAACAGTGCCAGAAGGTGTAGGCTACAGACATATAGTTTCCTGAATACGCACAAGAGGGGTTATGGTGGACTAATAAACTATGATGTTTTCCTATCACCTTTATCCATATAGGCTACTTGACCTGCTGTCAGAACTAACAGCACTGGAGACCCTTAACTAATGGTTAATCATCTCCTGTGTACACAGGGCTTGACTGAAATGCTCAAGACCAGTTCTTTGGTTGGCTCCACTCTTATCTTAGTTAAAGCTGATACAGGGGGTGCATCTACCCTTACTGCAGCTCCTTGCAAATCCTTGGGAAGAAGCAATCACTTTCTGGCACATTCTGTCAACTATAAACAGCAGCACTTTTCTGCAATGTCACAGCAATCTAGCCACTATAGGTCAGTCAGGCAATAGCAGCAATTTATGTTCCGATTCCTATGTGTGCCTTGCTGGTGAGGCTGCAAGGAGAAGGAAGGAAGAAACAAGGTATCACAGTGAGAAATGTTTACCAACTGCTTTACAGTTTCCCAGGTTGTTAGCTCTTGTAGTTACAGGGATGACTTCTGATCTTAAACAAATGGCAGAGGGTGTGAAAATTGATCCGTATTTCTTTATCAGCATCCCCATTTTGAAAATTACTTCCAGGATGGGGCTGCGAATCTGATACCCAGAAAAGCTCTCCATGAGAACTGCAATGACACTACATTTAGTGAGAAAAACAGTAAGTGTGTTGTTCTTGTGTTTACTTTTTCTGCCTTCAATGTATGGGAAGGGAAAAATCAGCAAACTAGAGGTTAAATTATGGTGTTTCAGTATCTGAATATTGTAACTTAAAATGATATACCAGTTAGACCAAATTGAAAATTAGTATTTTGTTCCTAATATAGTGATTAAAAAACAGTGAACAAATGTAACTACTGTTCTTTTTAAATTCAAAATACTAACTCCATTATACAGCTAGAGAACTCAAATGAAAGCAAAAGGTGTTTGGAGTGTAAATATTTTCCACAACTAAATAATTTCATATGTTGATAAATTCATATTTTGTGAATACATGCAAAAATTACATCTCTTTCATTCTGTGTGAAACATCTTACAGTCATATTTCTGATCAGCACCTGATGTCAAAACAGTAGTTGAAAAGATATGACAGGTTTTAAGCAACTACCTAAACCTTTACACATATTTAGTTTAGAAATTCTGAAGGAGTTAACCTACATCTACAAGAAAATGGTTGAGCTTAGATCAATTGGAATCAACAGTTGTACCAGCACTGGGAATGCCTTATCCACAGAGATTGATGTAGCCCAGCAGAGCACCCCCTGCAAGCATTCCCTGCAGAAACAGTTGTTTCACATCTCCAGCTGAGCAATTCTGTCCTCTCGTTGAAGATCAGTGTCCCCACAAGAACCTTGAAAAAGCATGTCCTAAGAACATTCTCCATTTGCTTCAGTGCAAGGCAGGCTGGCCTAATTCAGACAGCTGGCTTTGTAAATTAAGCCATCTTTTGTACCAAATTGGATAAGAGGTGTCCAATACTAGTTTAGATGGGACAGGAATATCAGCCACAGGGAATTACAAACAACAGGAGATTACAATGTCTTTGGCCAGTACAGCCATTTCTTCAGTGAGCATCTGACTCCTAAGTCTGATGTGATTATAAATCTACCCCAGGTGCAATTTGTACTAGCTTCATTTGCACCAGCATAAGAAAAGCATCCCCTTTCCTCATGCCCCTCCCTCCACAGCCCACCCCCAGCCCCCCAACAAAACAAAGCTATATTGCTGCGGTTTCCTGCTACAATTTATGTAAAGGCCATGTGCACTCCTGAGTATAGCTCAAACCATTTGAGAAAACACTCCCTAGAGCTGCTTTCTCACCACTCTACAGCTGCAGATCATTTTGCTGACACTGCCGAGCCAAAATTGTGTGAGCGGTCCTGGACCATTTCACTATGTAAATTAGTAAATTAAATCTGTGTATCTGCTGATATTGCATGTACTCAGACTAGGAGTACTCACTATGGCTCTCATTTTATTCATAGTAAAAAAGTTTCAGAAGGTATTTCAAGGGTTTATTAACAGCTCTTGTGAGAGAACAAACCTTATACTCCTTCCTGTAGTACTTTTGGTAGAAATCTGTAATGCAGACTCTAAGGATTATCTGTGCTGCAAAGTGGTAAAATTTCATAAAGTAGCCCTTGGAAAACCCTGGTTAAGACAAAGCATGTAGGTAGAGTTGAGGCTTTTTAATCTTCATTATATACCTGCAACAGTTTATTACCAATCTATTGCAGTTCTGCAGAACAGTTTTTCCTTCCCCATGCAGCGTGTGATAGCAGAAGGTTTTTTTAATGTTAAGAGATAAACTGGGGTTGTGATCTTCCTGACTTGGGCTTTTTCCTGATCATCAGCCCTTAAGCCTCCCCGCAGCAGTAGATGCCCCCACTTTGCTCCACCCTTCAGCAGTACATGTAAATCGGGGGCAGGCCAGAGAATTCCAGCTTAGAGAGATGGTCCCTGTCTGTCAGGACCTCAGTAAAGGCTCAGCAAGCACTACAAGTGGGAACTATGTCTTGTCGACGTTGTTATAAGGTGGGCAGAAAGACAAAAGTTTCATCCATCCTCTTTTTTCCTGTTGCTGCTGCTTATGGTGTGAGAACTGCTGCATGTGACAGGCTTCAGTGACGAGCTTTGGACCTCTTCCTTCTGCTCAAGCTTTCCTGGAGGATCTCACGGCTGCAGGAAAAATGTACTGGGGAAATCACGTTAGGTAAGGCTCCCTAAGATGCCAGGGACTATCTCTAGCAGAGGATGCTTTTCTTTTTAACAGTGCTTTTTTAGTGATAATCAGGCCAGGAAGCTGAAAGGAACAAATGTACCTGGAACTGAGCGTGAAGGCTAATATTTTCCTCTTGCCTTTGCTGCTTTTGTAACTATTGGCAACAACTAGTTGTGGTAAAGAAGTTCCCAGGTAGAGACATTTAACCAGAAAATGTGTGGAATCTCTAACTTTCTGGAAGTAAGACTAAGCTGTATGTCCCTGTTCTCTGCCTGCCCCACTCCAGCCTCCACCCCCTCAGTTTTAAGGATTAATTTGATATTTTTTATGTGTTAATTCGAGTTACTGCTGACATACAATATTTATAGTTTATATTATCAATGCTTGATAAAGCTTTGAAAAAGGTTTTCCCTTCCCCTCCTAGCCCCCATCTTCGTTTTGGTGTTTCTTTTTTTTTTTTGTAGAATTCTTTTCACTGTGACTCTGGTCTGCCAGGCTGTTCATTTAGGAAAAGGTGAGGTGAACATTGTGTTTCCCCCTTCCTCCCCGTGTTTCTTAGGTACATTTACAGTATGTATTGATTTATTACGAGCTACTATTCTCCATATTTGCACTTCTTGTCCAGGCCGTGAAAAAGAGCTTGAAGATATGAAAAGTCTCAATGCCACAGCACAAAGGCAGCAGCCCAAGAACGAAGGGACTATGATAAATACCCTCAGTGACATGAATCAGAGTTATGAAAACAGAAAGCAACAGAATTCCAGGGCACTGGTACCTTTTACTGGGATTACAGAGAGTAGGTAACATTATTTATTTAAATAATGCCATAAAAATAGCTTTTTAAAATATTATATCACAGTAAAGCTTTGACTGTTGTCCTGGAAGATTCCAGCTGTTTGGTTTTCTGTGGCTGTTCATTTAAACTACTCCCGGGGCCACTTAGGAAATGGTGATAAAAATTTAAAGTAGAACCTGCAAAAGGCAACAGGGAAGAAATAGAAAACAGGGAAGGGTGCTAGGAATTAAGAATGGGTTGGTCCCATATTTCATGACAAAGAAATTATTTAATTAAAAAATAAAAGTTTAAAACTGTCTGAAAGTTACAGTACTAATAGAAAAAAAAAAACAAACAACCTTATAAAAACAACTACAGACAGACTTATGTTTCTTCCCAACTATATAAAGTTTTAGATTGGTATTCAATCACACGAGTCTGAGAAAAGCTTGAGGAGGGAGCATTCCCCTCCCCTCTCAAAACTAAGCAACTCTCTTTCCGGTTACAAAGCCCCTTTTATTCAAAAATAAGCACCACTTCTCAGTAATAATGCCCCATTTCTTAGTGGGACTGAAACCTGTCTCTGTCAAAGTGAAATATTTCATTTGAATAGATACTGCTACTACAGGACTTGGGACTTGCCAGGCGATGCTTCTTGACTGCCCTTTAATCCCAAGTAGTTTACTTCTAATCCTTAACTAAACAAACTGGGTTTAACTGAACAAACACTCCTAACAGGCAGATAATTTTATTGTCTCTAAAGACAATAAAACTGGATATTCTTAAGATCCTTTGACAACTGGAGAGCCCCGGGAGAACAAGTGAGGAAAAGGGGAGGCTCAAAGCCCCTGGGATGTTTAGCAAACTCTGTAATACTGTCTTGCAGGTAAAAAACTGAATAGGCACTGCTGCCAAAACGGAGGGACCTGTATTCTAGGGGCTTTCTGTGCCTGCCTAAAGCATTTCACTGGCAGATACTGCGAACATGATGAGCGGCAAAGGTAAAAACCAGAGCAAAACCAGAGACAGTGAGCAAGGTGCTCTGGAGAGTTATTTTCTGTGGTGGGATCAGGGACGTACCAAATGTCTCCCTTGTCCTTGACAGCAACTGCGGCAGCATTGCCCATGGCGCCTGGGTGCTGAAGGGCTGTTGGCTGTGTCGGTGCGGCTATGGTACTCTGAACTGTCTCTCAGAAATAATGCACGATAACTGTGGTAAGGAATGGCATTAAATCAACCATTTTTATATTGCGAGTATCAGAATTGCCTCCTGCAAAGTTGAGGTACTCAGAGGACATTGTATGTGATCTATTTAGCCTTCTGCAGTGGCCTGCTTTGCTTCAGAGAATGAATTAGTGAGACAGTAAATAATACTGTTGTTGCCTGTATAGCACATCACATAAAGTACTTTGAGATCTTAATAATCCTTTGCAGTAGGAAACTTTCCCCTATTTTGACTGAAAATTGCAGGGATAAAATATTTCTCTGTTCTGCAAAACCTGCACATGTCTGTGACTTGCCTCTTAACCAGGACAATTTGTACAACTAAACTATCCAAGAATAGAAACATCTTTCTTAGATGAGGAAAGAGAAAAAACAGTAGTGTAAGCTGGTGTGGCAAAAGTATACACCAGTAATACACTAGAGGAACAAGTACTGAAAACTTGCGTGTTCTTGCATTAGCTACCTAACACATAAATTGCAGAAAACAGGTCTGAACCTTATTTTAAGATATTTATCCTAATCTTAAAATATTCTTGTACAGAGTTCTAAAACTGAGTACATTCCTCAAAAAATACATAGCCATAGTTCTGATCAGCACTAAGTAGTAATACTCAGTCTCCTCCAAAACACTATATTATTTCAAGTCTTTATACATCAGCCTGTGAAAATTGCTGTAAAAATATTTGAGTATTTTTGGAAGAAAAAAAAAAGCATCAGCAAGCATAAATCTTGAAGGATTGTTTTGCCGGTAATTTATTTTCCCTAGAGAACTGGCTACTGAGCTCCAGATTATTTCAGTACTCTGAGATTACTAATAAAAGTTGAATATTATTTTATGTCCAGTTAATGTTAGTTAATGTAAAATTAAAGAAAAATATTCTTGCCCTTCTGCATCCATGATGTCTCAGTCCCACTCTGTGCTGTAGTATATTTTTTATGCCAACATCACTAGTTAGCAGGGTAAGAAAACAACAGACCTCAATAGCTTCAAGATTCATTTGCACCCCAAAGAATTACCAACTTTTCCCGTTTCCCTCCCCAACTAGTCTGAGTAGCAATGCACTGAAGCTGTGACTCCAGAGTAATACCACCAACTTGGAAGTAAATAAAAATTCCAAAACTTCAGACTCCTAGGTCCCCAGGATATATCCTACTGTGAGATAAGACTACAAATCCAAAGAAGTGAAATGCAAAAGAAAGGTGACAGTCCTATCTTTGCAACCATAAGAAAAAACAGAAGGTAAAAAAAAACCCAAGCAAAACAGCACAAAAAAAAAACCGACCGAAAACAAACCCACCCCAGACCTCAACAAAAAAACAAAAGCCCCACCAAAATCAAAATCCCACTACACCACCAAAACCACTTTTGTCTTGAAGTGTTCTGTATTGACTAACGATGTGTGGCACGGAACTTGCTAGTTAAACTCCACTGAAGAGTTGAATGTTAAAGTTCCCGTGGGTGTTGTCTTTTGAATGAGCTCTATTGTTTCCCCAATACAGGAGAAAAATACCTAACAGGCCTCATCAAGATCAGTAAAAGCAGTCTACTGCTTACTACTCTAGAGCTCAGCCTAACAAAGGCAATAAAGGCAGCAGTGGAGAATCATCTGCTCATCCCCTGAACAGAGACTCTGGTTTTCACATGCATGAGGGTATGGCTTTCTGCTTGTGCCAATTAATGAAGCTCTTTCTTGTTAAAGGAAGGGTTAAAAGGCTACATGCAGACCTGAGTGCATACCTCTTGTGAAGATCTTGCTCTTGCTTTGCTTGGTATTTACTTTTGATTATTCTGAGATTAATGCCTGCAAGAGCTGATAAGTGCTATCAGTTGCTCCTCAAACGATCACTGATGGGACATCTATTCACATCTCTCCCCTGAGAATAGGCTCTTTGATTGGCTTTAACAGCTGATACCTTTAGCTTAAGTACTTGTGAGATTTCAGGGACTTTCAAAGTATGCTGAAAATCCTTATGCTTTAAAATTTACCTACTTTAGTCATTAACAAACTTGTTTTCTTTATATTTTTTAGAACTGAAATCAGAAAAGGAGGAAATTACCAGACTATATTCTAATGGGCTAAGATTACAGCAAACCATGTTTGCACTCAGTTGCCTGCTCACTGTACTCCTGGAGTTATGCTGCTGGCAGTTGTGAAACTGGACAAAGGGAAGTAATTTAGGGTTGATGTAACCCTCGTCACAAGTTATACAACGTTTTTCTTCTGTGAGGTACACAGCACACTTCTACCTGCCTACATATTGGAGGCAGATTACAATGTATTAGTTAATGATAAAATGCTTTGATTGTTATAAATTCAGATTATATGAATGTGAAGTATTTATTATTATATTATTATTACTACTATTAATGTCTGATTCTTTTAGTTCTAAAATACCATTCTTCCAGTGGAAGAAAAAACCCCCTCAATGTTCTATGCCTTAAGTCTTGTAAATTATAGTAATTTCGTTTGTACACAGTACACCTATTTTAACAAATAAAACTGATTTAATTTCTAAAGAGCTTTTATGTTTGGTTTTATTTAAACTTGAAATTTCATATCTACCATTTGTCATTGTATTGTATCCTGTAACAAAACAGTAAGAAAAGAGCAGGGCAGAATGAACAATCTGAAATTTGTAGAGATAAGGAGGAGTTTAAGGGTAGATATATTTCAAACCCAAACATATAGAACAACTCTAAAAGTTATATAGTCTTTCTAGATTACTATTGTTTGTTATAGTTCTGCATATTCTTAGGCAGGAAGCATGTTTCTTAAGAACACATAGCTGATACTGATTTGTCTTTTGGGGGTATATTTTATTTCACATCCTAGAAACAGGGCCTCTCCTTTATTTTTAAAAGGACAACAAGAGCAACTTCTGAATATTTTCTTTGGGAAACTTGTCTTGTTTTATATATACCATTTATATATGAATATTTCTGGGCTGTAAAATAAAAAATGGTTGGAATGTGTAACTGCATTTGTAATAGATGTTTATAAAATACCAGAAACATTTGTTAAAAAAAAAATGTAATTGCAAAGAGATTCCAAAACAGTGAATGTGGAGCTACCACCTAGAAATGATCATATTTATAATTTTGTTGGTTAAAAAACATTATTGATTCATAAAATCCTTAAATACTTTTAAAAGTTTGATATACTTAATTTTTAAAATTTCTTTATTTCTTTGGTGACACAAACCAAGACAACAGTGCAGTTATTAAGCAGATAATTATCCATCACCAACAAATGGCTTAATATTGTGTCTGCCTTTGAATCTAGGACTATTCATTAACAGACTTTTAAGGGGATTAATTGTGTTAAAACATATGAATGTTTAATACTGCAAAGGATTCAGACTGCTCCTTTCCACACCCTAGACTTGAGCAGAAAGAGTAACGCTTCCCAGTCTTCACTTAGGACTAGACTCACTAGACTCACTCTTTACTTGAGACCAGACTCACACTAGATCAGAAACAGTCTTTTTCTCATTATTTCCCAGAAACTCAGTATCCATATGTCTGTGTTTCCACAGACTTTGAATAGGAGGTACTAGCATAGGAAAATTAAATATCTATGAGAGCAGCTGGTGGAAAATAGTCATGCCTTTATGTATCAGATGTTGAAATTGAGGGATTGCATTTGTGAAAATATCTTGCTTTGCCATAAAGCTTACCTGAGAAGTCTGTAGGCATGTTCTTCAGCCAGGCTTTACTTTGTAAAGAAAAGCAGCAATATACGTGGAAAGTACAGCAAAAATGTATGTGAAATAATTCTTATTTTTATCCCAATAGGAAACATACAGAGCCATGAAAGATTACAATTTACAAAAGGAAAGAGCTGTCTAATACAGGGTTTACAACAGAAGAGCTATTTCTGTTGCAATAACATTCATAGCAGATTTAATGAGGAAAAGCTGATCTGGAATAACTCTTTATGTAGAACTGCCTATGTGTCTAAAAGAGTCACCCTGATGGAGATATACATTATTGGTTTGATCTGAATTAATGCAATTAAAAAGTCTAGCAAAGTAATATTTTCCTGCTGTACCAAAACATCAGTCCAAGGCACCTAATTAGAAACAGCAAGGTACAGTTTCTACAGTTTCAAAGCACTGAATGGGGAACTTAACTTGGTAAGTGATTCTAATTAATGTCAGTGTAAATCACTACTCACTTTGAATACTAGGATTTGAAAATTTTCTCCTGTGTACCTAGAAGAAGCGATAGAAGGTTTTTGTTTGGTTGGTTTTAAGATAGTTCATTTTCTCTCTCCCTCATTCAATTGTGTTCTATATTACTGGAAAATCTGAAAATGATTGCTTCAGGTTGGTTTTACATCTACCATACTGTGGCAAAACATATCCTCAGTGATTATTAGCTGTCAAAGATGTTTGTCTGGTATGAGTAAGCAGAATGGAGCACAAAGTCTCTTGTCTTTGCATACATGAAACAGAGGCAGCCGCGGGAGTTGAGTTTGAGGAGAGGAAAGAATAAGAAACATTCAACATCTGTCTCATGCATAGCCTCATTCTCAAATAAAAAACTAAGAAGGACAGAAAGCACTGAAGAACAAAGGAAAGCACACAGTCACAATCTTTGCTTAGGTTAAAACTGTCTCTGCTTTTATCTGTCTCCAGCTGTTTGCAATAACAGATAAAAGAAAGCATTATTTTCCTTCCCTGCTACCATGGGGGCCTGGCTAACTTTCTAACACTGCAATTACAGGCACTTTGGTAAGGTTTGTTTATAGCAAACAATGATGCTTGCTCTCCAGCCTCATGCTAACTATTTATGGGCCACTCTGTTAAATGTAGCATGTCCCAGCAAAATAGACATTTGTTGCCACAAGTTCATGAATGTGCCCTCTTTATATGCAGCCACATTTGGGCAGGGAAAAGACTCTCAAAGAGAAATATTTATAAAATGCTTCACAGGCCCCAGGGCCTACAGACCTTTCACTCCTCACGGTTGACTCCAAAACTAAAACAAATGGTGCAACCTATGACTGCAACTGCTCCAGCCTCCACCACCCCTCAGGACATGCCGCTGATAAGGACTCACTGCCAGGGAAGCAGCCTGGCAGTGGGGGCTGACTCCTTTGTGGCCTTGATCCCCCAGAGCTGAAGCTCTGCATCCAGGAACAGGTCTGCAGGGGGATGCTGCCATCTGCTCCTAATGTGAAAACCTAACTTGCAAATGAGAAAGTGTCATTCGTTCAGCTTTTTGAGTATCTGATGACTATCACTCAAGGTAAATTTATTCCTAGCAAGGGGAGATGAATTTCTGTTGTCCCTGAGAAGTGTTCATGCTGCCCATAGTTGCCAATAGCTTTCCCTCACCTATAACTATAAAAAAGATTATTTTTTTTCCAGACAGGTGAAATAGAACCAGAATTAATTCCCCATACTTTTTTATCCAGAGTTGGTGGTTTAAATTGTCATATTTAAGATTGGGTCTTTCAGACCCTATACCATTTCAGATATTTCATTATTTGTCTTTCATTGACTCCAATGGTGTGTCAACAGGCTATGTGTCTAGATCATTGCACACACCTGTTTCATGTGCCTGAGCAAGTGCATAGCAACTTTATACTTTGGCTTCCATTTATTGGGAGTCTGACAGTACAGGAGGCTGGCTCATGTACTAAGCAGCCCTGTGAATGGCACGTGTCTTGTGGAGGGCTATCTAGTCACCTTGCAATCATCAGCTGCAATTCACCACTTGTCTCACCTTTTCACAACACAGTCATGTAGGAGCATGGGAGACTTAACAACAACTGAGCTGCTGTATTCTTGCACTCTGCAAAATTACTCAAGCATGATGAGTACTTCTTGTGATTGCAAAGAACATTGTTTGTCAATGGCGTGGACATTGACAGAGTGGACAATAAACATGTAATTCCCTCTACATTGGTTGGTTGACTTTGCCCTTGGCTGATGTTGCTGTGAGGATGACTTCTTGCTCAGGGAGTGAAGCTGCCATTTGTCGCTGGAGTAAAACCAGATGCCTTTTGGGTGTCGAGTCTAGCATTTGTCTTCAGGTCTTTAGGTACGTGCTGGCACAGCAATAGCTTTCATTAGCTGCTGTCTTTGACTGCTTCAGCCCAACCACATCTTTAGAAAAAAACAGTTTAGAAACCAGCCTGTGAGGCTTCAGTTCAGGTATTTTTTCTGTGACAACATCTGGATGAAATACTGGGAATGTACTACCAGGACAGAAGCACTGGTGAATATTCAAAGGCAAACAGCTGGAAAGGCATTGGAATTATAAGCAGATTTTCCTGGATGAATCTGCTGTCAGCTGGACCCATGTACTCAAAAGACCTCTTTTTCTGCCAGCCAATATACTTCTCTGAGCTTCATGGGTTGTTTGGGGCATATCTGGTCACTTTTCACTAGGCACAGAAACTTGTGGGCAGAAATAGACATACAACCTTTGAGGCAACAAGTCACATGACTGGTTCTGGATGGACTGTAGAAGACATTTTCAACCCATGCATACAGAGTTTTCTGTCACCAGACAACACAACTTCCTTTATATACATGCTTTTGTACACATAATATCCTGCATCTCTTACCAGCAGCATGTTTTTTGCCCCTTCTTTTCAGTACAATGCCTATATCTGCACACTAAACAAAAAGCTTTATTGATTTGTTTTACTCATAAAGCATTTCAAATGGTTTAATTAAGATGAAAACTTGTATAGAGATCAATGAAATGACAGGTCTGTTTCCTGTACTGACAGAAACTGTCTATCCAAAATCCAGAAAGTTTTATAGAGAAAGTTGTACTTCATGGTTTCATATTGCCAAGGTCACATCTTTCCAAAAAGTATGGAAAGGGGTACCATGAAAAATTTAATTAAAGATAAAGAGGTGTTACAATGATGGAAATACAGTCTTTGCAAAATCAGCTTTAAAAAGAACAAGCAGAGAGATAGGATCAAAAAGAATATGTGTCAAAGATTCTTCATACCTGACGTTGGACATGGACTCTTCTGAAGACTGTTATTTGGAACAAAAAGTTTTAAGAAAGAAGGAACATTAACTGACTTGACAAATCCCATGCTTTACATGTTATTCTTTTCTTTCAGTCACAATATTATGTTCCCTCACCTTAAACCTGCTTAATGCAGCACCAGTAACAAAGCTGCTTCTTTACAAGGAGGGAATCCCACACAGAAACCAAAGTAGCAGTAAACACTGCCTTTAGCTTTGAAGGTAGATTATGAAGGCCATGTGATGAAGAAAGTGAATTGAGCTTTGTTTTCCTGCCTGCTATGCTGGTGTTGGTTTGCGAATAACATTTATAATGTGTATTGACAACACAGCTGGAAATTTCCTATTGCTTTTAATATTAGCCTTCTGAGAAAACAAGAAATATAGGTGTGTTCTTCCTCCTCTATGTCTCTCCCTTCCACTGTTCTTCAGAGAGGCTACACTCTAGCTCTGTCTGTGTGGACATGTGAATAGCAGCTAAGTGGAAAAAAAGACTTATGCAGACGATTATGCAGAAATGCTGTGCAGTGCAATATCTTCCACTACTGCAATGAAATCCAAAAATGCCAGTTCAGTACATTCTTATGCTGTGTTCTTCTTTTATCTGAATGCATCCTCTTAGTGATATGCCTGTCATGAGTGATGCTAACCAAAAACAACTAAACAACTACAGAAGTTCAACAGTAAGACCTCATGCTAAAATGTATGAAGGTCAACCTCCAGACCAACAGCTCCAAGAGAGAATCATCTATGCAGATAGAACTATATAGCAAATGCAAATTCTACCTGCAAATTATATGACTAATGCTGCAACTTTCTCAAGTAGTTTGAGTTTAAAACAAGACCACAAAGACATATGTCTACTTTCCTCTTTGTACTGCTATCAGGGACAGCCATGCTCTCAGCCAGGTCCACTCATTTGAACATATTTTTTCAGATCAGAAAATTTTCTGATTTTATTGCCCTAGTTTCCAGCTAGACAATTCTTACTGACACAGGGATGTGGCAGACATGTGCAGCAAAGTTGAAGGTGAGCCCACAGTTAGACAAGCCAAAACTTTTTACATAATCATTGCTTTAATGCTATTAGCTTGGATAGAAAGATTGTTGACCTATTTTTAAAGGAAGAGAGCAACTTGTAATGCGGAGACAAGGGAAAAAATATAAATGTCAATGGGCAGAAAATCTGTTCATGAATTCCCATTACAGTGTATAACATCCCATTGGGACAAGAGAAAAACATAATTATGTATTTGTCAGTAAAGACACTGTTAATGTTTGTCATGCTCACTTTGTAAAGGATATTGAAATTTGTAGAAATTCCAGGAAGAAAACTATACAGACATAATTTAGAATATGAAAATACTACAATGAAAAATGTAGTAACCTCAGTCCATTATGAAGGCAAGATTAACTAGTAACTTGATACCCCACAGGATCAAATGGGAAGATACTCAGTCCCATTGCTTTGTTGAACAGAGCCATTTTCACGGGTCTAAACAGATGTGCTCAATACAGTCAACGTACCTTTCACCAGGAGACAAAGATGCCAGTCATTACCAGAGTTAAAAAATTTAAATTCATCCAGTATTTCTAGAGAAGCTTATTAGAATTCAATCAAGCCAATGTTGCACGCATTTACTTGCCCAGTGAATGAAGGCAATTCTGGAGAGGGCTTTGACACCATGATCACTGAAGATGCTATGATATGGAGTAAAGAAGATGACACATTATTAGCAATATGTGCACTGATTCATTGCAAACAATAACATTAAAAACCATGAACATGCGAGCAACATCATTGTGCTAAAACCTGGCTATATTATTAGTAGAGTGCCTACAGGTCCTGATCAAGATTGCTAGGCACTATGCAAGTGCATAGGAAGAATGAACTGCTCTCAGCAACTGACAAAGACTATTGGATTATTTTCTGATATTTAATAAAGTATCTGTCACCCACAGTTTGTCTACATACTCCAAGGCAAAACTCTTAGCGTGTGCACACTCTTGCTTCAGTAACCTTTTTATCAGCCATCTTGGTTTTCTGCTGTTTATTTGCCATGTTCTCTATACTGCTCCTAGATCACAACACCAGCACATGCTCCACTCTCCAGGAGATGGCATCATTAGAAGTTAATAACATTGCTTCTTAACTTTGCATTCAGATACACGTGTAAAACTGAATATTGCAGATTAATGACTTCATGAGCCTCACACCACTAATAAAACCTAACATACACAAAGCCAACTACAGCAAGTATTTGAATGCAAGGTGTCAGTTTTTGAAAGGTAATTTTTAAAATATGAAGCTTCAATTATCTTCTACTTCAGCTACAAAGCATATATCTCTCTGTATACTGAGCATACTGTCAGCGCTTTGCAGAGACTGCTTTTACATTTACTGAAGAATCAATGAGAGTTTTTCCTAGGCAATTAAGGCATAGGAAACCTTAGGCTGGTAAAAGGAACATACAATTATATAAGGGTTATCATGAAAGTGAAGTTAAGGACAGTAACATATTCTTTTTTCAAGTGGTTTTCATATCACCATTCCACTCATGTTAAACTTGCAGCAAGTGAATAAACATGATCCATCCTACTGAGGGATGAGGAGTGATTCACGTATTACTGTGCAAAGACTTACAGAAATTGAAATAATTACCTTTAATCTTACTGTTCTATCAAAGAGATCAAGGAACCCACTTGCTGGGTTAAGTGTGTCAGAAAGACAAATTATACCAGCACTGTGTGCATGGATTCTGAGGGACTGAATACTAATTTTAAAAGAGTTTTATCAGATAGAGAGATGAAAAGAAGTAACAGGAACTTGTTACTTTTCAAGAGTATATGTTTTGCCTGGCTGCTGACAATGAAAGTTTGACATCGTGGCAAGATACACATAAAATAGGCTTGAAAATATTTGTTTTCAAAAAACACTATTTCATATAAATATTCAGATCTTGGAACATTTTATAGAGTGGAGGTAGAAAATAGACTGTTGTGTTTTGATAATATCATTTGAGGACACTATAAATAAGTACATGATGATAGATTAATTAAAGCACTTCACAGAAGTCAGCCTTATAGATTGACATTAAAGAGGAAATGTGTCAGTGCGTGAAATAACATTCCCGAGAGGTAAATTAATCTGCTGCATTTATTATTTTTCCTTAATATTGTTGTGCACTGACCTTGATATTCTGCATATGTGATTATCTTCACTACTATAAAAATATTTTTTTAATAACTCAAAATATATTGAAACAGGTACTGTGGTGTATACTGCCTGGTCTCCTTTACTGTATCATTCTGCTCCTGAATACTGATGTTAATTGCTGTTAGGCTAAGGATTGATCTAACCTGAGAAAAAAAGTATGGGTAAACAGTTCTGTCTGTGATAATATTCTCGGGAATTAAGCGTAAAAAGAGACTGGTACTTTAGTTATACCAGTGTACCCCAAATCACAGAAATACTAAGGTCAGGAAAAATTGTATGGTGCTCTGGGCAGTGAACTGCCTTCTTTTAGTGGCTTGAGGAAATGTTTAAGCTGGATGCCCATTTTCCAGCATCATACAAAATCTTTGCAGGTACAGCTAGGCTAACACCATACCTGTGCTACCATTAAACAAAAGGCACTAGAAAAACAAAGATATGTCTCTCTTCTGCCAAGAGTCTTCCATGTATTGATATAATACAATATAGGGACTTGGGTCTTTTTAGGCCGAAGAAGAGAAGACTGAGGGGTATCTGATCAGTACTTATAAATACTTAAAGAGTGGGTGTCAAGAAGATGCAGACAGCCTTTTTTCAGTCATGCCCAGTGACAGGACAAGAGGTAACTGGCACAAACTTGAACATAAGTTCCAACTAAATTTTTAATTTTTTAAAAAAATTTGTTAGCTAACCCTGAACAGCTGCACATCATAGAGTCATAGAATCATTTAGGTTGGAAAAGACCCTTGGGATCATTGAGTCCAACCACCAACCCTACTTTAAAAAGTTCTCCCTACGTCATATCCCCAACACTACATCTGAGTAGAAACTGCTTTACTTTGAGGGTGTCAGAGCACTGTAACAGGCTGCCCAGAGAGGTGGTGGAGGCAGCATCTCTGGAAACATTCAGAATCCACCTGGACACATTCCTGTGCATCCTGTTTTAGGTGGACATGGAGGGGGTTTGGACCAGATGATCTCCAGAGGTCCCTTCCAACACCATACCATTCTGTGATTCTGTGAATACTGTCTCACTACCTATTCATTCCTTGACAAAATCTACCTGGAAACCCATGAACATTCCACAAGTGCTACCCCTTCATTTCTAAACAGTACAGTCAATTCATTGTCACTTTCAAAATGTCAAAATGTTTTCTGCCCAAAATGTTTGTAGCAAGGAGCAAACAAGCACTCATGTGGGAAATGGTGGAGGACCATCTCCCACAGATCCCACCCTCTACTACAACTTCAATTTAAACTCTAAAGATCCAAGATCTGATTTCTACCCCTTCTATGAAGAAAAGGCAGCAAGAAGAGACAAGGAAGCTGAGTCTCAGGAACAGCTGAAGATAAGGTAGGCCAAGATCAGCTCTGATAGACTGTTGATAAACAAACATTTGAGTAACTTTTCTTTTAAAAGCAGGTCTAAGGAACAATCTAGGAAAGTAGAAATGCAGGAGTAGTAACATACTTCGAAGCCTGGTAAATGCCACTCATCCTTAACCTCACCAACAGAAACATAACATAACATAACACAATGGGATTTTTCAGCTATGGCTGATTATTTTGACATATAATTTTATAGACAGTGGGTAAGATTTCACTTGGGTTGAAGGCTCTACGCCTTCTCCCTAGACTGGCTTACAGAATATTTCTTTGGTAACCTTTTTATTTTCCACCAGCCCTTGTCATTCAGGCAGGAATAACAACCCGGAATCTATGAATAGAAATGCTTTTTAACCATTGCAGTTCCCTAACAATACTGGTTGTACAGCAACCACAAGCCTAGAAATCCATTCTAGAAGACAGGTCAGAAAGCAGAGGCCAGCTTCTTCATAGTATGTGTGAAGTAATTCCTGGAGCATCCCTTCCTGTTGGTTAGTAAGCTTCAAGAATGTTAAGATGTGTACAAAACACATGGGAATATGTCATGGGGCTGTGTTAAGTCACAGGTTTTGTCTTGGTCCATGCAGTCACCTAGTGCAGCCAGTTAAAAGAACAGCTCAAAGACTCAGCCTCACAAAGCTGTTAGTAGGCAAGTTCAGCACTAGCTGATGGGGAAACTATGATAGAAAAGGAGGAAATGATCATTTTCCAGGAACATAATAGGAGCTCACCAGTGTGAGGGGAAGGTATGTCCAAACAAACTCCCTAAAAAGGCTCAATACCCTTGAAAATATATGGTCAACTCCCTCAAAGTCTTCAAAAAGTCATTTTAGAAATAGTGTCAGGACCACTGGAAGATACCTGCAAAGGATGACCATCAACAAGTTCTATTTTTGTGATGAGGAGCACATATGTCTCTCAATTGCCTACACAAGATCGTGAATATGAAGTTAATGGGGGAGTTACAAAGGATTAAATCTGCATTCTCAGTGCTGCCATCCTTCTTGTCAGGATCAGAAGAGCCACTGGTACTGATTTCATGGGGCTCACATTATGTTGAAGGAGGTTACTATTTCAGGTCTATTTCTTTTGTGGGACCATTGCTTTACATAGTTGCCTTAACACTGGCACGTAAGAGGGAAATTTTGCACTCTTAGTATCAATGGTCTCCTTTGTCCATGTGGCTTTTCATTTTCAGAGGTGCTAGGCACTCATGACTCATCAAAGTATGTTCTAGCTGCTGACACCAAGGCCCCGAGAATATCTACATGACTTGTGGCACAGTTTAAAAAAATGATCAGATGCTTAGACCAAGATAACTGGAGGACAGCTCAATTAAGGTCTTCTCAGAGACTTCCTCACTTTCAGGTCTTCACCCAACTAGCCCAAAATACTCAAATTAATGCACTTCTGCTAGGAACTTTCATAGTCACCCAATGGTGAGCTCACTTGATCCCACTGTCTATGTCTCTCTGAAGATATTTGCAGTCACCCAACGGTGAGCACACTCAATCCCACTGTCTATGTCTCTGATGAAGATATTAAACAATACTGTTTCCATTATGGTACCCTAAGGGGCACTGCTTGTCACTGATCTCCATCCATTGAGCCCTTGACCACTACTTTCTGGATGTGAACATACAGCCAATTCCTTATCCACCAAACAGTCCATCCATTAGGCCAGTATCTGTCCAATTTAGAGAATGCCTGGAGCAGGATGCACAGGGAACTCTGTCAAAGGCCTTACAGAAGTCAGGATAGACAAGTTCATCACAGAAGGCCACGTGGTTGATCAGGCAGGACTTGCCCTTGATGAAGCCATGCTGGCTGTCTCAAAATACCTCCTTGTTCTCCACATGATCTTCCCAGGCACAGAAGTAAGGCTGATAGGTTGGTAGTGCCAGAATCCCCCTTTCTACCCTTTTTTAAAATGCTTGCAATGTTTCCTTTTTTTCCACGCACTGGAGACTTCACCTGACTGCCATATCTTTTCTAATGTCATGGAGAGTGTCTTGGCAGCTACATCAGCCAATTCTGTCAGGATTCTGGTATTCATCTCATCAGATCCCATAGACTTCTGTATCTTCAGATTCCTCAGATGATTTTGATCTTCTCTTACAGTGGCAGGGACTTTTGTCCCCTAGTCCTTGTCTAGCTGTCCATACACTCAAGAAGTGTGAGAAGAGAGGTTGCCAGCGAAGACTGAGGAAAAAAATTGTTGGGTACCTCAACCTTCTCCTTGTCCATAGTTACCAGTTTGCCACTTGTGTTCATCAGGGATGCAATCCATACAGATTTGTAGCTAAAGTAATAAATGACAGACTGTCCTTCTGTCAAAAATATTCTTGGGCAACCCCCTAGCAGCTTTCTGCTTTATCTGAACTGTGCTCTTCATCCATCAAGGCTTAATTGCCACTATGCGGATAGCAAGGTATTTAGCTGCAGAGTACCATCACAAGAGGGAAACAAAAACAAGTGAGGAGCAAGACATTTAGTGACCATCACCCATATCCCTCCAGTGACACTTCTGTGTACATGATGAACAGGAAGGGAAAAGAGGTGATAATCCAGAGAGCAGAGCTCAAATAAGCACAGGAACGTGCTTTGAGAACAACACTGACATGGTTGCAAAGAATCCTGTGTATTCAATCCTGTGTTCAATATCCCAAAAAGAGACATTTTAAATGCCTGCTTAGCTAAGATTATTTTCTGGATAATTCAACTCCAGAGCTACATTAGATAATACATTTTTTTGAAGGTTCTTTTGCTACTTGCTAGGGATATAGTGGCTCCTTACATGAATTTGATTGATATGTTTGACACATTAAACATTTAAAAATTTCATCAGCAATCCATGTGTACACAACAGGCAAATAAATAATTTCTTCCACTCCTGTTCAGAAAAATATTCTTAGCCAATGCAACATATAATTTAGATGACACAAAACTGTGAAGTATGGATGACATACCAGAAGGCTGTGCCGCAATGCAGTGAGACCTGGACAGGATGGAGAGTTAGGCAGAGAGGAATCTGATTAAATTCAGCAAGGACAAGTGTAGGGTGCTGCACCTGGGGAGGAATAACCCCAAGCACCAGTATGGTTTGGGGACTGACCTGCTGGAGAGCAGCTCTGAGGAAAAAGACCTGGGAGTCTTGGTGGACAACAGGATGACCACGGGCCAGCAATGTGCCCTTGTGGTCAAGAAGGCCAATGGTATCCTGGGACTCATCAGGAAGAGTGTGGCCAGCGGATTGAGGGAGATTATCCTCCAATTCTACTCTGCCCTGGTGGGGCCCCATCTGGAGTATTGTGTCCAGTTCTGGGTTCCCCCAGCTCAAGGACAGGGAACTGCTGGAGAGAGTACAGCAAAGGGCTACAGAGATGATTAGGAGACTGGAACATCTCTCTTACAAGGAAAGGCTGAGGGACTTTGGTCTTTTTAGACTAGGGAAGAGAAGAATGAGGGGGATCTGATCAATACTTATAAATACTTAAAGAGTGGGTGTCAAGAAGATGCAGCCAGTCTTTTCTCAGTCGTGTCCAGTGACAGGACAAGAGGTAACTGGCACAAACTTGAACATAACAAGTTCCATCTAAATATGAATAGAAACTGCTTTACTTTGAGGGTGTCAGAGCACTGGAACAGGCTGCCCAGAGAGATGGTGGAGGCTGCATCTCTGGAAACATTCAGAACCCACCTGGACATATTCCTATGCAATCTGTTTTAGGTGGACATGCTTTGGCAGGGGGTTTGGACCAGATGATCTCCAGAGGTCCCTTCCAACTCCATATCATTCTGTGATTCTATGTAATTTCCTTTTTTTATTCCATTTGAAATCACTGTGGTCTTCTTTCAACAGCTATGGACAGAAGTTTCAGCTTTTGGTACATCATATTAGGCATTTAAATCCATGCTTAGGAAGTGGTCTATGTAGTCTCTATTGGCCATAGCACTCACTAAAACTATTCGTCATCTATACTAATTTGCATCACCTATATGCACTAATGCAAAGGAAAAGGAACAGAAAAATGCTTCTATTTGTTTTCATCCCTTAAGTGTGGCGGTTTCACAGCTGACAGATCTGTGACTCCAACCTATTCACAGTGCAGGTCTTCCAACTAAACAAGCAGAACTTTTGCAGGGCTTGGCATGTCTATGTAATGGCCTGGGCCACTCCCTGCTGTCTTGTAAATGGGTGATCTTAATTTACCATGACTTAAATTTTACTTAGCACATACCTGGTACCTTTGTAATCTGGCTAGCAATCTTTGGTCACTGAGAACTGTTTTACTCAGAGACTTCTGTAATGGCAGCTTCTAAGAGTTAATGGGCAGTTTGGGTCTCAGTGTTTACAAGAAACATGTTGGTGACAATCTTTCACATCCGATGTTACTTTTCGTTTCTGGATTGAGTGCAAGAGTTAAAATCAGATTTCTATCCACAAAGCATACAAAAGAGGCAGAATGTGCCTGCAGATCTCACAGTCATGTTCTCTTAAGTCTCAGGTCAGCCAGAATAAAGTCTGAGCTCATTTTAATGCTAACTGATACAGTCTTAACACTAGCCAAGAAACAGCAAAACATAGTCTGCCTCTATTTTGTTTATTGGCCACAGTAAAGGACTGTAGGGTAACACAGAGGTGCCCTCAATGTATTGCAACCTTTCTTCTGAAACATTGGTGTCACGAAAGCGAATGCATCTGAGTATGCCTGTCTGCAGTGCTGAGTTTTAATTGACTTAAAACTGGGGTTTAGGGAGGTACAGCAAAGGTACAGCTACACCATCCATGAGGTATTTTCACAGGGACTTCAACCACAGATTTATTCATGACCATCAATTTTACTTTTAAAAACAAATAAGGATGTATAGGGACCTTAATCATCCTTCTCACCTCATCTTCTTCCCAAGTAAAAATGTTCAAACTCACCCAAAGATGACCTTGGGGAAGACTTGAGGCTCCATACAGAAATTTAAATTAATGTCAATAACGAAGTCTTTTTGGACCTTCGTTAATTTTCCAGCAGCAAGTTTGAAGTCTCCACCAGCTCCAGTTGATCCCATTTAACTTTATCTAACTGAAGTACATAAAAATTGGCTGTATAGGACATATGATGCTTTAAAAAGACACAGACCAATGCATTAAACCACTGAAATACTGTTCTCTCCATGGTTTGTATGGGGGCAGAACAGCTCCAAGCCCAGCTCAAAGAGCATGTGCACTAGAGCACCCTCTGCATTGGCTGATTTTAACAGAGGATCAAAAATCTCTTTCCTGGTGTGATTGATAACTAAAAGTGTCTAGAGAAATTGTATTCCTAACTCCAGTGCCATAGTAGGTTGTAAAAACATGCAGGCCAAATTCGCAGGCAAATTCAACACATCATCACAGAAACCTTTCTGGACAGGTCCCTGTAGGAGAACATTTGATGTGGACTTTAACGTAGTTTCAAACACATCATAGAAATGTTGACAGAGAGCAAGTGACACCAATAGCCTTTTCCTTCCTTTGTAGCAGAATTCCCCCCTGCAGTGCAAGGAGCCAGGCTAGTTACAAAGCCATGGGAAAACATCTGTATATCTAGCAGTTCCAGTGGGTAAATTTCAGCCTGATGCAATTTAATGTACTTGAAAACTTTAAATTTCTGGAAACATAGAGTCACAAAAAAGCTGCTGGCAGTCAACTAATGAGAATTACCCAAAGGTACTAGCATATCTTACATATATAACTTTTCTGGTTTATGACACAAAGGCAATGTGATGATTGCAATAAGCATGAAACAATCTCTATAAATGTTTCAGATGTTGTGTAAGTGGTGTCAATAAGAAGTTTCATTCAGCAATAAAACATCAGCTCTTCAATCTGCTGCTTTATTGACCTTGAGACTGTCCTATAAGAGATATTATAAAGAAAACAATTGTGTGTCAAAGACATGATGATGTACCACCCAGAATGTACTCACAGGAAAAATCTAGAGTAGATAAAAGCTATTATTGTGTGTAAAGTGGAATTCCAATTCCTACTTAACCCTGACATTTTTCTGCTGTTTAAATAAATCCCTGCTACTTTGTCATTGCTCAATCCAAAGCTCATCCCAAGAGAGGAAAAATGGTTTTGAAAACCTCAGTTAAATTAATTGAACTACTCAATTGTCCAGTCATGGCAATTTTTCTCACATACTTTAATCCATCACTCAATGTCATATCCAGGAGGCAGAGCTAGAAACTTCTAAGCGGACTTGTTTTCTCCAGATACACCTTCAGATGTGCCAACAAGGCACAGCAGGGTTCAAATCAATGCACGCACATCAGAGAAACAGGGAAACAATGGCCTTCCACACAGGTATGTGACATCAGCTGCAGGACAGTCCATTTAGGAACCTTTTACCTGTGTAGACCCATTAAAGGATCTACTCTGATTCAAAGTCAGATTTTAAAACCTCACATTTAATATATATACATAAGCATCAAAAACAGTTAATAATCAGCTTTCATAGACACCTAAAGTGATCAGGCTATTACCTACCATCTGAGTCATCTGCTTCATTCTGGAATTTGTGGAGTTTGGAGAAGGCTGCTCAAACTACTGCGACCTGTGCTGCTCATGGACCAGTGAGAACAAGGTCCAGTAATGACAGAAATCTCTCCTCACAACTTCCTGACTGGCATTGCATCAATCAAGAATGAGAAGGATGTGACTATCAGGCGCATGGTTAGTACAGAGGAAAGCCACCAACATGGTACGATATCTGCTTTAAAAACTTCTGTCTCTTGATTTTATTTTCTCAAGCATCAAAGAGAAAAACAGTGTGCAATGTTACCTCCTTAGTTCTTGTAGATTTTGTATGATTTCTCCTTTCACTTCTTCCTATTTAGCATCAGGTCTTAGAACACACACAGATTGAAGAGACCAGACTGACAAAATATGGGCAAAAAGTACAAGGATTACTTGTGTAAGACCTGATTGTTTCTTTTCTTTCCATCTCTATGACATGAGAGTAACAGCACAGTTAGAATGTGCCATCAGAATTTGATCACTGTTGGTAAAATAAGATCATTGCTGCTCAGACCCTCCAAATGTTTGTACTTTATCAGTCATTTTACAGATTCTTCTGAGGTCCCTGTTAATGACACTAAGGAGGTGTTTACAAGAACTTTTGCAAATTAGAAATGAGTTCTGTCATACTCATGGTAAGCATCTCTGAGACATGTTTATGAAGTAAACAAAGTCTGAGGTGCACAAACATCCTAAATAATTTTCACTAAATAAAATAAATGGCAGCTGCCCTGCTTTTGAGGGTTTGCTGCTTTCCAGTTACCTGTCAGATTACTGCTTCTTCATATGGGTACCTCAGCAGAGCACTAGTTCTGTCCAGGATTTCTAGATGCTGGGTATACATTTATCTTGCATAAGAGGCTACTATGAATGCACAGGTTCATTGTAAATACAGTCAGTGTGCATCACGACAGATGTATCAAGTCCACTACAGATGATCAGAGCACATGCAATGTCTATCACATTTTGGCAGTGCTTTACACAGGGCATCCACTCTGCACAAATGCATAAATGCCAATGCATCTAGAGCATGTCAGACCAGAAATACATGTTCTGGTCTAACAAAGCCTAGACACTGAAGTCCCCTCCTAAAACTAGATGTTTGCAAACGTTTAGGGAATATATTACCCAAATTATAACATTAAAAAAACAGAACTCTGATTTATGGTATATTTAGATAGATGCATTTAGGGAGAAGGAGGAGTTACTCAAGTCCAAGTCAAATGGCAAGGAAGCAGTTACACTGTTCTGCAGCACTGTGGTATCAAGCCTGGGTGCTGAACTGTCTTTATAATAACTGTATTTTTTTTTATATTCACCCAGCAGATTGCATTTGCTTGTGATTTCCAAACCCAGCCAGATTTTGATACGGTTTTCAAAAAAACAAAACAATAAACTTTACCTATGCTATGGGGTTTTTTAACACCATGCATATGTCTAGGATCAAAAGTTTTGAGACCACACTACTCTTGTTATTATCATATGTGTAGAGGGAAGAGTTTATTTCTGTGGTTTCATATCATATAAAGTGGGACAACCCACTGAAGAAAGTAACTTACTGTTTCTAAGGAGTTACACAAACTGATCAGTACTTGGAAAGAGTTGAAATTTTCCTTTACAGAGAAGGGCTACAGCTGCTACATTTTGCTCAGAGTTTTTGCTGTAAAGCTGATTGCAGAAAAAAAAAAAAAAGTAAATATGAACTGCAGAAAGGATCCACCCAATGACTGTCACTTTTACTACTTGGGGCCTGAAAAATTGCAACAAAGTAAGCTTAAAATAATAATCAATGTAATAAAACTACTTAGGCCAGCAGTCACATATGGTATATTAGCAATGTAGATAGATTTAATGAAAACTGAGATCAGAGCATACATCTGTCATCAGCCATACCTACAAAATATTTTCCTCAGAAAATTAAATGTAATGACATAAGTGCTCATCTGTAATAGAGTTGTAACAACTCCAAATGGTAAAACTAGTGGTGGTTTAATGCATTTCATCAGCTAATGTTAACCAAACAGACAATTCCTATGATGATTGCCTTGAAGAGAACAGATTGTGTGATAGGTCATAATCAAGCAACATCCTTAGATTAACAGCTCCAAAGTACTGCATGCTTCTGTAAGTCACCCTGTAATGCAAAACCAAGTGCGATTTGTCACACCATTTCAACCTCCAGTACAGCTAAGGTAATAGTGTGGAACTTTTCAAGCTTCACAGGAGGAATCTTAAAATGGATAATACTAGCACACATTTTAAAGAAAATTCTCAGCACTTGCCAAGTCATGCTCTCCGAAATATCTGCCAGTGTGGGAGGGACGCATGCTCTCAAGGAGGCCTGTGTTTCATGGTCATCTCAGGCAGGGGGCTGCAAAGTTCATTAAATGATCTTATCTAACTGCTGGTTCTGTTCAAAATAGCCTTGATATGATGAAGGATTTATGTTACCCCCACTTCAAATAAAAAGTACGGAGGGATGCATTTCATTACTGCCCTGTGACACTGGAGAAGCCAGGGCTGCAGTGGTAATATTCCTCATTTGTTTGTGTCACACAGAGGATTTATTTGCAGGAAGAGTCCAACTCCAAAGGTAAGTAAGTATTTGAGCTTTGTAGTGAGTTTTTCATAATAGTGTCAACAAGAAGTGCTTTTTTTCTCTAACTTTAATTCTCACAAAAGTATATTCTAGGAAAGATGTGAGTGCAAGGAAAATGCCAGGGAAGAGTGCCCTCTTTAGCAGCATTCTAAGGAAGCTGAGTAGCACTGATACAGAAAAAATATTTATGGGTGATTTCCATGCCACAGCCTTGGATAAAATACCAGGAGATGTGGCTATACATCCTCAACCGATGGGCTAAATGATAGCCAAGGTTACATACATGCTTGCCTCATAAATGCTTTTTAACAGTGATCTCCTGCTGAGAGGCTTTTTAATTTAATGGTAGACGCTTTCAAATGAATCAGGACCAGATTCTATTGCATATGTTGTCAGAACTGGATTATCTAACAAAGAACATGAGCCCTGGGAATTATTCATCTTTTTTGAACCTAGATCATCAAGTCCTCCTGTACTCAAAAATCAAACAACAAGAAAAAACACATTCAAGATTCTTGACTAATAAATATTAATTTGTGCTGTGTACTTGATTTATGAATCGAACAGTTCATAGGATCAGACTTCAAATGTATCTGGTATCAAAGTGGGGAAAATCTTGCGATCAGAAACAATATTTGAGCATGCAAGCAAACTACAGCTGCTCTAAATATGCCTTAGATGTTGAAAATTTAAATCCAATAAGAGTTGGACAAACCTAAGGGAAGCTCAGGAAAGGCATTTGGACATTCTGTATTGTACAATGCTAATGAATGCCTTTTGCCGGATGCTCATCTTTGTGCAACTGCCACCACAGCTCTGTTTATGTGTGCCGGTGGCAGGATGTGTGTCAGCCACCACAGAGAGCCAAGTGAAGGGAGTGGGAGAAGCTGGGGAGCAGAGAGTCACTGAAAAGATGCCCCAGGAAAAGTTTGGTGACGTTAGCATGGGGAGTCAGGGAGAAAACACAGCTCTAGCAAGAAGGGGAGAGAGATTTTTTCCAAAGGGAAAAACAGAACTGGTGAAATCAGCTGGAAAGATGTTTGATAGAGGACATGTGTGTCAACCAGGTTAGGCCGGAAGGCTGGAATGTGAGGTGAAGAGGCCAGGAGGAAAAGTTCAACAGACAAAGAAGGCAGAGAATAGAAAGGTGAAACAATCTCTTGGCACAGGAGCAAAATGAGGAGAGTAACGATAAAACATATGATATGGAGGGAAATTAAACTGTTGATTCCTCATATGTTTTGCTCAAAACATTTCAAGAATTTTAGCCCTCAGACAGAGGACTGATCAGCCCTCTGGTACAGAAAATCAAGGCAGAGAATTATTTTTCTCCAGTTATATCATACAATCAGTCATAGTCTGGTGTCTCAGGACAATTGAAAGCAGATGCAGATAACTCAGGTCCAAGAGATGAAGAAAATAGAAGAAAACTCTTAACATTGTATGGTGTTTAGAGCATTGAATCTACTACTATATGAATATAAGATGCAAAAAATGTATAGCTGCCATGAGCCTTGCTTTAATACATCTGTCATAAAGATACCATATGAAAGAAGGTCCAAATTTTTTAACTTTCAAAGTATATAAAGAATAGCTGTTTTTCAGATCAGAAAAAAAGACAGAGACCCATCAGCTTTTCACAGAAAAGCAATAATGTGCTGTGGGAATTAGGAACAAGGTTGAGCAGAGCCTGCTGCATAGTGCCTGAGTGCAAACATGTTTGCACACTTAACTTAAATGTTAAAATCCCTTAACTTGCATGTTAGAATTGATTTACTAAATGCACACCTGCAACTCAAGCACACAGGTAATCCCTCTTAGTATTACTCAGTCACAGGTTGGTATGGTTGTCATTTTCATATACAGAAAATTCCCATTGCATGGAAAAGGCCAATTAATCTTATTGGATTATATAACCCAGAGAAAAACCTCCTGACTGAGCATACATCCCAACGAGAGTATGTACTTCAAATCCTGCCAAAATACTACTGGCAGAGTAAATCACTTCTCTAGAATTCCCTTATTTCATTGCAAACTCCAAACAAACACATAGATTGCCAGTCTGTAATGCCCAAGTGCAAATGAAAAGAGAACACTGCAGTACACATGCAAAGCCGTGCATCTTTGATGGGATACATTAAAGAATTTTTGGAAGAGACAAGCACAGTGTTAGCGACCTGCATGCACCAGAAGACTGTACCAGCCTTCCCCCATCCCCAGTCTCACGTTCCAGGTCAGCTCTGAGAGGTGCATCTCTGTAAGTGAGCAACAGAGAGGCAGTCAGAAAGAGATGTGAGAAATCTCTCTCTGTGCCATTCACAAGCAGCATCAAGGCTGAGGCAGTTCATGAGGTAGATAGACTGCACTATGTAACCTGCCACACAAACAGAAGGGTAGAAGGGATTAAACTAAAGTGCTTTCTTCTGCCCTCAAAGAGTTTTACCCAGGGTCTGAAGGACTTAAGTTAGACTTGTAAAGGGTATGCTTCCCCAGAAAGGATCACAAAGCAAACCTGAGTCAGCCCTTTCAGATGTGAATTGCTGCCAGCTGCAGAAGCAGAAGATAAATGATATATCCAAGATCCATGGAAAGAAAGGAAAGTCATGGCTGCAATTACTAGTCCCATTTTCTAAAATGAAAGCCAATTTCTTATTGTTTTACAGTCAAACATCAGCATTAGCATAGGTAGTCTACTCTCCTATACATTGTGCAATTGTTTATTAATCCAATGCATTTATTTAATAAGTACAGTCATCAAGCAAAATCCATGAAAAGACAGATAAATAAAATATTGTATTTTTTCTAAGAAGATGCATAACACCCTGAAAAATGCGACCAATTGTGATACGGAAAAAGCACACAAAGGTAAAAAAATAGCTTTCCTAACTCATGTAGATGCTTTGTAAATAAAAAAAAAAACCAAAAAAAAAAACCCATATATACCATTTTGAAGCTAAGAAACTTGTGACTTTCAATTCCCTCCAGGAAACACTGTGTTTCTTGTGGTAGATGGTTTCTCATAGAACTACTGAGTTCCAATCTCAAACTATTGAATTTTTTACTTCCAAAAAACCTCATGTTCTTACATTGATCTTACATTCCTCTTTTGTTCTACCAACATAATTTTTGAGTTACAGGTAACAGTGCTAGTGTCACAGCTTCCCTACCTTGGTAATATCTCCTTTAGCAAGCCGAGTCCAAATAATATCAACCTGCTCTAAAAATATTTAATCTAAAAATTAACTATCATCTTCATCTTGTGTAGGATACAGCTCTTCTAGAGTTTATCCGGCTATTCCTTTCATTTGAGAACGGCTACATTTGTTCATTTGGAGAACAGCTTGCCACCAGGAATCTGTCAAAGATGATTACCAGAAAAGGGGTCTTGCTGTTGTCCTCTTGATGGATTGTCACTAGACACTCAAATAAAGCTTCATTTAGTCCTCACTGTTGCAGGGTAGTTAGAGTAAGTCAGACCTAACTGCAAGATTTATAGAAGTGCTATTACCACTGCCTGTATGCTTTTAATAGTATATTTCTGCCCACCTATGTAGAGATTATTTGTTCAGGCTGCTTTGGAGGCCTCTTCCATTAAGTCTTTTCCATTCTTCTCTTTCCTTATTAAATGAGGTCCCTTTTGCTAACTACTTTGAATGATGTTACAAGGCATGAAAATAAACTATACCCAGGTGATAACTGCTGGTGCAAAGTCGCAATATAGGCTTGAGTCCTGTTTCTCTCTTCTGAAAAGGTGCAAATGATGTAAATGGTGCAAAGGAAACCAGGTGGGTTACTTAGCAGAGTTATTGTGCAGTTCCTGCAATTATTGCATGAATGAGCTCAAATAGAGGGTTTGAAATAAAAGGTAAATTAGGGTAGGATGAGTCTATAGTTCAGAGAAGCAAATGCTGGTGCATTGGCACACTGGTGTTTATCAAGGACATATGAAGATTGGTAAAATAATGATGCAGAATTTCTAAGTTCTGTTGTTTTGATACATATTTGAGTGTTCTCCGGTATTAGGAGGAAACAAAATAAAGAGAACAATCAAGAGTAAAAGAAAATTTAACACCAAGGTATCCATGTTAACACAGAATAAAATGTTAAGAAAGAAGTACAGACTCGGATAATGCTCATAGCATGTCTGAGTAAGCATACACAGCAAATTTCACAGATAATAAACAGAGAAAAGCACTAATTTCTGCCTTCTTCACCCCCCCCAAAAGAAAAAAAACAAAACAAAACAAAAAAACAACCACACCCAAACCTGTAATGGATAGTTCTGTACACGCTGGCATCTCAACAGTGTTCTAACATTCTTCTAAATACTGCCAGCACAAGACATAAGGTGAATAACAATGAAAACTAATTCTGAACTTCTCTTTTACTGGGTTTAAAACTTCTTCCTTTGGAGCTTTTTCTGTGAGGAGGGTTGTTGGAGAGACACATCTATAAAATACATTCAAGCCAGCATGAAGAATATATGCAAACAAACCAGCAGGCAGAGTATTTATAACCAACAAAGGATATGTATATTCTGAAAGCATACACCTGGGCTTAGTTATAACTTATGGCAATGAGTCCCACAACTTCGCCTTATTCAGGAGAGATATTCACTCTCATATATACAGAAAAGGCACATCCACCATCTATTAAACAGGAATTAATAATGATTTAGAATCATTGTTATGCTTTGGGATTACTTTTGATTAAAGAAACCAGAATACATTATCTCTTGGTAATTTAATTTGGAGACTCAGGGATATCTGGGTATTTTGCTTGCTGCTTTTCAAAAACATTTTTATTCTCAGAGAATATCTCCTGGAATGGAAAATCCATCAGTCTAACCCAGATGGCTATTGCCCTATGTTTTTCATTACTCCTTGCACACAAAAAGTTTAAAAGGGTAGTAGCTGTTAGCTGGGAAAGAGATTTAGGTTTGTGTTGATCTAGATGTGGATATTTATAGAATATATATATGCTAGGAAAAAACATACTCACATTAATGGAACTTTGGTTACCTCTAGCACAGCTGGAGGTATTCAGCTGTACTTGCAACTCACATGACAAACTGATGCAGTTATGCATCCAACTATAATTTGCTCAGAGCCTGAAAATATGCTCAGTAAATCTCTCCTCTGCAAAAGTCAGTCTCATATACCATGCTTTTCTCATTTGGAGGCCATGAGTTGATACATGGAGGTTTTACACGGAACAACAGGGGAGTCACAGGGAAATCCCAGCAAGAAAGGGACGTCTTTTGTTCTCTGCTTACAGAGTCTTTATAATATGTCTCACAATTTCTCACAAAACAGACAAATCTCTAAATGAAATTATGTCAAGATTAGTAGTCCCCAATTTTGTTTTTCTTATGATGCCTAGGAGGAGGATGGCAGCAGTTTCTTCAAGCTTTTCCAAGCTAGCCTTGAGGGCCTTGTTTACTAAGCTCTCTATGGCTCTGATTAAAATAAATTACAAACAACTGCCATGAATTCAAACAATGCATGAGAGGTCTAAGTACTTGTTAAAAAAATTAAATGTTCTGGAAAATATCATAATGACATATTCATGCAAAACCACACAGCAATTTGGAAGGCAGCATGGATATACTTATTCCATGTTTAATGAAGTTTTGTCAGTAATTATGTGCTTTTCTGGCTATAATGTGGGATAAGGGGCTTGATTGTTAGCCCATAAAGAATCATCCAGAGACAGATATTATTTTTCTAGGGTAAGATTCACTCCAAAATTTATTTTTAAGATGACATTAAATGAAGGGGTAAGTACAGAATGGGCACAGATATATAAATATATTCAATTAGTTTGCTCTGTTTTGAAAATTGTGGAAGAGGGAGGAATATTTAATAAGCAAGGTGGCTTTTCCAAGTTAGCATCTTGTAAAATTATGTACATACTTTTATACATATGAGTTTTCTCCATCCCCAAATAAAGTTAAGGTAAGTGATTAACAGCTCTTTCTCTTCATTGTTTTAATCTTAATCTAAAATGGTCATTTTATCATTTTACAGACATGAGAAAACTGGGGAAAAATACCACTAGACTTGGCATTTATGAGTACAGTAAAAGGTATCTTAGTCATTAAGCTATGATACAACAGAATACAACAAAACTGTCCTGCATTTGAACTTAAAGGTCAGAGGCAGATGGAGGTGAGAGATATTTGTGGTCAACAAATAAGAAATCAAAATACTGCAAATAGCATATCCTCAAATGTCCGAGTTGGGAATGAAAAACTTAAATAGTGAGTGATGCCGACTGTTATCCTGATCCTAGAGAAAAAAGACTACGACCCTAACACTGTGAAAATCCAAAACAGCAAGGGTGTGCTTTAGTCATTAAAATAGATGAGGAACCAATAACTTGTCATATGGTTGTTTCAAATTTCTCCTTTAGAGAAAATGAATGCCCAATACATACGTCATGAAGTGCGGGGATGTGAAACTAGTGACCTGAGGAACTTCTGGGAAAAGACTATTGAACAACAAACTCGGTACCTGCAAATTGAAAAAGAACGCCAGCAAAGAAGTGCTCTGACAAAGTGGGTAGTCTGCATCTAGAAAGTTTATTTAAGTTTGCGTTAGAATTCTTTTTTAAAGAAAAGCAATATGTGTATTTAAGTCATGCAAGGAAAGATGGAAGTACTTTTCTTAGATTTTTAGAAAATAATAAAGCTTTCCAAATTGGGATGCTAATGCTAACATGTCTAACCTACGGCTTCACAGGATAAGACAATAATTCGGTGTGTAACTTTTTGAAGTTATCAGCACAACATCTAGCAGTATCGGCTTGTCTTGAACATCAAGGTTAACGCTCACAGCAGAGCTAGCACAGATGGATACCTGGCCCAGTTTCTTTCCCTGTGGCATTGTTTTCACAAGAATATAGCCTGAATTAATTAAGATGGCTTAATTTTCATGAGGTAAATCCATAATAAACCAGACGGTCCAAGTATACTAACTGACCGAGCTGACCATCGTCCATATCCATATTTCCCCCCAATCACTCATATTTACCTTAATTAGCCAAAAAGAGAAAGACCAGTCTGGAGCAATACCAGTACAGTTTTACTTCACATGAATCCTCCATAAGATGAAGGCATGTGCAAAGTTTACTATTTTGTCTACAGATCATTCAATGAGAAAACATTTGCATTAATAATCCTTGCATAAATAATCCTGGATGAAGGAACACTGGAATTAGTCTCTAGCATGCTTTATCTATTTGTAACTAACCTAATTTCAATGTCTCAACTCCTCAACTGTGAAATTCCTGGTTTTTATTATTTGAGGCAGTCTTTCTGTAACACCTAGATACTACCAAAAAGAAAACAAAGTAATGCCTATCATCACCTAAAACTGTCTGCTACAGGTCTAACAGAAGTTTCAACTTGCACAGTGTTTCCAAGCAAAATAGTGCTCAGAAACCTCTATGCAGTATTTTTAAAAATGCATTTCTGAGGAGGAGGGGACTGGGAAAATGTTGGGTGATGCTACCCAGCAGGTGGCAGCAGGCAATCTGCCGTGGAGATGACAAGTCACTCTGGCACACAGAGGCACTTGACAGTGGAGATTAAGATGAACCACAAAACTTAGGTGAGAACTCGTCAGGATTTAAAAACAAGCCCTGAAGTGCCATCCAGCAAAGCACACTAAAGGGGCAGGGAAGTTTGCATGCTAACTGGGAAAAAACAGCAAAGGACAACACCAGTGGGAAACAACAGGATTATAAACGTGTTCCTTATAAAAATAGGGCAACAAGCTCATATATATTTCTATTCTTAGGCTCAGAAATGAATGGATGGAGAGGCTGGAAAACCGGATAAAGATGCTGAGGACCCAACCTGAAGATCCATCTAGCTGAAGATTCCATGCTCATTACATATTTAGGAGAAAAATAAATTGGTTTTGTAGGAAAGCATGATAGGGTGATGCAAAAGCTTAAGTTTTGCTTTTTGTCTTAAATGAGCTATAATTAATCAGCTGTCATTGTTAGGAGTTTTGTATGTGAAATGTCTATTGCTGCTTTTAAGACAATGCATTCATTTTTTCATTTGATAAATGGAGATTGAATTACTCTGAAGTCTTCAAGACTGGTAAATCATGGTTACACAGTTAGTGCTCAGCAAAAGCATTTCCTCTATATTTTATGTTTCTGTAAAGGCTGATTGTAATCTAATTAAGTTATTTTCTTTCAAAATTGCTTCATGAATAGTTGAGTGGGGTTTTTTTATGGGTTTGGTTTTTTTCAAACACAGCAGAGCCCAACTCAGACTAAGGAAGAGGAGACATGCATAGACAATGCCACCACATCCTAGATCCCTAGTGGAGCCAAACTCGGTAGCTGCCGTATTAAAAATCTGTGAAGTGTTAATACATATCCTGAGATATGAGGTTCTGAGGTTCTTTGAGACACCATCAAGAGCTGATTAATTAGTAAACCCACATTAGCTAACTTTAGATACTATATCACCAAAGACAAAACCAACTTTGAGTTTTGAGGCTGCTTCTGGTACCCAACTTGGCTTGTCTAGTGCTTGTCTGGTATCTGCTTCATGGCACAGCTTGATGCATTTTTACAGCTCATCGTGAGTGTGAGTGATAAGCACAGTTTTTCCTCTAACACTTTGCCCCTCTAAGACCTACTATATATTCCTTAACAGCCAGTACCTTCAGAAACATGGCATGTTTCCTGTCCCACATTCACCATTAGTCAAAAATGT
Organism: Scolopax mira; assembly: GCA_004320125.1. Lineage (NCBI taxonomy): Eukaryota > Metazoa > Chordata > Aves > Charadriiformes > Scolopacidae > Scolopax > Scolopax mira. Next base: position 125,917 of record BJBW01002488.1, read on the forward strand.
AATTGCCTTCCTAAATGAGGAAATGCGGCGTTTCCTCCAACAGTATTAAGGCATTTCAATAGGCTGGTGTAATTGAAGTGCTTTCTTTTTAGGGTAACTGCTTTGTTGCCACCAGAATGCTTGTACTCCAAAATGAGTTCTTTTGGGCATGCTCTTCCCACAAGTGCTTAACTATTTAGTCCCTTTCTATAGGACATTTCACTACTTCTTTGTTGATTCATATTGTTTCATAGTAAAGATCTGAATTGCAAATGAGGTGAGAAAAGAACAGTGGAAGGGGTTTGGGTTTTAAAATATTGAGAATATCTGTTCTTTTAAAGCAAAACAAAAAATTTGAAATGTTATTTTTTGTCTCTTTTTTCATCACCTTTTAAATTTACTTTTGGGTGTCACAAGGTCAAGCCAAACCTGTTATGGGAATTTAAACATTTAAATAATGTTTGGGAAGTGTGAGAAATCCATGAAAACATGGACAAAAGATGACGCTGGAACACGTGCTCAGAAATCATGACATCAGCAAGTATATCACCATACTTGAGACCAGTTTGCCTGCCACCTGGGTGAAAAAAAAAAAAATGCTAAACTCATGTTCACCAATTGAGTCTTATTCCTAAGCAATTTTTAGAGTGATATCAACTGTGAATATTTAGGATAACAGCATAATTACAAAGTAATTGTGGTTTAATAAAGAGCCACCACTGTTTAAGTGGTGTAAGTGGTATAAGACACACAACTTATTACTGAGTTTTAGGACAAATTAGATTTCTTTGAAAATGATAGTTCACACACTTCTATTCTCTCTTCATCCATCTGTGACTTCAGCTTACTGGAGCTCTACCTGAACTCCACCATGAAACAGCTTTTATTTTATGACATTTTGGATGAAATTAGAGCTTGGACTGAGCTAAAGGAAACAAGGAAACATTTTTCATCCCCTTCTTTGTGTTCTTACACAAAATGCAAAGCAGAGGGAGTCAGAGTTGGAATATAAAAAAACCCAAACAATTATCCCTGGAATAAGATTTTCTTTGCATCACAGTTGAGAACGTTCTTCTCCTCTTCTCACAAAGTAAGTCAGAATGAAGAAAATCCATGAAGAAACAATCTACCAAGAGGTTTTGTAAATTACTGCCTAAAAAAATACATATCTGGAGAAAAAAAAAATATTCTAGAGTCAATCATCCAAAACAAAAAAAAAGTGTGATAACATTAAAATTCAAATCTAAATGTGAAGAAACAATCTTAATCAGAAGCTGGAGCAGACTCCAAGATGAAACTCATTCTGGCAATTTGAAAACACAAAAATAGTAATCTTTAATTTACCTTCAAGGTCATAAGAAAAAATAAAGGAGGGGGAAAAAAAGTTAACTATAATTTCTGTGAGACTCAGAAATGAGCCATAATGTTATCAAAAGGAGTAGAGAAACATGACTGCAGGACAGGAAAAGTCATCAGCTAAAACCTGATAAAATCACCTGGGTTTTATAAAATCATTATGGTTAGAGGGGATGCTTAGATGCTCTTCAGACTATTTTTCACAAATATGCTGTTTCAGAGGAGTTCAGTATTCAGTTCAGCAAGTTAAACTTAATAACTCATATGATAATAAAATAAGTCCTTAAGAATCACAGCTCAAGAAGTGGTCTTGTGACTTCGTGACTTTCAACAAGGCCAAGCTCAGGGTCCTGCATCTGTGTTGGGGTAACCCTCAGTATCAATACAGGCTGGGGTATGAAGGGATTGAGAGCAGCTCTGCAGAGAAAGACTTGGGAGTATTGGTGGATGAAAAGCTGGACATGAGCCTACAAGATGGGTTTGAAGCCCAGAAAGCCAACAGTATCCCGGACTACAACAAAAACAGCTTGGCCAGAACATTGAGGGAGTTGATTCTGCCCTTTGCTCTGTGAAACCCTGCCTGGAGTACTGCAGCCAGCTCTGGGCCTCCCAACATAAGTTAGAGCAGGTTCAGAGGAGGGCCACAAAAATGATCAGAGAGCTGGAGCACAACACCTAGAAAGACATGTTGAGAGACTTCATTGCAGTCTTTCAGTAGTTAAAGGGGTTTACAAGAAAGATGGGGACACATATTTTATTGGGGCCTGTTGCAATAGAACAAGAGGTAATGGTTTTAAACTAAAAGAGCATAGATTTAGACTAAATATAAAGAACAATTTTTTTACAGTGAGGGGGGTAAAACACTGCAACAGATTGCCCAAAGAGGTAGTAGATGCCCCATGCCCGGAAACATTCAAAGTCAGTTAGACAGGGCTCTGAGTAGCCTGGTCTAGTTGAAGATGTGGCTTCTAGGGGTTTGACTATATGACTTTAAAGGTCCTTTCCAATACAAATCATTATATTATTCTATTTCTCTTTATTTTTTCCTCTCCATATTTTCACATTGCTCTTGAAAGTAGCAGTAAGAGATTTGGAGTTATATCAATCTAATTTTATTAGTTTCATAATTAAAATGTGGTAGATAGTCACTCATCTTCCTAGTTTCCATTATTTTACCATTCCTTTGCTTTATCCTCACTCCAAGAAGAAGAAAATGTATGTCACATCCTCATTACAAATGCATGGTACAGAACCTTTTGAAAAAGCTTGTAACAGTGACAAAAAAAACCATAGAAAAGTTTTGCCATCCTCTGAAGCAAAAACTGAACAATCTGAACCCAAGTAATTCTAAATACTATTTATGTGTTAGCATGAGAGTGAGAGATTTTAGCTGCATTAATGATCCATCTAGTATGTGGATAAGGACTGACAGCTGTGATGAATTGTTCTGTCAGTAACTTGACAGACTTCTTAGCAGTTTAGTCTTAACTGAGACAGCTTAAGTACAGTTCTTTGACCAGTAGTCTTTCCTGACCAACATCCTTCCCTAACCAGGGAGCTTCCTTCTGAAGCACTCTAATTAAAGAGCATAACTTAGCTGTTGCATACAAGTTTTGAATTTGAACTGATGCAAGTCAGACAAAAGGTAAGATATCTTTCTGGTACAATGGTGAAGATTAATCAGGGAGATGGTTCAGCTCTGCCCAGCTGAAGATCCCCAACTCTGCCACAGCAGTTTCTGCAGTGAAGCCTGCTTGGGGTCACCCAGCAGACTGTCTTCAACGTTACATCCAACACCCACATTTCCTACTGCATAACAACTTCATAGAATCATAGAATAATAGAATGGTTAGAGTTGGAAGGGACCTTAAAGATCATTGAGTTCCAACCCCCCTGCCATGGGCAGGGACACCTCCCACTAGACCAGGTTGCTCAAAGCCCCATCCAGCCTGGTTTTCAACACTTCCAGCAATGGGGCATTCACAACTTTCTTGTTCCAGTGTCTCATCAACCTCACAGTAAAGAATTTCTTTCTGGTATCTAATCTAAATTTCCCCTCTTCCAATTTAAAACCATTACCCCTTTTCCTGTCTCTACACTTCCTGACAAAGAGTCCCTCACCATTTCTCCTGTAGGCCCCCTTCAGGTACTGGAAGGCTGCTATAAGGTCTCTCCAGAGTCTTCTCTTCTCCATGCTGAACAGCTCCAGTTCTCTCAGCCTGTCTTCATAGGAGGGGTATTCCATCCCTCTGATCATTGTCTGAACATACGTTCATGTTCATGCAGGTATGACTCTTTGGTCTTCTGGCTTCACTTTAACTGCAGGTTGATCTATTGGCCACTTCTGAAGTGCTTGGCGTTGTCAGCGCTTAAATAAACAATAAATAATAATAAACACCATACAATACCAAATTCACCTACCATATTCTGTGTTTAGTGTAGCATTAAGTACTGATGAATTATTTTGTACTTTAGAAAAGCCTACCAGCTATGTCCAAGATTATGATACCATGATGCACAAGCAACATGAGAGATAATCCCAGACTTACAGAGCTCACTGTGTAAACAGGACAGAAAACATGGAGGAAGATTTGAAAGATGGGCCAGAGCCAGAGGTCAAGGAAGAGCTTTGGTATCTGGGTTGGGTTAAAAGTCCATTTGCTCCATGTGATTCAATGTGATCCATGCTCACAGTAGTCAGTACTCCAGCTGGAACTGAAATCCACAGATAGTTTCTTCTAATAAACAGGTCTGAAAAATAAAAATACCCTGAACCAATCCATTGAAAATGCCATCGATGTGGCAAAATATACTGCATGTTGAGGGAATCACAACTGGTTTATCACCATAATAATTTGAGGAAAATGACGAGTCAGAATCCAGATTCATTAACAGAAATGGGAGATCATTGGGCCTGGAGAAGCAGGATAAATATATTTGGGGAAGAAAGTTAAAGAAGATGAAGAAGAGGTAATGTATTAAGCTGAAAGGGTTTCGAAGAGATTCAGTTGAAGGTTAACACTCATTACAGGTTTCACTGTTTTGAACTCATCCTCTCACCTTTCCATGTTACACATGGAGCCTCTCCCAGACATCACTGCTGGTTTTACCTCAGCCACATGCACATGAACCATATACGATCTCCAGCAACTGCTCAGTGAAAGTTACATTAGAGATAGATCTGGACCTTAAGTCATCGTGATCTTTCTCTACTCAGGTAAGACATTTCCCCAAGCTAAAAGCTGCAGCCCCTCTCTTCTTCCATGAAGAAGACTCAGTTTGGGTCAAATTGACTTGCATCATACAGGCAGGACTGGCAATTTCAAGGTTGATGATGAACTCTCATATCCATTACAAAGTATATCAAAATATAGACAGCTTTTTAAATGGCATCTGAATTTACAAGTCTGAATTTATCCCCCTTAGGATGAGAATCCCATTCTGAGTGTGGCCTTGTGGGTCAGGCAATTCCCACTATCACACAGACTGGGAGATGCATGGATTGAGAGCAGCCCTGCAGAGGAGGCCTTGGGGATGCTGGGGGACAGAAAATGGGTCATGTGTGCTTGCAGCCGAGAAAGCTGGTCATAGCCTGGGTTCCATAAAAAGAAGGGTGGCCATCAGGTTGATGGAGATGATTCTCCCTTTATAGTTCACTCTCATAGCACCCTATCTGCATCCAGATCTGGGATTCCCAGGTAAGAAAAATGTGGTCAGAGTGCTGGAACACCTCTCATATGGAGAGAGGCTGAGAGATTTGAGATTGTTCAGTGTGGAGAAGAGAAGGCTCTGGGGAGACCTTATTGCAGCATTTCACTATAGAAAGAGGACTTAGAAGAAAGATGGAGGGAGTCTTCCTACCAGGATCTGTCCTGTAGTGATAGGATAAGGGGTAACTGTTTTAAACTGAAAGAGAGTGGGTTTAGATTGCACATGAGGAAGAATGTTTGCCAAGGGTGATGAGACACTGGCAGAGGTTGCCCAGAGAAGTTGTGGGTACCCCATCATTGGATCGGTGTTCAAGGTTAGGTTGGATGGGGCTTTGAGGAATATGATCTAGTGAGAGATGTCCCTGCCCATGGCAATGGGGTTGGACCAGGTGACCTTTGAAAGTCCGTTCCAACTCAAACCATTCTGTAATTCTATGATTTTCTGATTCTAAAATTAGAGCAGGGGCAGCACAGTGCCTGGAGTAAGAAGAGGAAATCTAACTAGAGTGTCCAAAGACGTGTTCTATCTGAGAGCCTCCAGGAAAGACAGAGCTGTGATACACCTAGCTCACAGCTTTTTAGGTTGAATCCTTACATTTGCAGGGCACTTCTCTATTGGCAGCTTGGTGTCTTTAGCTGCTGATAGCCAGTTGGAGAGCTAGGCCCATACAGGGACAGTTTTTAAAGTGCTGTCATGGGATACCCTACTAACAATTCTTAACTTACTCTTATACCAACACCATCTACTTTTTGTTAATGAGAAAATATGATATCCTCAACCTATCCTACACTTCTACAATTCATGCTACTTTTAGAATATATATTACTTCCCCCAGAGCATTTGTCGCAGTGAAAAAACTCCCTCAGCCCTTCATCCTCTTCTGGAAAAATTTTCTTGTTAGTCAGCATAGTGCACAAGATCTTGGCACTGGACCTTTCCCAGGAGCTTTTTTTTGTTCCCACCTCACTCCTTGCACATATTCCATTTTATAATCTCGTGACTCTTCTGTCCCAGAGGATTCAATGCAGTAGCCCTGGTGTCAGAGGTCACTGGTGAAGTTTAATCTGAGATTTGAGTGCTTTGTATTTGTAACCTTTTGTCCCTTCTGTGCTTTGGGAAGGAGGAAGAACAAATACACCAAGCAGTCTAATAGCAAGCTGCCAACATTCACTGTAGAAAATAAAGCTGGTTCTGAATTGTAAAACTAGTAAAGAAATTTTAGACACTGACTCCAACTGCTGAGCTCAAGAAAGATCTGCAGCACAGATCTAGGCCCTCAACACACAAAAGAGACTTTTTGTTCCATGACCACCTCTCACCCCCCATGGCTTTTGTCTAATGCAGGATTTTCTAGGAGAGGTTTACTCTGATACTTAAGGTTTCATTCCAGTGAATGGAAATCTTGGAGGGCCAGAAGACCATCCTTTTCCTGACAATTCCTCAACATAAATTACATGGTCTGCAATTTAACAAATAAGTGAGCAGATAAACACTAGCATCTCATATCCACCCTCCCAGCCATGAGCAATGCCCTTCCCTCTAGCCTCCCCACCTCTGTCCTTGTGCTTGCAGAGATGCTGGGGATGCTGCGCAGTGAAACAAGTCTAGCAGAAATAAGCAGATATACACATAGTTTTGCTTTAGTGTTTTTCAGACATGACTGCTCCCTGACCTTATTCTCTCCCTGCTCACATACTTGTCCAGCACATACAGTGGTGCCAGCAGCATGGCCGATGGAAAGCAGAGCTGCAGATGCCCTGGCTGGACACCAAAGACACTCTATCACTCAATTCCTTAGCTGGACAGGGTAGAGAAAATATAACAAAAGGCTCATGGGTCAAGATAATGACAAGGAGAGATCACTCAGCAATTACCATTATGAGCTAAACAGATAACTTGGGTAAAATTAATTTAAATCATTACCAAATAAAATCAAAGTAGGATAATTAGAAATAAAAAACTAAATCTTAAAATGCCCTTCCCCGACCCCTCCATTCTTCCTGGGCTCAACTTCACTGCTGGTTTCTCTACCTCCTTCCCAAGAGCAGCACAGGGGAATAGGGAATGAGGGTTGCAATCAGTTCCTTACACATTGTCTCTGCTCCATTCTCCTCATGCTCTTCCCCTGCTCCAGAGTGGGTCCCTCCTACTGGATACAGTCCTCCACAAACTTCTCCAATGTGTGTCCTTCCCATGGGCGACAGTTCTTCATGAACTGCTCCAGCATGTGTCCCTTCCACAGGGTACAGTACTTCACTAACAGACTGCTTCACTGTGGGTGAAAGGCAGTGAAGAGCACAGTTCCTGCCAGCACAATTCCTGCCAGCAAAGCTGCTCCAGCTTGGGGTCCTCTCTTCACAAGTCCACAAGTCCTGTTCCAGTGCACGCTTCCCACAAGGTCACAGCGTCCTTGGGCATACACTTTCTCCAGTGTGGCATCCTTCACAGCTTGCAGGTGGGTATCTGCTCCAATATGGACCTCCATAGTCATCAAGAATAGTCTGCCTCACCATCATCTCCATCGCAGGCTGCAGGGGAATCTCTGCTCCAGCACCTGGAGCATCTCCTCTCCCTCTTTCTTCACTGACTTTGGTGTCTGCAGAGTTGTTTCTCTCACATATTCTGACTCCTCTCTTTGGCTGCAATTGCAGCCATGCAGCAAATTTTTCCCCTCATTAAATATATTATCTCATAGGGCTCAGCAATAATGGCAAGTCCATCTTGGAGCTGTCTGGCACTAGCTCTCTTGGACATAAGGGAAACCTCTCACAGCTTCTTACAGAAACCACCCCTGTAGCCCCCCAGTATCAAAACAATCCAGGCCACCAAATAACATATACCTAAAATTTAGAGAGTGATTTTTATTAATATCAGTGCTCTCAAAGATCAGAATTATTACATCATTCTTTCACTCACATGGAAAATAAGGCGGGGACCTGTTGTGGTTTAGGGCACATAACTCGCCAGTGCTGGAGCTTAGTCATGATCCCAGCTCTGCACCAGTTCAGCACCCCCCATTTGTCAAAAAACACTGCCTGTTTGCCAACCACAATCAAAATATACCAAAAGTGGTCAAAATATTGTAAATTTCCAGTGTGTATGGCTTTGGCTTATTCATAAGTTACATGTCTCAGTACTATGATTTAATCCATTCAGCATTTCCAGAAAACAATAGTCTCTATCATAACCACACAAGTTGCAAACTTATCCTGGAAAAAGTTCTTCTGTTCTCTTTAAAACTATGTTTCATTCCCATGCTAGGTAGGGGAGAAACACCTTTTTTCCATCATTGTTTTGCAATTAAACCCATCCAGAATTTGTGGGCAAAGCAACTGAAAAAGAAAAATTTAGCATATGTACAGCATGGTTTTTAACAATCTTTATGAAAATTGATCCAGGCTGAATTCTTGGAAGACTATCCATGGAACTGATTGCACAGAAGCTCTTTGTTTTTGGCATCTTCTATAAAAAACATTTATTCAGCCAACATATGTTCACATTAAAATCAGTGCTTCAAGGAAGTGGACATCTCAGTCCAGAGACTATTATGTTCAACCAAATACTCCTTCTCTGAACATAAGTTATGAATGCCAAAAATTTTGTTGATTGTGATTTGTGATTATGATGACTTTGATATCTTCTTTTATAATTTCTTTCAGCTCAAGCACAATATGTTTTCAAGAAAATGTAAATAAAGCTTCTCAATTTAACAGTACAAATTACCTGAGAGAGACTTTGCTTTATTTGAACAGAATGCCTTTCAGGAGTTAAAGATTGCCTCCTAGTGAAATACTGATGTAATATTTCTCTACTTTCATGCCCTTCAAAGAATGTGACAACACATAACTGAGCTGGAAGAATGGTAAGGTGGAAGTAGCTATGGTGCTACTAGTTTTTCTTTCAGAACATGAATGTTAAAATTCATCTTAGACCAATTTCTTATTTAATTTAACCTTTTTCTTCCAAAGATTTAGGAGACTTGGCATACTGAACATAAAAGAGGAAAAAGACATGTGAGATCAAAACATAGCAGCTGCATAGCCCTAAAGGAACTATTTCCAAAATCTCTGTAACTTTTAGCCTAAGTGTTCCCCCGCATACCCACAGATGAACTTTCCAGTACAGTCCCAGCATGAAACATTAGCAACTTTATTCATGCCTCACTTAGGCATGAAAAAAGGCAAGCGAGCAAACAAGACCTCTGACAGGGCCAGTGTGGTTGACGTATTTCTCACATGTGCCAAGAAGAACATCTCTCCTGCAGAACACAGCAGAGACAGAATACCAGCTTGTACAGGAGGTATATGGAAGAAACAGACAGAGAAAAACCTTTCTGTTTTATTAGTTGAGGTACTCTGCCTCAGTTAGGGCATATTCCCAGCAAGGAAGGAGTACAGATTCTCCTCAGCCTCAGCAAATTCCTGACTGCATCTTTGTGGAAAAAAAAAAACCTCAACTGTTTATGGTATTTGAACTCAGTTGTGAAAAAATAAATTCATTGGTGCAAAGATGAGCCTGTGCACAATAAGCAATATGTGAAGGGAAACCAGTTTTCCTGAACCTATAAGTTGTACACAAAATCTTTGCATCAGAATATATATATTTATCCTAGGAAGCTGATGGAAGACCATTGGATCTCCCACAAGTTTCACAGCTTCATTTTGAAATGGGGCATGGCAGCCTTAATTCCTTTACAGGCAAAAAGCCACTCTGCCCATCTTCCCTTGCAAGATAACCCTGCTGATGGTAATATGACAAAAGCTGAACCAGAGGATCAAGCTGTTCAAGAGGTCCAGGCTGCCATCCCAAAGTACTAGTATTAAAAATTTATGCCTGTAGTGTTTCTGTTTTCGGGGGCCATTTTCCTTACTTTCATTTTATTTTCTCTTCATAAAAGCTGTAAGCTCACCTATAACAGATCATTTTTATTAATGGGTAAACTGCAACTTTGATTCAAACAATGAATATACTACACTCCCAATGTTTAATCAAACAATGAATATACCACACTTGCAGATGGCATTAAGATACTCTCCTCCATACTGTCTTCATTCAGACTGGAAGATTTTTGTGCGTGGTCCGTGTGTCACATCTTACAGCCCTGAAGAGATGCATTTATGCATTTGCCCCAGTCAGCCTCACACTTACTTGTAGGTGAAGAAGGCGGTGGCTTATAACAGACATGTTATACATATACAACTTCCTAACACAGATGGTGAGTGAGCCAATCAGGGAAAGTGCCTTACTGGACCCATTACTTGTTAACAGAGAAGGCTTGTGGGGGATGTAAAGGTTCAAGGTCATCTTGGGCAGAGTGATCATGAGATCACAGAGTTTTCAATTCTTGCAGAGGAAAGACAAGGAGCCAGCATAACTGTCACCTTAGACTTCCAAAAGGCAGACTTTGGCTTGCTTATGAACATGGTTGAGAGTATCCACTGGAGACAGTTCTGAAGGGAAAAAGTGTCCAGGAATGCTGGTCATACTTCAAGGAGGAACCCTCAAAAGCACAGGAGAAGGCCATCCCCAGATCCCATAAAACAAGCAGATGAAGATCAGTCTCACTAAATAGAGGGCTTTGGCTGAACCTCAGTGAGAAAAGGAAAGTGTACAGCCTCTTGAGAAAGGGGTTGGTTACTCATGAGCAATATCAAGGTGTAGTATATCAATAAAGAAAGGAAAGCTAAGGAAAACATAGGCCCACTGATGAATGAGGTGGGTGCCTTGGTGTGGAAGTCACAGAGAAGGCAAAGCTGCTGAATGACTTCTTTGCTTCAGTCTTCACTTCCAAAACTGCCCCTCATGAATCCCAGACCCTGGAGACAAGGGGGAAGGTCTGGAGAGAGGAAGACTTTCCCTCTGTTGGGGAGGATTGAGTTAGAGACCACTTGGCAAAACTAGACATTCATAAATCCATGGGCCCTTATGGGATGCACTCACAAGTGCTGAGAGACCTGGCAGATGTTATTGCTGAGCCACTCTCCATCATTTATGAGAGGCCTTGGAGAACAGGAGAAGTGCTTGAGTACTGGAGGAAGTCAAATAACACTCCAGTCTACAAAAAGGGCAAGGACCCAGAGAACTACAGGCTGATTAGTATCACCTCTGTCCCCGGGAAAATAATGGAGCAACTCATTCTGGATGTAATTTCCAAACACATTGAAAATAAAGTTATTAGAAGTGGACAACATGGATTTACCAAGAGTTAATCATGCTCGACCAACCTGATAGCCTTCTATGATATTATAGCTAGATGGATGGATGAGGGGAGAGCAGCAGATGTCATCTACCTTGATTTCAGCAAGGCTTTTGACACCGTCTCCCATAACACTCTCATTAGGTAATTAAGGAAGTGTGGGTTAGATGAGGGGACAGTGAGGTGGATTGAGTCCTGGCTGTGTGACAGAACTCAGAGGCTTGTAATTAATGGAGCAGGGTCAAGTTGGAGGCCTATAACCAGTGGCGTCCCCCAGGGGTAAATACTTGGCCCAGTCCTGTTCAACATATTCATCAATGGTCTGGATGACGGGACAGAGTATATCCTCAGCAAGTTCATTGATGATACCAAACTGGGAGGGCTGAGAAACACTCCAGAGGGATGTTCCACCATCCAGCATGTACAGGCTGGAGGGCTAGGCAGAGAAGAACTAATGAGATTCAACATGGGCAAATGTAAGGTTTTACACCTGGGAAAGAAAACCCCAGGCACCAATACAGGTTAGGGGTGGATCTTCTGGGAAGCACTTCTGAGGAAAAGGGTCTGGGAGTCCTAGTGGATGGCAGGCTCTCCATGAGACAGCAATGTGCCCTTGTTGTCAAGAGGGCCAATGGAATCCTGGGCTGCATAGGGAGAAGTGTGACCAGCAGGTCAAGAGAGGTCATACTCCCTCTCTACTCTGCACTGGTGAGGCCACAACTTGAATACTGTGTCCAGTTCTGGGTTCCCCAGTTCAAGAGGGACAGGAAAATACTGGAGAGAGTCCAATGAAGATGGTTAATGTATTAGAGCACCTCCCTTATGAGGAAAGGCTCAAAAATGCTGGGGTTTTTTAGCCTCAAGAAGAGAAGACTGAGGGGAGACCTTATCTACGTTTACAAATTCCTGAAGAGCGGCTTGAAAGAAGATGGTGCCGGACTCTTTTCAGTGCTTTCCAGCGAAAGGAAGAGGGGGAATGGGCATAAGCTGGAATCATGGAATCATAGAATCATCTGGGCCAGAAGGGACCTTCAAGGGTCATCTAGTCCAACCTTGACTCTCACCTTGAATGTCTCCAGGGAAGGGGCCTCAACCACCTCCCTGGGCAACCTGTTCCAGTGGCCCACCACCCTCATAGTAAAGAACTTTTTCCTAATGTCTAGTCTAAATCTGCTCTTCTCCAGTTTATACCCATTAGCCTTTGTTCTGTTGTTGCTGGCCTTTGGGAACAGACTCTCCCCAGCTTCCCAGGAACATAGGAAGTTCCACTCAAATATGAGGAAAAATTTCTCTACAGTGAGGGTGACAGAGCACTGGAACAGGCTGCCAAGAGAGGTCATGGAGTCCCCTTCTGTGGAGATGCAGTCCTGAGTGATGTGCTCTGGGCAATCCTGCTTAGCAGGGTAGTTGGACTAGATGATCTCTAGAGGTCCTTTCCAACTCTGTCAACTCTTCTGCCTTCTCTTGGGCTGCCTGTTAATTTGTGATATCATACACTGTTTAGTGTGACAAAAGCTATGCATAGAGGTACCAAGAGGGGTCACTCCAGGCATGGAACTGCAGAGTGTAGGGCAGTGTCTGGACCTTTTTTGAATCCTTCAACTGTATTTTTCAATAAACAGAGTGCTTTGGGAAATACTGTCCTCAAGAGAGTTGGTGCAACTTCGGATAAAATTAAAACCATATCTTAGCTCTTAGCCCTGTGTCACAGCCCTGTGCCACAGCACATTCAGATTACCAATGCATTTGTGGGGTCAAATTATTAATACAGGTTACAGAAATAATCTGTGTTGAAACGACTCAAAAAAGTCCTTTCAAATACCAAACCGCTTTTTTTAGGAACAGCATGTGTGAGCCAAAAGGACTTTAAAAAGGGGAATTCATTGACATTTCTGTGATAAAACATGACTTGGTAGGAAAAAAAACCAAATTGATGTGCTCTTTTCCACTCTCATCTGCTTTTGCAGAGACATAAATGAGCTCTAAAGCCATTGTTCTTTTGACATCTTTAACTCATTACAAAGAAATTTAACTCTCACTGTATTTGTGTCGGTACCATGCATTATGTCTCTTTGAAACAGGCAGCTCTTGACAAACAAGACACTATATTCTCATTTTGAACTTGAGTGGGAAACGGATTTTTTTAAACACCAATTACTAAATTTCAATTTACATTTGTTTGATTGGACAAAGCCAGTAACAAATTAAGCCTCATCTACCGTGATAGTGTGGTATAGAGGACAAAACACATGCGGTTTTCTTGCATTTAAAACAGACATACTCCAAGAAGCAAACATATTAGTACCCATACGGAGTTTTATAAAGTGAGACTTTGTACAGATTAAATATACCAGTTCTTTGTATTTTACAGATTATCTGTATTTTACAGATATCTTACAGATTAAATATACCAGTCATCCATTTTCATTGGATGACTTCTTTGTTCTCATCACAAAGAAAATCTTGTTGGTTCAAAGAATCACAATGTCTGAGCAGAGTCAACAGATATTTGAAATACTGTTTTCCCAACAGCAGGGTCTGAAGTCCATCAGGGTGAGACAAATCTGGAAAAAAAAAAAAAAGTTGAGATTCCTAAGTATGCAGACAGAGAATCGCTCCCTAAAAATTCCCTAAAAATTGCAATTTCCCTAAAAGTTTTGACAAAAAGAAGAATCATAAGGATATACTTAAAGTATTAATGTAGTTTCTATATACAATTTTGCCTGTCAATTTTAACCTTAACATCTAATTTTGATTGTTTTCTTTTTCTTATCTTGACCGTGGACTTGCTTTGCACAACGAACCTACATTTAGACAATCCCAGCCTCTTAAAAGTCCCTCTTGTCCTGCTCTTTAATCCTGAGTGCCTCAAGCATTCTAGAAGCCTTCATTTCCTTCCAAAAATATATGCAGAAATTCCTATATAATGGTGCCACTCGGCTGCACAAAATGTGCACATCAGTCTGTAAATTATCTCTAGCCAAATGTAGAATATCAGACATATTTGACAACAGTGACCTAAAGTAAACCTTCTGTGAATTCATGGAAAAGAGTTATACATCATCTTTACAAGATTCAGACATGCATTTTCCTGGTATAGTATGTGTAGCAGAAAGATGAAAACCATAATCTTCATAATTGTTTTGAAAATGGTTTTAACCATTAGATAGGCAAGCCCATTATCCTGAAGCTGTTTATAACACTACTTTCTCAGCAGTACCTTTATGAACCTCATTGCATTTATGAATTAATAAGGGCTCATAACACTCTTTGATTCACCTGTGTTTCATAAATGGGGAACTGATCCAGTGAGATATGAAACTACTTGCAGATAAGGGAACATTAGTACTTTCTGGATAATGTCTTTGTGTGTGATTTACCAGCTTTACTCACCTTATTTATGCTAAGTTATGGCTAAAGAGTTTCAATCACTACTGTGCTATAGGAATACCAGTTTTGGTCATACCCTTGGCATAAATACACACCAACAGTAAAGAAACTGTAAAACTTACGTAAGAAGTAACTAAGTTAAGGAAATCAGTAATCTATATTGATAGAAGTGGAAAAAAATAATGAGTTTACAATTTTGTTCTAACATTCTTAAGATTTAATCTGTGCTTCTGAGAAACCACACCAGTTTCACAGAATCAGGCAAAGGTCAACAGGAGATGATAAGACTCAACAATGACAGACTCTTAACAGTCTGAGTTAACTGACTTGTTATTTCAAGTCCAAAGTTACTTCCACCCTGGTACCCACACCTACTCCCACCATTACGTTTTAAAGTTTTAGATTTTAAAAAGCTGCTAAGTTTTATTGCACATACCCAAAAGAACTGTCTTTCAATTTTCCCTTGAAGAAAAATAAAAAATAAATCAAAAGAGAGAGCAGGAAATTGTTATTTTCATTTTAACAAGAGAGCATGAAAAAACAATCTCTGAGTTTTACTGCTAAAGTTTTAACAGTGGTTAGGATTTCAAAACAATCTTCAACTAGCTGATTTTACATTAAGATTTCTAAGAAAATGTTTGGTCAAAACAAATTCCCTACTAATAAACCCCAGCAAAAAATCAGACTTTAAAGAAATAACAGGATAGTAGAGAAAATAAATAGGCTTTGATTCAAACAGTGTACCAAGCATTTTGAACTTTCTAGTAATGTCTGATAACTAAGCAAGCTCATTTCACACTTAATATTCTTGTAATGTTAGACTCCTCAGAGCTCACTACAGCAACTTTATATTTATCCTAATATTTAATTAAATATAGTTTTAAAAATAGATAGATGTTGTAAAGAATCAAAAAGGAAATGTTAGGTTTTAAAATTATTCACCTATCATGTGCTTCCAGAATTTTCATCTTGAGAGGAAAATGGTGAAATAATAATTCATACAAGATAATTGTGATAGAGTGCACACCTTCAGTGTGATTATTCAAAGCATGCAGAAAATTAAACCATGCTTAAGGCCCTAGATTTCAACCACAAATCCTGCTCGTTTTCTTTGGAATGAGTGGAACTGTTTATCTGAATGACCTAGATGTGCGGTAATCACTGGGCAGCTTTCAGTGACAAGGTGTTTAAGTATCAACTACTTATTATTTACAACCGTTAACCTAAATCAAAGCTGACAGAAATGACCACTGCTTCAATTTGCGAGTCTTATTCTCCTTAAATTGTCTCAGAATGCTGAGGATGGCAGTTGTTTCAAAGACGTTTTCATTTGCGTATGCTGAAGGTATGGTGGGTAGACATAGCATCAGTTTTGGGGAGTCGGTCATTAGAGAAGAAATTAATTGTATTGCAAAAATTGTCCAATAGAACAAGGGTACTCTTGCCTCTTAAATAGGCTCTGTTTCCCAATTGAACTCCAAGGGCAAAACCAAACAAGGGTCAGGACGTTCACACTGGTCAAATTTCCAGAGTTTTCCATGTTCCTGTACATAAAGCCCATGTTTCTTCTTCCTGGTATGTCAATCTATTGTTAATCTAAAGTCCTGGTGCCACACAGTCATGTGACAATCCCAATCTTGATTGAAATTCATTGACTTGCCTGTTCCAAAAAGTACAGATGCAGTCTTTGGAAAAGTGAAGGCAGAAATTAAAAGCAATATCAAGGATCAGAATGCAAACCAAGTGAAACTGAAAGGCTCAGGCCTAATTCAGCTGTTTGAAGAAACTTTAATGATGGGGGCAACCAGTTATTTCAAAAAGGCGTAGATTTGACATTACTGCAAATGATATATAAAAGACATGCTCTTTAAAGCATGCAAGTGTCCAGGAGAGTAACAGGTTTCATTGCAACTGTTTCCATGCAAACTTGCTCTCTTTTAGAGACATTTGTTTAGTTAAAGCTGGGCAAATTAAGTCACGTCTTTTAGGTTTAGATTGAGTCACAACAATCTAGGTTCAAAATTCCATTTCTCATCTCCCAGGACAGTAATACTGAGGCCCTAATATTGTCAAGTTAAAATAAGCCAATCTGGAAAATATTGCACTTGACATAAAAAATCTTCTCTAAACCAAAAAAGCATATCAAAATAATTAAAATAGTATCCAGTTTAAATATTACCTTTCAGATCAATTATTGACTTATTTTAGGGGTTATAGTATATTGACCATAAATCTCTGTATTTATGTCATTAACCAGACCTAAATCATGGCAATTATGTTACATTTTAAGTCAATAGAAAAAAAAAAAAAAAGAGAAAAAAAGAAAAAGAGGCTTTCACATAGGAAATTCAATTTACCTCTAGCTCTGTTTCCCCGCAGAGACCACTTCAGAGCAGGTCCTGTGATAAATCCAACACCCAATGCCATTGCAAATTGCTGGGTTAATGAAGAGAAGTCAAGTAGAGAAATGGAAGGCAAGAGTGGAAACATGTTGATCGTCTGTAAATGACTTGCTGCAGAGAGTACACTGATAAAGCTCAGAGAGTACACCAATTTTTTTCTTGGATGATAAGCAGAAGATTAGCTTTTCTATATATCACCAAAATTTCCCTGACAAGCTAATTCTGTTTTGTGTAGCTAGCACTCTAAAGTTAGAGCAGAAGAATTTCATGTGCAAAGAAAGGAGTGAAATACAGGCAGATCAGAGAGAACAAATAGTACTCTTTTTAGGTAAAACAATACTTTTAAAAAAGAATAACAGTGCAGTCTTTAAAATGTTTGCTACTGTCTACAGAAAAAAATATATTAATTATGTTTAGTAAATTTTTGTATTTTGTACTTTTCACACTCTTTTTATGGTAGTTACTGAAAAGAGGGGTGGGGGGATTGCTTCTCACGGAATATTTTGTTGTATTTAGACAATGGCTTACTTTTCTTCCCCTTATATGTTTCAAAATTATAGTTATAACTATGCTTCACCAACTTCATGCTCTAAGTTTTATTCTTTCATGAATAAGTTTTATTGTGAATTCATTATTCATGTAGCTTTGCATTGCAGATTACTTTTAAGTATGTCAGTATATTTTTACAAGTACAGATAAGACACAAAGACATAACCTTTATTTCTTGGGGTTGTTTTAATGAGTGATGGTTCTATGAAGCAAAGAAAATATTTTTACAAGGACTCCAGTTTAAAACAGGCAAGACATAAAGACATAACCTTTATTTCTTGGGGTAGTTTTAATGAGTGATGTTTCTATGAAGCAAAGAAAATACTAAAAATTGTTCCTTCCCCATTTAATAAATAACTAACATTAAAATCACTGCTGTCTCATAGTCTCAGTTTTCATAAATGAATGTATGAGTGAAACCCTTGTGAGTGACATTGACTTGATGTTTTTAGGTTTAGGATTTTCTGCAATGTTACTCTCTTCAGCTTCTGCAGTGTGCCAGTCTCTGTTGCATGACGAAGGATTCAGGACATCCACATGGAGTTTCAGAGTGAGCAGAATCTGGTTATAGGATCTATTTGTTGCCTGTTTGGGACCCAGAATATGTGCCCTGATGCCTTGCAACTCTTAAATGTAAATAACAAAATTAACATTTCAAACATCCCCGTGTTTTGTTATTTTACCATTCCACCACCTCCTGAAGTTATGCAATAACACTGTTGTTATAGTTGAATTGAAACCAATCGAGTCCAAAATGGATTCACTACATATTTATTAAGGTAGGAAAGCAAAAGCAGCGCTGGACAGCCGGGGAGTCACAGCTTCACCAAGGGCTCTCAAATTTAGGCAAACCAAGCAGTTCCTTTTATCTTCGCAGAGGTCAGTTTCAACATCTTGGTACGCCCCTTTGTTCCTTCTGTTATGTTATCATGACTTCTTCAGGTCCACACTTGCTTCAGGCAATTTCAATAAAATGTGGGTTACAAAATCAGCTTATACAACCTATTCTTTACACAATTGATTGGTACAAAGACACCCATTAAGATAATATTTTGGTTTAACATCTGTTCAAGGTAACATGGCGGTTTAGCATCTGCCTGAGATAACATTGTGGTCATGTTCTTCTAGTTAACCAGGAAGTTCTCAGGACTGTCACAATGGGTTCATTCCTCTTGCTTAGCTTGTTTGATCAGTAAATTTCCCTTAGTTACTTATCACAATTCCCCCCTTCTCTTATTTATAATTAATTTGCTGATCAAACCTAGACAATACCTTGCAAGCTGCATCTAATTCAGGAATTTTGTTGGTATAATTCTGCAGTTCTTACTGCTTTATTATCATTAGCTGCACTTTTTCCAACCTGCTCTTAACAAAAGTTACAAATCTATTAAGGTCCAAAAGGTCCTTAGGTCCAAGGATACTTGGTCCTAAGGTCAGAGCTAATAGCAACATTATGAGGGGTCCTGCCAAAGTAGAAATTAAGGTAGTCAGCCATAGTGACTGATTAAACCAAGAATCATACCAGGAGGATCGAGCTTCCCGTTCTCATAACCCACCATGCCCCAGGACTAGCCAAAACCCATTTAGTCATTTAAAGTTTGATAGGCTGCCTTCATTACAGCCCATAAGGGTCTAGTTATGTCTCTGGGGCAACTGACGTTGTGAAGTTCCCTCCCTTTGGCTTTTTCTTTTTTCCTTTTCATTTCACAATGACTCGATTGTGCCGGACTGCTTGTGGCATTCTAGCTTCATGTTTTTGAATAAATATTAGTCCTCCTTTATCAGCTCCAGGTTCTCAGAACCTTATACCCCATGTTTTCCCAATTAACCACCCAGGAGCATCATGTTGTAATATTGAGATCTTTAAAGAATTCAATTCCCAGCCCAGGCTATAACACCATATAATCATATTTTGTCTCTCGGCATTTTTCTGGCAGTCAGGTAACTGCTTACCTGTTAACAGGTAAGATATTTATCTGGGGATGCAGCAGTCCATCCAGATCCAGCGGTTACTATGGTCTCGCAACCCCAATAGGGACAATAATAGTGGTTAGGGTAATTACAGTAACTTTTTCCTGGATTTGAACTGGGGCACCAATAGATAGATTTTATATTTGTCGCCATCTGACTATATTGTTGGGACAGATGGCATAAGTGATAGTGAGTACTTCCACCATATCCTAATACAGATCTTAACAAGTCACAATTAGTTAGGTTGAAGGAAGGCGCTCCTGCCGTAACATTAACTTGGAGGATTTCGGACTCATTACAACTAGAGATAGTTCAGTTAAAAGGTTGATGTGGATTTTCTAAAGTTATGTGACTAATATGCTCAGTAAAATAACAGTTTTCATTTTCTCATTGTTTAATACCTCTCTGCCTTCTTTGTCTACTCTTTTGCGGAGAACAGTGGGATATCAATATCTTTTTGGCAGCAGCAGGGAGTCTTCGGGGATATATTTTACATATATTCCCGATATATGGGGAATATATGTATTCGGGGATATATTCGGGGATATATTTTATTTTATATTGTTATCTTTTACATATATTTCTACTGATTTGGCTGTTGTGCCTGCTTCCAGGCAAACCTTATAGCACACTGCCTTAAAACTCTATACCATTCTGTTTCATATACCTCCCAAAGTTCAGGTACTGACAGTTCCCATCCACAAAAGAATTTACAAATTTTTACCTGGTCCTCTAGCTCCCTGGTATGTATTGGATTATTGCAACATTTCATACAGTAAGGTTGTCTCTTAAATGAAACCCAAGACCAATCTCTATTACAATTTAAGCATTGACAAACAACCCAACATACATGTCCAGAAGTGGGGTGTTTTAGACAGGGTATTCTCCGTATGTCTCTTATTCTCTAGAGAATAGACGGGTATCTCTGTCTCTACTTCACAGCAAAAGGGGAACACCTGGGGAGTTCCTGTTAGTGTGTACAGTCCGCCCCTTCCCATTTGGTCTGGTATTCTTTCTATACTCCAAGGTGAAAAATATACTTTTTGTAGAGTATTTCCTGGTGGTATTTGAAACTATTGATATAAGCTACCTCTTATTTCCCTTCTGGAATAGTTCATTTACCGGTCTCGCTTTTCCTTATCTTTATTCGAAGGTCTCACGGTTCCAACGTCACAGTCCACTTTTCTGGGAAGATGGGTCCTTTTATTCTGCTAGCGTGGGTCCACCCTTTTTCTGCTGTCCATACTGCTGTATCTGTGGTAAGTAAAACAACAAAAGGTCCCTTCCAGTGGGGGGTTAAAGTTGTTTCTTTCCAGGTTTTAATTAACACCTGGTCTCCAGGCCGAATTCGGAGTATGGAAATGTCCAAGGGAGGTCTCTGTACAACCAAGCCTTTCTTTCTTAGTTCCTGCCTCCTTTTTGTAAGTTCTAAAATATATTCTGTTAAGATTTTATCCTTGACCTTTGGGTGTTCTATTAATAATCCGAAATCATAAGTCATCCCATACAACATTCCAAAGGGGGATATACCAGTCCTCGGCTGGGTTCTAATGTAAAGCAAGGCCAATGGTAAATATTTAACCCAATTCATTTTTGTTTCTACCGTAAGTTTGGTTAGGTGTTTCTTTATTTCCCCATTCATTCTTTCTACTTTCCTGGAACTCTGTGGGTGCCAGGGAGTATGATATTCCCATTTTGTATCAAACATTTCAGTTGTCCCTTTAATTATTTTGGATGTAAAATGTGGGCCTCAGTCTGAGTCAATTACCACAATAGTTCCATATCTTGGAATAATTTCTTCTAAGAGAATTTTAATAACCGTCTTTGCAGAAGCTCTTTCCACTGGAAAGGCTTCTACAAAGTGCATAAGGTAATCAATCAACCAAGACTAATAAATACTGATATCTCCCAAACTTTGGCAGCTCGGTAAAATCCACCTGTATTTTCTCAAAGGGTCTTTTAGCCAATTCATGACCCCCTTGAACCTTTTCTCTAAGCTGTTGTTATTTACTTTGTGACAGGTTAAACATGACCCTTTCAACTAGGCCGTATATTCTGACACAGACATAGTTTGTCTCAAACTGGTCCACTAAAGCCTGAATTCCCCAGTGAGTTTTATGGTGTAATTTATTCAGTATTTCCCAGGCTAATCCCTTTGGAAGAATTTCCCTGACGTCTGGTAGCAACCATTTATTACTATCTCTTTTTGTTCCACTTTATTTTAGCTTATCCAATTCTTGGAGAGTGGAAGTCTTATGTAATTTTAGTCTTTCAGGTTCCTCTCCCAAGGTCTGAACTACTAATAATGCAGCCCGTTTTGCCTCTGCGTCGGCTAGATTGTTTCCTCTTACCGTATGGGTTAGTCCCTTCTGATGTCCTTTTACGTGGACTACGGCTATCCTTAGTGGACTTCTTAATGACTTTAAAACTTCTAGGATTAGTTTTTCATGGACTAATCCTTTTCCCTGGGTGTTAATTAAGCCTCTCTCTTCCCAAATTTTCCCAAAAGTATGTACTACCCCAAAGGCATACTTTGAATCTGTATAAATAGTTCTAATTTTATTTTCTAAGAGTTTTAATGCTCTTAACATAGCATATAACTCACACGCTTGTGCGGACCAAGTTTTACTTAATAGTCCTGATTCTTTTATCTGAAAGGTATACCTATCTACAATAGCATATCCTGACTTCCATTGTCCCTCAACCACTCGTGAGGAGCCATCCACAAATAATTTCTCTCCTTCATCTAATTCATCTTCCTTTAAATCCTCTCTTATTTTAGTCTGCAAATTTATTAGTTGGAGACAGTCATGTGTCAAATCTTCTCTAGTTTCCCCGTATAAAAATTGGGCAGGATTCTGAATAGAGGTGATTTCCATCTCTAACCTAGGGGAGTTAATCAAAATTCCCTCATATTTTAGCAATCAGCTTCTGTAAGCCACTTATCAGCTCGTTGTTGCAGAACTCCTCAAATATTATGGGGGGTGTATACTTTTAGTTCACCTCCTAGAGTGACTTTTCCCACTTCTTCTACTAACAATGCAGTGGCCACTATTGCTTGCAAGCAATTGGGCCACCCGCGGCTTACGGGATCTAATATTTTAGAGTAATGTCCTACAGGCTTCCTCTGTCCTGCCCATCCTTGGGTCAGAACCCTACAAACTGTCCCGTTATCCACATTGATAAAAAGTTGAAAGGGTTTACGGATATCAGGTAAACTGAGGACAGGTGCTTCTACCAGGTCTCTTTTTATATTCTCCCAGAGCTTCTCATCTTCAAGGGTCCATTTTACCAACCCATTTTTAGTTAATTTTTCACAAAAGAATTTTACTTTACTGCTGTAATTATTTATCCACTGTCAACAATACCATAATAACCCCAATAACTGTCTTATCTGTCTTTTATTAATGGGCACCATTAGAGACAAAATTCCTTTCACTCGTTCGGGATCTAACTTCTCATGTGCCTTCGTGAGCCAATGCCCTAAATATTTTACCTCTTCTTCAGTAAATTGCAATTTGGACTCAGAAACCTTTAATCCTTTGAGGCCCAAAAAGTTCAGTAATTTGATGCTCTCGTTCCTGACTTCTTCTTGAGTTTTTCCAGCAATTAACAAATTATCCACATATTGTATCAGAATTAGTCCTTGACTCAATTCATAAGCTTCCAATACCTGTTCCAGACCTTGTCCAAACAAATTTGGAGATTCTGTGAATCCCTTGGGCAAAATGGTCCATCGTAATTGTTGTTTTCTATGGGTCTTGGGGTTCTCCCATTCAAATGCAAAATAGTCCCTGCTATCTTCTTCAAGTGGGCAGGCCCAAAAGGCGTCTTTTAAGTCAATCACACTATACCACTTATAATCTGGACTTAACTGATTAAGTATAGTGTGCAGGTTAGCCACCACAGGGAACTGGGTAATGGTTCATTCATTTATAGCTCTCAGATCTTGTACTAAACGATAGGACCCATCGGGCTTCTTTATGGGCAATATGGGAGTATTGTGGGGAGACATACAGGGTTCCAAAAGCCCTTGGGATAGAAGTCTCTCAATTACTAACTACAACCCTTCTCTCCCCTCTCTGTTTTAACCTAATTGCCTGATCTGTGTCTTTTATGGAGACTGTGATCAGTTGGATATTTAATTTTCCCACCGACCCTGGACTATACCAAGTTTCTGGATTAATCTTGACTTCATCTTCTGCGGTTAATAAGCATAATTTTATTTTTAGTTTCTCTTGATCTGCTTCCAAATTGATTCCTAATTCCACCATCAGGTCTCATCCTAGAAGGTTATATTCAGCCTCTGGGACCAATAATAATGTTCCTGTCCCTTATTTATTTGGAGCTTCTATTGTTACATTTTTTATCAGGGGCACTTTAAAGGGTTCCCCCTTTGCACCAATTACTTGGAGTTTATCTTTTGATTCAACACATCCAGATGGCAACCTTTGGACGGTTGATCTTTCGGCACCTGAGTCCACAAGGAATTCAAACACTTCGTGCCGAGGACCCAATTTCAATTTTATCAAGGGTTTGGCAATTTTAGGGTCCCCAGCAAATAGAGCCCCTGACCCCCCTAATCTTCATTGAAAATCTTCTCATCCTTCATTCTCTTTTGGCAATTTCTCTGCAGGTGTCCCTTCTTGTGACAATAAAAACATTCTATATTTTGCCAATCGGACTTCCCTCTTCTCAGGTTTACTGGGCCCTTTCGGGGATTTTCTCTTCTTTTCTCTTTGCTTTGCCCTTCCCTTACAGCTGCCACCAGAATTTTAGCTTGTTTCTTCTGACTTTCTTCTTCCCTTCTCACATATACCTTCTGGGCTCCTCGCAATAATTCGTCTAACCTCCCTTCCTGCCAATCACAGAAACAGTCTGATTGAGAGTAGAAGTCACCTGTTTGGACACCTGAGTATGCATATGTTTTCCAGAGTTGGTAGCCAGAAAACTGGATCAAAGAAAGTAACTCTTGCAGTGTTTTTAAAGAACATACAAAAGGTCAGGTCTTCAACTGACTGCCTCTACAAAGTTTAATCTCTGATTAAGTGCAGCAACAAAAACAAAAGCCTGAAGGCAATTGTATCTGTTACTGAAAGAGTAATTAAAACTTAGGATGATGATGCTTAATTTAGTCTTTGACCTTTTGAATCTGCTAACAAGTCGGGATAACTGTGCAGTCTTTGCAATAGGCAAACAAAGCATCACTCTTACACTGTGGGCCTGGCTGTGTAGGTTTAGATTAGACATTAGGAAAAAGTTCTTTACAATGAGGGTGGTGAGACACTGGAACAGATTGACCAGGAAAGTGGTGGAGGTCCCATCCCTGGAGATATTCAAGGTCAGGCTTGATGAGATTCTGAGCAATCTGAGCTAGTTAAAGTTGTCCCTGCTTAACAGCAGGGAGGTTGGACTAGATGAGCTTTAAAGGTCCCTTCCAACCCAGCACACTCTATGATTCTGAGTGAGTGGTTTGGTTTTGTTGGGGTTACTTTTTGTTTGGTTGATTGGGTTTTTTTCCCTACATTAAATTCAGTGTGAAGCTTGAAAACTTTTGTGCAGAAAATCCTGTAGCCAGAGGAGTCCTCCAAAGACTTTATTCCAATAAAGGGAGAGTCCACTGGAACACTCACCTGTGGGGTCTCTACAATTGCCAGAGGACACAGCCTTCATTTTATTCTGATTCCCTGGCCGCATGTAACCGTCTTCCTTTCCCCGTTGGCTGAGGAATCTGGAAGGTACAGACTTCTTCATCTGCCTATGACATAAAAGTTCATCTTTTGGGGTTTTATAATTGTCTAACTTTTGCATCTTCAGTTAATTCCCCTATTTTTCAGTTATCTCAGTCCTGCAGTTTCAATTAACTCTATTTCCTTCAGTTATCTTGTTCTTGCAATTTAAATTAACTTTCCTGTTTGTGGAGACACTCATATCCATACTTTATCACCTGTTGTGGAGACACTCTTATCCCTATCTTAGCAGTTTGGATAAATAACATCTGGAGTTTTTAGGTCTGTCCAAAGCATGTCCCCCTTTGTGGGAAAGCAAATGGAGAACACTTCAATTTTCCTACTTTCAGTCATGAGCGATTCTAATTTATCTAGCATACCAAAGACTTAAGAAGATAACTGAAGAATATGTCTGTGCATGCATACATGTATACATAAGAAAAAAATGGACACATGCAGAGGTATGAATACAGTTATATTTATCTATGTGCATAGTGTATATATACACACAATATATTAAAATACAAAAGCACTGGCTTTCTGTGTCCAAACAAGATGATCTTGATCAAATTTGATTCATGAGCAACTATCATCAACTTCTTTTGGAGGCTCTTGAGTTTGAGCAAAAGTCTTCTAAATTATCATGAACTTAGCTATATTTGTGTGTGACAAAAACAGAGAGCTTTTCTTTGTTAAATATTTACCATGTTAAGCTATTAATGCTAGAATTAAGCAAACAAAAAAAGGACAACTATTTTTGCTAATTAATGGTTTTACCAGGTTAATTGGATTTTGTTAATCTCTTTAGAATGAATTTTTCTATCCGTGTTCCCTTGAGGACTTTTCTTGAAAAGGAAGAAAAAGCCTGAGAGCTTTAATACTCTAACATTTTTGTTTCATATTAAAACAAATTTCTGAGTCTCTAGAGGGAACATTACCTCCAGCTACTTACTCCATGTGCACTCACAAAGAAAAATATGGCAGCACTTAAAAAGCAACATTCTGGCGCATATCTGAGATTTACATATGAATACTCAGATATTTTCTCTCCTAAGCACCATAAAATCTCATCAATCATTTCTTAAACCTTCTGAGTGTTGCCCGTTTGCTGCTCTTTCAAAGCTGTGAACGCTTTCTTTAAGGACCCTCCATCACTTGCTGTTCAGCTGAAGTAGCTTCTGAGAAGGCCGAAAGGAAGTCGTTTAGAGCAACAAAGAACTTGAAAAAACACAGGCAAATCATTCTTGTTTCTCCTTAACTTGTAGCTATTTGAATGGAAGTTTTCCATTTGTTCAGGTCTCACAAAAGAAAATCCGCCTGACTGGCTGCAGGTTGGACCCAGGTCTGAAGGACTGAGCTTTCAGCACAAAGCCTTCCTCCTTCCTGTGCCAAGCCTGCTTTGGCAGCTTCTCTAAGGAGTGACAGAAAGGAACAAAACAGTGTTAGCCGGACTGACAAAACAGTTCGCATACGGAGCTTCAGTCAGCTGGCAGCTCCAGACCGGACTCATTTTCTGCCTGTGGTGGGAGGATTACAGGGTGCCTCCGTGTTCCATCCTCTCCACAGATGCACAAATGGAAGGACTACAGCACTAGAGGAATAGTTTCCTGGAAAGGAAGATGATAAAAAACTCCACTTCTCTGCATCATGAAATGGCCTTATTACATCCAACAATTAACATATTGTTTAGTTTTGAAAGACCAATTCTGAGTGGAAGAAAAAACTTCTTATACCCGTTTTCTTTTTTTATAACTTTATTGTTAATTCTTTGCCTATTTCAGCTACTGAAAAGATAAACAAAACTGTTTTCATAGTGTTATGTGTTAAGTTATTGGGGGGGTAGAATTTTCTTGGTTTTGTGGGGTTTTTTGGTTTTAATTTTTTTTTCAAAAGAAAGTTTTCTCTTGAATCGTGATTTTAAAAGTTTGCATCTTAAATATTCATTGGGACTTTAGATGTGTTTCACTTTTCTAGTTGCTATTGCCATATGTAATTTTTTTTTTCAAAACTAATTTAAACATTTAGTATGTTGCATTTCTTGAAATGATAAGTATATGGTACCAATGCTTGTCATAATTTTAAAAGCTGCATTTCCAATAACATAAATTATTCAGAAAACACCTTGTTTAACCAGGTAACACAGAGCAGAGAAATTTTGACATATCAAATCTTCATTTCAAAAACTGAAATAGCATTGATTTTCTTTTCTTGAACATTTTTATCTTAGGGGCTCTTCTCAGTTATACTCCTTTATTTCAGCAGAATTGGAAAAGTCACATGAGAATACAACATCTTAAAATAAAGATGTCTATATTTTCCATGTCCTCACTCAGATTTTTTTCAGTTCTGATAAGTAACTAACTGATCAAATTGTTTACTTTCTACTTGAAAGAGTTTAATTTAAAACTAAAAATGGGGCAGAGAGAATTTCAGAATTCAATCTTATTTTGCACTTTCTAAGTTGTTTTGGTTTTTTCTCCTCTGGGGAAGACCCTGCAGAGCAGAGTAATGCAGAGCAGATTTCTACCTATGCCCATCACAACAGAGTTAGCACATCATTGAAGCCAAATGCTAAAATTTATGATCATTGATGGTTTATTGTCATTTATTTATTAAGTATGATATCTTTTAAACTATCACCAGTTGGATGAAAAACTGTTTTGTTTTGGTTTTTTTTTTAGTCTTAGGAGGCTCCTTATGATACATACATCCTTGTAATTCCTAATAATATTTACACAGAGGACACACAATATTCTTGGGTCTTGGTTATTTCATTAATTCTCAACATATTTATTGATCGATTTCTCTATTCCCAAGAACAGGTTTTGTTGTTTGATGTTTGCTTGTTTGTTTGGTTTTTTCCACAGGGGAATCAAAGGATTTATAAGAGGTCTTTGTCTGTCGTAACACAGAAGTTTAGCGTACCCTTTTGTGGTACCATATCTCACAATACAATTACACACACAAAAAAGCTCCATGTTTGCAGTGATGTAGGGTACAAAACCAACATATGTTCAATATGCAGGTGGGATATGTTGCATAAACAGTAGCCTCTTTCATAACTTTCCAATGTTGGTAATCTTAGTCACATAACTGCTCTTGTACAGACCACCAGTAACCTAGTCGTCGCCTACAGCAGGGAAAATAGATTCAGGTACAGCTCTACCCAGCACAACAGTGGGAATTTTACTCACAGAAATCTTGTTTAATAATGTGTTAGTTGGTTATGGTGGAGCTGGTGTAATGGAAGGAAGTTAAAAATTAATTAACCAACATTTTTTTCAAAGATTGTCTGGTTCTCCACAAGGCCTAAGTGTTTTTGCCTTTTACTCCATTAGGGTAACCCAATTAAACTATTTTCCTTCTTTCAGAAAAAGACAAAGAGGTCGTTGAGAGTTCAGAAATGGATCTTTTTTCCCACCCAGCCTAATCTGAGGCAAATACATTCCATGTATACCAGGGACAAGGAAACAATACATACAGCTGTGCAGCTGACACTGGAGTACTGTGTCCATCTTTGGAGTCCTCAACACAGGAAGGACATGGACCTGTTGGAACGGATCTAGCAGAGGGCCACAAAGATGATCAGAGGGGTGGATCAGAGGGCCATGAAGACAGGCTTAGAGAGCTGGGGTTGTTCAGTCTGGAGAAGAGAAGGATCCAGAGAGACCTTATAACAACCTTCCAGTTCCTGAAGGGAGCCTACAGGACATCTGGAGATGGACTTTTTATCAGGAAGTGTAGTGACAGGACAAGGGTTGATGGTTTTATATTGGAAGAGGGGAGATTTAGGAAGAAAATTTTTTCTGTAAGGGTGATGAGGCACTGGAACAGGTTGCTCAGGGAAG
Source organism: Scolopax mira (assembly GCA_004320125.1). Taxonomy (NCBI): domain Eukaryota; kingdom Metazoa; phylum Chordata; class Aves; order Charadriiformes; family Scolopacidae; genus Scolopax; species Scolopax mira. The sequence goes on from BJBW01002488.1 coordinate 155,048, forward strand.
TTGTGGATGCCCCATCCCTGGAAATGTTTAAGGCCAGGCTGTATGGGTCATTGAGCAACCTGGTCTAGTGAGAGATGTCCCTGCCCGTGACAGGGGGATTGGAACTCAATAATCTTTAATGTCCCTTCCAACTCTAGCTATTCTATGATTCTATGCACTCAATTAACTCTGCCAACAGTATATGACTCTACACTTTCCGTCCACACCCACAAAAACACAGAGTAATATCCACAATCTGATTGACCTAGAAACTTTTTGGCATTGCTCCAGGCTAACAAAACTCCAGGATAAGGCATCCCATAAAATCCTAGCTGCCCATCCATGTCCTACCTTGGTGTAAAAGAGTAAACACTAACATATACTTAAAATAAAAGCAGAAAGTTGTGTTAATCATTTTCAACCCCCAATTTTTTTTTTCTAGTAAAGTTTAAGCACTTAAGGGGATCCATGTATAAGTAAATTAAAATGAGAAAGCAAACAGAACACCCATTTTTCACACAGTGCATTCAATGTTCATTAGATGTTAATGTGGAAAGAGCAGATCAAAGAAGTCCAGTTTAATTCTGGTATTTCTCATCAGAAAAGGATGATCAGAACAACCAGAGAGAAAAAAATGCTACTTGAATGAATGCATTTGAACACACTTCAATTAGATTATACATATTAATTTATTATTAATTATATAATTAAGATATACGTTATTTGTTACTATATAAAACATATATAAACAGATAAACACTATCCTCTCGTGGAAGTAATCATTAGTTTTTCCTAGGCAAGAGAAGGGGTTGCAACAGGAGAGCACAAGATTGGGAACTGTCAGTCAAAAGACAGCAAATATTTGTACTTCTGTTTTTCTGATGAAATCTGTTCATTACAGTTCATACTCATTAACAATTCAATTTCTGAGGTGACTTTCCTTATACTTTCAAAATTCAGCTTTTTCTCCTATTCATTACCTTACTTGAAGTATTAGTTATTTTAAAATACATAAGAGTTTTCAATTTATCTTAATCTTAATTTTTTTTCTCTCCACAATTCTTTATGGAACTGTCAGAAAAAGCAAATTTCGTTACAACAGTCATCATTAAAAGCTTGTCGTCTCAGCTGGAAACAGCTGGCCCTGTCCTCCTTCTCTCTCAGGGAAGCACTGAGCCCATTTTGCCTGTGCAGCTTGTCATGCTCCTGAATAGGGCTAGACAAATGACAGGCTCAGATCTGGATCTGGACCACAAAATACATCTGTGTGTGCCTTGCCAATGACCCAGACATGAGCCAACTCCTGCATTCTCCAGAGGAGCTATTGTAGCATATTGCCATAATTTTTGTCCACAAAAGTATCATGAAACACCTGGTTTTCTCAGTGATCCTGTAAGAGACACACTGCTAAATTGATCTTGGTAGAAGTACCATTTTCAGTAGACACTAAATAATCCTGCTTGGAGTCTTATCTGCTGAGACAGCATCAGAGACACAGTCTCTGGTTAGGAAGGCAGTGTTGGCAGCTGTACACAACTTCTGTGTGATGTTTGTGTCAGGTAGAGAGTTTCCCTCTCCTGGAGGGACATGGGAACAGAAAGCCCAAGGAAGCCACAAACTACCCGACTAGGAACCAAGTCTTTCTGGATGACTAAAGTCCTTCTCAAGGTGTTATAAGATTATGTATTTGCATGAGAACATACATTGGACATGTGACCAAAAAGGCTATCAAGATATGTCTTTCCTACCTGACATACTACAAAACAGCAGAAATTTCAACAAAAAACCAGTGTCACCACAGGATAAAATCTGTGATACTTGCTCCTGTGTGAAAGGGCTCTGAACTATCAGCTTTTTTTATTTCATGATGTCTTTATGAATTTAACATTAAAAACAACTGGAAATGTAATTGAGAAGCCACACTTAGAAGTGAGGTCTCCTATCAGATTTTTATTGTGTACCAGCTAAGTGTACCAGCAGCCAAGTTTTGCAGCCCATCACATTTCAGGCCCCCATCTTCTGCAAAGTCCAACTACGTAAATGACAGCTAATTCCCTGTGCTGGGATATACTAACTCTTTGTGTTTCCCTTTGTCTAGATACATGTTTGATTCCAGGCTCATTTTTGCAGCAAAGGTGAAACAGGATACTGATTTTTAAGATTGGTCTAAAATCACAGCTCAGACCCACAAAATTTCCATGTTCAAAACTCCATGTCCTTCAGCAGGACTTCTGCAAAACATACAGTTGCACATTCAGACCCCAGTAAATGGTACTGTTGTTATTTATACCATATCTATAATGTTGGACACTGCAATAGCCAGAATGAACAGATGCTTAGGAAATTATTCAGAGGCATATAACTGACCTTGCCATCTCACAGAGGGTTTTGAAACATTGCTTATGTTTCTTTTTTATATCATTACAGAAAAATATTTCATGTTTGCTCACATTTGCTGACAATAAGGAGGACAATAAATCTGGATTACAGAGAAACAGAGTACAGCTCACAGCAACAGTGTCATTTAAATAGAACATCTTATCATTTGTCTTGAAATTACAATATTGTAACATTTTGTAGGCTTGAGTGAGCAATTATAGAAGTAATATTTCTGTAGCACTACAGAAACACAAGTTCTTGCAGAAAAATAAAACAAAAACAGAACAGAAAACTGTTACTGAAAATCTTTCCCTGGAAGACACATATTTTTTCAAACATAATAAAATCTGTTACTTTTTTATGCCTGAATTGAGCTTTTCTGATGTAATACAACAAGTTTGACCCGATAAGACATCAGCTTTAAGCATGGACACCAACAGTGAACAAAAATTAGAAAATGTAATACAAAAACCTGTTCAGAGAAGTTGTATTAACTGATGTCACCAGTATGTTCTTCTTTGATACACGTCTTGAGTCTTCATGGACATATGACAGCGGATTATTTTTCAATCACAGAAAAGCCACTATCTTTATACCCATCCTTTATCATTAGCTATTCATCACTTTTTATGCTCTTCTGTCAAGCTGTGTTCACACAGTTAAACAGTTGATACAGAGTTGTGGAACTTAAATCCTTAGTCACACAAGAGTAATTAACAAATTGAAACTCATATTTATCTCATATACAATATGAGATATTTCATATACAATCAGATAAAATCTATTCATATTACCCATGTGGGTCTCTTCTTACAAAACTAGCAGCACAGTTGGTCACTTTTTTTTTAGTCTTATTACTTCTGCCTGGAAACAGCATATCCTGAGAGGGTGAGAAGTGAATACGAAATGCAAATATTGCCAACTATACTGAGATCAAAGACCTTTTTCCCTGCCTGTAAATTGCCACCAGAAATGTACTGTCATACACCACAATGCTGCAAGACATGTGTTGGCATTTCTCTGGTCAAGAAGTTATATAACCTCATATTGGCTTTCAACACCTGCACTATTTACAAGCATTTAGTCCTCGCTGTCTCAGTCACTGAGGACTGTGATGCAGTCTTATGATGCAGACTTATGTTAACCATGGGGATTCATTTCTGTTGTTGTGTTTTACTATAATTAAAACTCCCTGTTCAGTCATTTATAGTAAGTATGAAAACCCATCTCAAAACAGAGGAGCAGAGAACATAGATTTTCCAACCCATACATGGGCTTCTCAGGGTACATTAAAAAAACACTTCACTTTTTCAACTCTCATAGCTTTGTTTTCCTTCATCACATTGTTCCCATTCTCTTACATCCCCACCAGCTTTCTACAGTTTTCTACCTTTGTTTCCATTCCTAGAAACTCCTCACCCAAAGAAAAGGAGGATGAGTATCTCCTGCTTATGGTGGGAAATGATACAGGATTTGGAGTGGCACAGGAAATCTACTCGAGATAGTTTTCCACTTTTCATAACATTCAGACCAAATTCGTTGACATGTTCAGATAGTACCATGTCACTGAATTTGGACTGAACAAGGCATGTCAGTCATAACAAAATATGATGTTGAGTCAAGCTAGTTCTACAGATTTAGGTCTGAGACTTTATGAAGACCTCACTTGCTTAGGAGAGGTTTGATAGAGCTAAATTTACAAAAAAAAAAAAACACACAAGAAAAACAAATAAGTCATGTAGACAAGATGAACTGTAACTTTGTGCATATTAGACAGATGTCACAAAACAAACACAAAACACTTAGAATTTGGCTGGAATTAAGCCAGATTCATCAGGAATTTTTAACTGACTGAGTCTTTCATTGAGTCATTTGGATTCTTGAACACTAGCTGTAAATAAAGGATAGCAGGAAAAAGAGGAAAAAGGGCAGAGTACTAGTGTAAGAACACACTAAGAAAAAAATACAGAGCAAGCCAGTAACTTCTTATGGTATGTCTGGAGAAAATACGGAGTGGTAATAATATGTTGGTTTTTTTATGCCCTATCTTCCCATGGTAGAGCAGAAATAAGGTTGCTTTCATAACACACATGGGTGCTCTCTAAAATACACATTAAAGGGTGTGAAGGTCGACAGGTTTTGGTTTTTTTCTCTCTCTCTTTTTAAAATAGGTCATCGGGGTCGAATTAGTCAATTAGATCTTCTGCAATCCAGAAAATAGTAGGCCAAATGAGACTGAACAATAGAAGAAAAAATATAGAGAAAAGTTATTACTGGTGACACAGCCACATTACCTACTGAAATTTTATAGGAAAAGCAGAACATGAAAGATTTCTGATACTTCGTGATTTTTCCTGCATTAGAAATATAAGAACACATTCCAGAACTAGTTCACACCCACAAGTAGGCCAAAGAAAGCTCATTAAGATGAAAAAGGAGAAATGGAAGAAGTGAATAACTCAGGAAATCTTCGCTCTAACTGTGGGACAGAGCAGGTTCAGTGCAGTTGTATACTAAATAGATTCCCAGATTATTGATAGAGTTGTTTTGGACAAATGACTTTACTCCTCAAAGTCTCATTCTTCCCATCCATAAAATGAAAACACTAACATTTATATTCCAAATAAAATACTGCAAGGTCTGTAAATAAAAAGCTCTGCACATATGCGAAGCATTTCTCATGTTTGTACTACTGATAGTTGTTCCACCCTTCCTTTCTCCAAAAAAAAGTCACACCTCCTCTGATACCACCTCCACAGTGTTAGCTTATTGCTTTTTTCAGGTTTATTGCTTAAGATGTGAATGTAAAGGGCAAGTTTTGATTTCAGGCACAGTACTGTGCTTTCTAGGTCATATGGTTGGTTATATGTGCTCAACATTTTAGTTTCAACAATGACAATTTACAGGAGAATTTTTGTGAATTTGTTCACATAGAGCTTGCAAATTATTAAGCAGTCTGGTCATCATGGTCTTAACAATGGAATAAAATTACAATAAGCATTATATCAATTTCAAATTTTCTCAGTTAAAAATCAGAAAAATTATTTTTCAATAAAATAAATATATGTGCCATACATACCAGCTAATAAACAAGCACAAGTCCCTGCTTTTCCAATGGGAGCAGAAGGTGATTTTACTTCTTTTCTCTGTCTTAGAAGTCCTTATTTATAGGCTTCAGAAACTGATATCCAAATCCTTATGGGAAACATTTCAAGGCATAGCTTAACTGAAAGAAATACAACAGCTGAGAAATTGCATGCTGCTTTATGTAATTTTACTACTGAAGAAAAAAAAGAGAAAGAAAGAGTCTTTTTTGCCATTAAAAGAAACACAGGCTAATTTTTTTTTTTAATGCAAGTAAAAAAATCACGTCTTTCCTACATAATGCTTAAAGCAGACTTTCATTTGTGACTGCTTAGATATAAGAGATGTCTATCTTTTACAAGGGTAACTTTTCACTGACTTACCACAGTTATCTTTGGTTTATGCTGGCTTCAACAAGATTAAAATTTGATCCCTTTTCTTGTATTTGTTTCTATAAGACATGAAAAATGACATGTTTTTCAAGTAATTAATAACTGAGAGACCAAACTAATAATAAAGCACTTGTAAATTAAAATGTCAAGCAGGCTAACGCAACATTTGATAAATGACTGTGTTGTTTCTGAGGGTTACGTTTTAATGTCATTCTAATAGCTTGATTATAAAGAACAATTATTGCATTTAAAGTAGGCTGGGTAGAACATAACTAGATTCAGATCTAATTTTAAACTAACTTGCATGTAACATCTCAGCAGAAATATATTTCTTAACCAAACAAAATCTCACTGAATTACTACGATGTGGGGAATTTTTCCTTTCCCCCCCCCCCAATATATATATATATGATTTCCTTAGACATTTTTTTCTTTTTTTTTTCTATCTGTGCTTTCCTGTATACTTGGAACCTTTCCCTTTTGTGACAGCTTACAAACTGCTTAACCATCTCTAAGGAAATTAGTCTGAAAAATTGATAAACATTGCCACCTGAGGAGCTCTTATTCTGTGAAATAGGAGACCTTAACTTCCAGATCAATGCCCACAAGCTTGCACTCATAGTATACTCCAAAAAAGTCAAAAAGGCTTAAAAGTGATATGAAGGCAGAAAAGACCAAGAGGTAGGATGTCTTGTTTGTGGGAAACATCTTTTCTAAAGAATCTCTTTGATATGAGATTGCTCCCCTTTTGCTGCAATTTTTTTCATGCAATGAAAGTTTAAGGAAACAGTTCATTTGAAATGGCTATAGGGTATCCAAAATAAAATACTGGACCAAATAAGTAAGGAGCAAATAAGTAAAATTAGCAAAGTTGAAGCCATTTTTACTCGCTAGGTGGCAGACTGAAGGAAGCTCATTGTGTGACCTTCAAGGGCCCAGAACCCTGGAGTTTTCAAAGTTAAGACCAGCATTGATTTTTATTTCTGCAGTTGCCAAAATATTTTTATTTCTGAAAAAATCCTTATTTTTCTAAATAATCTGTCCTATACTCATAAGGACATAACTTTTCAGTAGAAATCTGTGCCGTGAAAGAGAATCAGTGCATGGTAACACTTAAATATGTTGTTACACATCATCTCTACCTTTTGGAAAGCATGTCCAGCTGTGATATAAAAGATTTCATGTTTATCCTCAGACTTTAGGCTGTCATTTAATTTAAATTACAGATGCTTTGACAACAGGGTGCTCTGTTGCCTTATCCACCTTTGCCCAGAACTCAGTGTGGAAAATGCTCTTAGCCGTAGCTTTTTCCCTACCTAGAAACATCCATCATCATGATAGACGTTTACTATTTTTAAATATTTCTGTACTGTTTTATTTCCACCATCTTCAGGAGATGTTTGTGACTTTAAAAGTACTTTACTTTTATTTTTCTAACTTTCTCCTAGGTTCTTGGAGTTAGCTTTAGTTGTTCTAAAGTAAATTATAACGGGGACAAAACCTGAGCAATATTTGAATAGAGAAACATGACACGTAGTTGACTAAAGGGAGCAAATAAGAACATTAGAAAAACACAGACATATTTTACTTTAAGTCCGAGAAAATATAGGCATGTACAAGAGGTTTTTAGCTGCAGTGAGTCAGCCCTCTGACAGTCCTCAGTTTCTATCTTCAACCTGCCAGCTAAGCTTCTCATGAGATTGTGCCCCAAACCATTTTCATCAAAACACTGACTTACTCTTCAGACACTTTAAACCTCTGGTCTGCATTGGATGCTCAGGGACTCCTTTCAGCATCATATCTGACAGAGCAGGAGGGGAGGTAGCTACTGGCATGGGGAGGGGGTGATGAGTGGCTGAGGCAAGATGGGGGTAGTAATCACTTCAGCCTGTGCAGCTGCATCCAGTGTGTGTAAGTGTTGAACATGCATAATGGGTTTCCAGTAACACATCTGACAATGATATAAAATGTTCAATAAAATCAGAAAGGAAGAACAATACAGTAAAAATGAAGCCGAAGAGCTCCAGAATATGTTAGGAGAAAACTCCAAGATGAGACATTTTAAGATTCTAAGGTGAGCCAAAATAAAGGCATTGGCACAAAAGTCAACAAATCACCTGCTGGCAGCAAGATGTTTCTCAGCTCGAGACATATATTGCTTATTTAGGAAGAGAGAGAAAGCTTTTGATATGTTGTGATGCTTGCATGGCAGCCAAAAGTAAAAATCCCCGCTGTGATATGCCTCCCTTTGGCTGTGCTGTAGAGGAAGAATGGATTCATCACTTACAGCTGGCCAGAAAATCAGTGTTGCCACCAGATATTTCAAAATTGCCAGTGTCTGTGTTTAAAATATTTAGGACTCAGGTACCCATACAACATCAGGAAGGATCCATCTCATTTTCAAGAAAAAGCATTAGCTGGGTTTCATAAAGAGACTACACAAATTATACCAATGGCCAGAATTACTATAAAGCTGTTCAAAACCATTATAGAAAATATAGGAGGTTTACTTACAAGGACTGCTTTTTGAAAGTGATAAATTTTCCCCAGACGCAGGCATGTCAGAGTCTTCATTTTTTTGTGACTAGTCTTACTGTTGCCAGACCATTTCAGGTCACAGCTTTCCTTCATCAAATGTCATACCAAGCCTCAAGAACAACTAAAAATAATAACAAAATGCATATTACACCTGCCCAATTGTGAAACACTGAACATGGCGAAAAAAGCCAAAACTTCTGACCCTTCCATTATTGAATTTTGTGCTTCATAGATGAATTTTGCCTCTTTAATTTTAGCATATCTGGTCACCCAAAAAAAAAAAAAAAAAAAAAAAAAAAGGCGAGCAAATTTATAGGGATATAGAAACATAAAAATCATAAATGGAAAACAGCTATGAGGTCATTTAATCCATTTCTTTGCCATTTTACTCTGACTCCACAGTGCACTTTGCAGTGCTTTGTCCCCTCTAACTTAAAATGTCTGAGGCAATGGGGTTTTAGTCCTAGGAAAAGGAAATACAGGTCCTCAACACCTTGGAGACATAAACATATTGCTGTGGGTAGTAAGTTACTACACATCATCTGATTCATGTTAATTTTGTGGATCCACATTCTTAGCCGATAACAAACAGGAATTCAAATATATTAATGTTGCTTATACTTTAGCACTGGCGCTTGAGACAAAAGCACACTTTTGATGTGAAATCCCCAATTGCCTTCACTTACCAGTGAAGAGGTTTATTCTCAAAGCACCAAAAAGAAATTTAAAAAGATCTCTCAGGTAAGGCTAAACCAAAAGATACTCTGCAAGGGCCCACACAGTATACAACAACCAACCACTGACAGAATTCCAGGTCAGAGTAGAGCTAGCTTCTAATAGAGATGTGAGCCTGTTAAAGAGTCTGAAATGCACAGACTGTGGACTTCACAGTTTCACCATTGTGTTGCCCTAATGATGTTTTTTTATTACATGCTACCAGCTACTGTAGAGATTGACTTGGACTCTCCTTTGCACACTTAGAACCTTCAGGCTCTTCACCTTTGCTGCAACCTATAATAACATGAAGAAAAGTTACCAGAGATTATGGGTGATTTGTCTGTGTATTTAACCCCACAGATATTTCTACATAACAGTCAAAAATTTAAGAGGAGTTTAACATTAAGTACTATTAAAAATAAATAAGTTTATTAACAGAAATGCTGTTTATTTGTATTACAATAGAATATCAAGGACCAAGCAGTCCATTAGGACTACTGACTACACTAAATTCTGTGATGTATAATATGGTTTGCATCCTGAACAGCTTGCTGCCCTGCTGAGATAGGATATGATAAATCATTAAAGGAGGAATTCAAAGGAATGTCTTAGTAAAATAATAATGAGTTGTGAATAGCTCACTTATTTATTAGAAAGTATTTAACATTTAAATGTTCATGTCCATAAAGGCATTTCCTGACTCATTATCAGAACACAAACAGGTTGCAAATACCATGAAGCAGATTTGTCTTAAAATTCAGTGGATTCTAACAGAAACTTGTTTTTGTAGATGAACTAATTAATTAATTAATTAAAAAATAATAAAAACACCAAAAAAACCTCCAAGAAAACAACTGCATTACTTCCTTAGCAAGTCAAAGTATAATTAGTAGATCTGAATGTGTTAATATGAATAAAACATCAATTTGAGAAATAGCAACTCTTTTACAATTCCTTGCTCTCTGTCAGCTGAAGTATAAATTCCTCTACACTGGCTATTTTCCCAGATTTTACAAGTATAATAATCTGTCCCCTGCCTCTCTACTGTGGAGAGCTATTAAGCTATTAAAAGTGTATTTTGATCAAATTGGGTACCCTGATACACCCTCTTAGGCAAGCATTTCTAAGCCAGTTTTCCTTGCAATAGTGAAGCCAGCTTTTAAGTTCCAGTAATACAAATCCACAGTGCAAAACACTGACAGACTGCAAATCAGATTAATTCAAAATATTTTGACAGGTTAATTTTGCAGTGATAGATTTTATGCTGGTTCCCTGATGTATGTTCATGATAAATTTCAGCTGGATTTTTCATGAAAAATTATTTGTTGGTACCAGATCCTTCCCATTCCTCTCTGGACTCTGCAACTCTCACATAGGACCCTTTTGTTGTATCCACTCTGAACATTTTCTGTACTTAGATTTTTGCTTCATATTGGCCAGTCCTTCAAGTTTTCCTTTAAGATGTAGATCAAGGTAGTATTATAGCATCTAGTTCTTAAGACATCAGACTTCTCCAATTGCTTTTCTTGTCCAATTATTTTACATTTCTTCAATTAGCTTACGCAGGACTGGTGACACAATAGCAGCTGAGGTCATTGGAAAGACATGTTTGCCAACCTGGAGCTACACAGGTGAAATAACATCACATCATCCAGCATAATGTGCGTCTACATGGGCTCAGAGATACCATTCACAGGACCAACACACTGCACTGTTTTCACCTTGTCCCCTACTTTGCACTCTCTGGCATGTTCTGACATGGGAACTGTCCATGCTGTCTCCCTTTTTGGTGCACACAGAGAGTACACAAATAGACCTCACCACTAGCCGCTTTGTCGCCTGACACAGAATGGAAGATGGTAATACAAACTCTTATACTCTGTAGACTATTTATCTGTCTTGTTGCAGAGAAAACATTCAACGTCCTGATTTTCAAGCTTAAGGAAGCTTGATCCTTCTGGTTAAAGCCACACAACTGAAGACAGATAGACACAGAATAGGTGAAAGCTGAGGAATAAAGAACATGGACAGTGGAAGTGAGAAAATGTTCAGCAAATGAACACTACAGAGACTTCTTGTATAAGAAGTTGGTGGCTGCATTTGCTGAGTAGGAAAGCAAGAAGAACAATGACGAGACAGTAAGAACACTTTTCCAGACCATAGAAAGACTGCAGTACCATCTACACCTCATCAGCACCTCTCACTTTGTCCTGTTTCATGCATCATGTAGCCATAACGTAGCCCTTCATGAGGGAGCTTATAGCATGCACTGCAAGCCCTGCAAGCTAGGAGGAGCTTTGTGTCAGTAAAAACCAGAAACCAGCTAGTGCAATTTAGTCTTCATTCCTTTTGATGTATGCTTCCCCTCACACTTGAAAATAATGTGCAATACACAAAAGACAAACATAGTCCCGAGAAGGAAATAGAAGTCAAACAAAAATCCGAGACTGGACACCCCAATCTTCAGGTAGTTAAGTGCATATGACCGAGTCCAACTAGGGAAACAAATAAATGTTTTGCAGCTTGTTAGACTATCCAGAGGTCACTGCAGTTAAGTGTCCACTGAAATCTTCAATGGCCTGTTAAAAATGTGTTGTCTTCCTTTCAGTGAAGGATAACACATAGGTACTTAATGCAAACAATCATCTTTTTGACAGCATCAGCATAGCTAGAGAAACCTATCTGTGTAAAATTCACTATAAATCATTTGTGCAACTATAAATAACTTAGAAATTACTTGAAGCAGAGAAACTTATGATTACTCAAGTACCCTCCAGATCATCAATCGCAGTTTCGCTGGTAACAGATGGACAATAGTCACTATTAGACTACAGTAGGAAGGGTAACTGTCATTATGTATGGCATTGTGTGCCTCTCATCTGCATCAAATTAGCGATGGAGATAATCTCCACATATGCTACCTTCCCCAGCTTCAAATATTCCATTCTCTGACAGTCTTCTCAGATTTGTAACATATGCAATGTGTTCTTGTCATGAACTCAGACACCACAAGGAAATTTGCTTGGCTTTAGGGATCTACTTTTAGGTACCTCGTTTAGATAAAGGTATCCACACATCTGAACACATGCAATATCTGCTAGGGCAGTATTTTTTGTTCATCTGTGAGATGGTTTAGTGACTGTCTGTAGCTATTAGACCCCACATCCATAAGGTAGAATCTAGTGCCAACACTAATATTTTTGAGCATTTTTTAGAAAATTGCACAGATTAGTGAGACCCCAGCTATAGGCAAGGCAGTCTATTCTTTGACACTCCTTCCTGCTTTTATTGGCAGGAAATGGGTATCCCACCATCTCTGATGCCCCTATATTGCTATCATCCATGGAGTTTCATCCACAGTATGCCGTATCCTGAAACAAAAGTGGGCCTGCACCATGACTGCAGAATGAGCCAGGAGCCAAGTGTGACTGCAGCACAGGCAATGCCTTCACCAAGAAGAAGTCCTCCTGTGGGATCTCAAAATGGCATGACAAACAGGTTCCTACATCAGGTGCTGGTAACAGCATCCATCAACAGCCCCAAGAATGGTGAAGGGATGAAACAGGTCTAGGGAACATCCAGGAGATAAGTCCAGAGGAAAAGCTACCTATGATGCTGTCACTAAATTCTTTTGCCAGACACTTGATCTGCAATATAGGTCTGAGGTCTGTTTAGAGGCAGTGTCAGAGACAGGACTGGAGATGGGAATTTGTCTGGCAGATCCCAGGCAGGAATCAGATTCCTGGGCCTTAGCTGAAACACAGTACTTGGGCATGTCTGTGAAGTTCTGTTGAGGTCCTCCAGGCCCTGACAGTAATACAGTAAGAAAACACTCCAAAATACAGTGTTTATAACACAACTGTTCACAGCCATGTTACAACTGCTCACGTATATGAATGGTGATTTCTGCACCATCTAGCAAAATACCCCAAGGTGATCATGGGGTAACAAACTATATCCAAAACACATCCAAAACACAATCAGTTGTATTTTTGGCAGTGCAAGACAACCTACATGAGACCTACTCATACAGCTAAGTCATTACAAATTACAGAATCATGGAATTGTCAGAGTTTGAAGGATCATCTAGACACATTCTAGTCCAACTGCCCTGCTGAAGCAGGATTGCCTAGAGCATATTACTCAGGACTGCAAATGAGCAAAAGCAACTGTCAGAGACATTTTGGGAGCAGTATACTGTAGACTGATCAACTTCGTCAGTGAAGGTTAGGCTATAAACTTACAATGGAGGTATCTTAGTACTTTCTCAAGTTGAAATAATGGAAATAACTCAAAATGTTGGGGTTTTTTTTTCTGGAAAATCTATAGAGTAAATCTGTGAAAATTCAAAAGCTACGTAATATTCATGCAATTAAGTCTCTAATACCAGAAGGCTGGAGTAGACTATATTGTTGATCTCTATGTAGTATCAGACTGTATCTTGCATGCCAAGTCTCAGCCATTTTAATAAGAAATGTCAAAAAGCTGTGATTATTTCTCTGTATGTCTTGCAGTGGCCTAGTCCTCTGCCTAGAGTTTCATATGCTTTCTTGCTTCTAGGCAGTACTGAAATTATACAGCAGAACTGTGGCTGAAGTTCAGACTCACTGAGTTTGGGCAGTTTCAAACAGAAGAATACAAGCAGGATTTTGAGATCTGTTTTATGTTAGGGCCACAGTGAAAGCAAGATATTTCAAAACAAATTCCAGTAACTCCGTTGCCATGAAAAAACACACCTTAGAATATCTAGTAGCCAAAATGTGAAGCAATAAATCCAATATGTGGGAAATTGCAAAACCCTGCTCTGAGTCATATAGGAGATTAAAAAAGTGTGCTGTTTACTGTCTCTCAAAACCAGAGTATTGTATTATTTATATAAAGTGGAGCAGCTCCAAGAACATAAACTCTAAGAGTTTGACACCATCATCAGCAACTTGGGCATTTGCCTAGGGTTCAGGAACAGCTATCAGACAGAGCAGCAGGTCCCAGGGCAGTGAATTACCAATCTCATGTTACATTTCATGGCTACCTTCCATTAACAGTAGTGGTGCTGTATGTCTTACTGAATGATTAGTGGAAAAATTAATCTTGCTGTTCATTTAAACTAACTATGGAATCAATAAGGACACTTAATGACACATTATAATCTCCCTCTCTCTTCCTTTCTTCCCAGCAAGCAACAAATAACCTGTTTCTCTTTATTGTAAGAGATAAGGTGAATTTCATTACCTCTCTTTTACTATCTTGTACTCTTTCTTACAGAGGTAACAACCTTTCTCTCTGATGATATCACTGAGATTTATCTATTTAAACATAGAACAATTGTTCTTAACTGATACTAGGAATACAGCCTTGAAGTTTGCTGCTTCTATTTCAGACCTTGTGCATTTTTCCCAGCTTACATTGGCTGATCTAAGAAAAGATATTACCTCTACATATGAATCTTATCCAAACTTCAGGCATTGACAGAGAACTGGAATAGAACCTACAGTGTTATTGGTGAAGCCATAAAGCCATATCCTGTCACATTTCAAATAGAGATATTAGTTTGACTTTACATTATTTAAGGTTTTCAGAAAAAATTTGGAGGATTTAATTATTAAAGACCTGAAGGCAAATTAAATAAATGCAAAATAGATTTGACAAAGTTCAAACACAACACCTTACAATGGTGCTCCTCTTCAACATAGATAAATGTGGGCACATATATGTGGACCAGATAAACTGTGAACATCAGTAAAATAATTAACTTAGTGCCACAAGAAAAAGTATTAGATAAGCTGTCAAAAATAAAAAAAAAAATTTCATACAAGACATTTAAAATAGATCAGGAGTGGCTAAAGTTAGATAACATCTTTTAGCAAAAGCTTCCTACCAGCAAGAAGGTTAAAAATGGGATTCCTCCAGATCTGTCTTAGAAACAGTCTTACTACTCTTTTGAGTGGTGACACTTGGCACAAAATAAATCACTGAGTTAAAGACATTTTCAGAAGGACAGAGAGGTTATCAGCAGCACAGGGGACTGAATTTAAAAGACCAAAGTAACAGATCAGCTGAAGGACTGAAACAGAGAAAGTCGCACAAAAGGCAGGTCATGAACTTAGGATCTAGTTAAAATTTCTGTTATAAGCTGGAGTTTATGAGTTAGAAAAAATAAGAGGAAAACTAGGTGGGTAAATTAATCAATTAGAGAGTGTTTACAAGCATGGTACATCTCTGGAAAAGACGAATTCTAGATTCAGATAGTTCATTCAAAAATAATTAGGAAGCTAGTAATCAGCTGGAATATGACATACAGTTCTCATTGCTTGTGTTCAATGAGACTGCAGAGAGAGGACTGTTGAGTCAAAGGGCAAAATAGTTTTGGCAGAAAGTAGAGCCCCTTGTGTTCTAACACTCCTCCCCAAGGTGGGAAGCTAGGTGCAGCGAGGTTTAAATTCTGAGTGATGCCTAATCCAGTCCAGCCACATTTAATATATTAAACTATCATGATGCCAGATAGATACACTAATAGTGGACTGCACCTTCAGCCTAGTCATGCCCATGAACTAGAATGGCCACTTCCTAATGTTTGATCACATTCAATGAGAAACTGAAACAGCTAGCTACTTAAGCAGTGCAGTTTATTTTAGCAACAAATAGGGAGGTTCTTATGGTTTGCTGGTGATATAAACACTGTCTGCAAAGCATGTGCGAGAAAAAATATTGTTAATAGTACAAAGCATGTAATAAAGTTACAAACAATACAGCCTGGCTATAAATGTAATAGGTAATCCTCTAGAGAGATTTCTAAGTTTCCCAAGGAAGCACTCGGTGTAGTCTAAGTGTTCCCCACAGGTGTCCCTATGGGGGGCAAGAAAGGCTCAGCCCATCGACTGGTCCCAGGCAGGAGTCAAAGGCATGATGAGATCCTCCCTGACTCGTTCATGATGGTATCTTCCCTAGCATCCCCACTTTCTCAGGCTACTTTTATCTTCAAGGTGGAGTTTGAGTGACTTTAGTCATAAATACCTTTATTATGATTGGTGTAAAATTCTCTCGCCTCACATGTAAAGGTATAGTTTACAAAAATGGAGACGCAGGCTCAATAAGGAGTGGTAGCATCTTGAAGATGGGTAGCCTTCAGACTGGAGGTGTGTTTTGGTATTATAATGACATTATAATGAGCAAAGTTCACACAAAGGATATCATTTCATCAGTTCCATAGGATCATCTTGTTCCCGGATCTACTGTGCAATCACAGAGCTTGGCCATGGAATCTTCACCCCACTCCATCCTCTATGTTGTTTTTGCAAGCAATATTGTTCAGTCAGTGATGTAGCGGATTCCTCACGTACCAGCCATCACTGTGTTCTACCCTGGAAACATTTTGATTTTATACCTTTCCTTAGTGTGTGAGCAATGCTGTATATTTTTAATAAAAATTATATTTTTGGAATTATTCCACAAGGCCACGAGACCTAACAAGACTATAAGTACTAGAAGAATCCAAAGTCCTGGACTGACTTATCTTGAAGACAAGGAATGAGGGGGAAGGTGATTACTGTTGTACATACTGTGAAGCCGGGGAAGGTAACTTAACTCTTGAATAAACCCAGGTTGCAAATTAGAAGAAAACTCCTTAGTACAGAAAAGTTCTGGAGCAACCTTTCAGTGGAAATGCCTGGAGTATGGAGAAACATAACTCATTTCAGGATAGCACTTGCCAGATTATTAAAGGAGTTATGTAGTTAGGTTGACAATAATAGCTGAGAGCAGGAGGTCCCTCTCAGTATTTGCTCCCTCAGCCAGAGTAAGTAGTACTTTACTTCCCTGTGTTTTTCTATTTCACCTAGTGATACCAGCAGAAGTAAGAAGAATCTGTCCAAGAAGTGGAAGTGCTAAATTCTGTAACAAATTATATACAATATGATTCCATCTCGCAGCTGGCTGAGTTCAGATTCCTGTGCTATTTAGCGTATTAACAGCTCAGCTGGAATCCTGTCATGTAGCACCTACCAGGTGCTCTTACAGACCAACACTTCAAAAGGGGTGAAAAAGAAATCTATTTAGCTGTCAGTGACTCAGTTGCACAATCCTGAGACCAGCTGTGTTATTCAAGATGTTCTTTTCAGATCTATCCATTTCCTTGGAAGGAATGCTACCGAATTCTTGCAAGTCATATGGAAGTTACATCCCAGTGATCTGCACTTGTTAAAGAATAACTGTTTCTTCAGAGCCAAGTTATGACATCAGTAGCACCTGCCAAAAATTATAGCACAGATCAAATGTGGCATTCAGAGTTTGTGCCCTGTAACTGTCTGGTTATTCCACTTGGTGTGTTGCAGACTTCACAAAATGACACTGTGGGTTTGGGTGTTTTTCCCCCTGCCATTAAATTAATTCATTATAGCAGATGTCATCACTCCCAAAAAAAAATGAATGATGGGTAAAAAGATTTCATCAGTTATTCCTGGCAGATTGGAGTCCTCTTGAAAAGGGGAACCCAGAGGCAAAACTGACCCTATTCAGTAATCACTCAAGAAATCCATACTTTGTCAGAAGAGGAAGCTACTATACAATCAAAGTAAGCATTTATATTCTTGTATTTTGGCCAAAATAAGATTTTCTCTTCATATCTTGATCATTAAATATGCCTAGACATTTATGCATATACATTTATTTTACTTTTTGTTAATTTGTGTGAATTTGAATAATGCTTTCTTCCTCTCTCCATGACCTGTATATCATGGGATACTTTATTGGAAGATAACCTGATCCAGTCTGATTTATAAGATATCAGAGGTATCCTGCCTTTGTTTTGTTTCACTCTAATTTGAACTTCAATTATTAACTTGTTATTTGTTCCTATGTCTGATTTTGGTATTACTAGAACTTCTGTATTACATATGCTTCAGATGAAAGGAAAACCATCACAAAATGAATATGTAAGGGGATATTCATCTTAACGCTACATTCTATAACTGTAATTTAAAACCTTTTAGATCATATAGGGTTTTTTTTAAAAAAAAAACCCAAACATCACCAAAACTAGCCTTTGAACTCATATACTCTACAGTAATAATTCTACAATGATGGAAAATGTTCTGTTCTTAGGCAAACAAACTGCAGTGAAGGACAAAAGGAACAGAAGGCTAATTAGTGGCCTGACAAAGATAAAATAGTTCATGGTCATGATATGTCCCAAGGGACAGAGTCCAGCTGTAGTCAAAGATAATCTGTTGTTTACAATGGTCTTCAAAAAACTCTTAAGTGATTGTGGAAATTTGTTCAGAAACATTAAAATATTGAAATTGGCAGCTGAACCCTCAAATTCATTGAAAATGTTGAAATTCACCCTATGTCCACCTTTTAAAAAGGAAACATTTTTTAACATAGGAAGCCCCAGTCATTCTTGTTAAAGATTTTGTTCTTTCATGAAACACTTTGGAAATAAAATTTAGAAATGTTCAAATATTGGTTTATCTTGCTGGTTAAAATATTCTCCAACAAGAAAGACAATTATTAGCCAAAACAATTGATTTTTAAATTATGCATCATTTAGACTAAAAATTACTTTGATATTTTCCTCAAAATATGTTCAGTCAACAGCTTTACTGAATGTATGAAAATACTTCTTACTAAAAACTAAAAAATTTCCAGAGGATCTCATTTTATGCACAATTATTTTCTGTCTCTACAAAATACTGAATTTTTAAAACAATGGCTAGCTCAATACATGTTTTGAATTGAAAGACTGAGAAAGGGCAAAAAGTGCTTTATGAAGTTTCAGAATAATTTTTCTTCTTTTGCTTATTTATTTTTGATAAAGGTTAGTAAAAATATCACATTTGTTCAAAAAATCAAGAGCCACTTCTAACTTCAAAAATTTATTTGGCAAGTGTCCAAAGTAGAAATACAATTACAAAGAGAGTAGAAAATAATTTCCTTGCACTAGGTATTTGTTCAAACTCCTTTTTGTACCTCAGTGGAGGTTGTCTGAGATTACAATAATTCAAAGTGTGCAGACCAGGAAAGGGCTAAGAACAGAGCATTCAGAAAGATATTAATTTAGCACCTTTCCAAAGCATATTCATCCTGAAGACCAGATTAAAAGACAGAATGTTCCATTGGCTCTTTCTACATTCATTTTGGGGCAATGAGTAAAAGTCTTGCACTTAATTAGTTCCAGATAGAAGGAAAATTTCTTCTCCCTTGAAATAGTAAGATCTGTTGAGGAAAAGCTACTCATCCTTCACACTTTGAACCTCCTTTAAACATGTTCTGGGACAGCAGCTCATAGTTTAAACTAGTGTATTGAATGTACATGCTATCATCTGTGTTTCATGAGTAATACATGTCTTACAGATTGCTATGTGGCCATTAATGGTTTGATTATAAATATATGAGATTTTTCTTTTACAGTGTGTTTAATTTTGTTACTATTACTTCTCCTTGTGGCCATTCTCTATAAATTAATAATTTGTTAAAACAAAAATTAGTTCCCATAAATAATGAATGTTATAAAAAACTGTTTCATACACACATACACATATTTCTGACAGTTGAGTTTCAAAGCTGCCAAATATACAAGCCACTTTAGGCAAGATGTAGTTTTACCTTTATTTAAATGTTGTTTTATCAGCTTGGCTCACAAAAAAAGCAGCCAACTATATCTCAAATTGGCAGGTAGGTATGAGCATAACCCGTACAAAAAAAGGCCATCCTCAACAATCTTATTTGAAGATTTAATAAGGGTCTCTGCCTTGTGTTATACACATTTTAGTAGTCCTTCATAGGAAATGAACTCCAGAAATTTTCATACCATAAGTTTTCAGTCCTGTAGATATACCAGACTAATTCTTGCAGAAGTACGCCCATCTCTTGGGTAACTTTCTGACTACAGATTGTTCATCTGAGTGGAGTAGCCAAAATTTAAGGCAGCAAAAACCTTCATGTACCCCCAAAAATCTAGGCAATTTAGACCTCAGATGAAGACTGGAGGACTTCTTTTTACCACTTGAAGAACACCTACTCTAAGTTTAATAATCATAAAAATTTAATCTCCAATGAAAGGTTAATGTGTTATAGAAGACTCTTATATGAAGCAAAGTATAACAGGGTTTGGAGGGCAAACCTGCTCAGACAGTTTGTCATCAGCTTGCACTTGTCTTCTGAGGTAACGGGATAATTATCTGAAGAGTGTCAAGTGGGCAGCTGGTACTGACCTTTAAATAGTCCAAAGACCCAGGTGACCTGGTGGTCTAGGAATGATGAAATAATCATATTCCATCACTCACTGTACTAACCTATTAGTAGAACATTTATTCTAATACTGTTCAAAGTCTATAGAATTAAGATACAGATAGGGCATGTTTCAGTGCACCTGTGACATGTGAGATGAAGTCCTAAGTAAGAATGGTATTTTAGGGCTACAGAGTGAGACAAAAGATTGACAAAAGTTAATCCATATTCACATTTAGACCACATCATTGATAAACAAAGCACATTTAGCAAAAGGTGGTAGTAGAACTGCTGTACCCACACCAGTACAACAACTCCTGCTGTATCCTGCTGTGATAAATTTACAGCATCCCCAGTCTACAGCAAGAGAAACATCAGAAAACTGCTGTTTGCCTCAGATTAAACTATCTGATTGTTTTGGTGATATTGCAAGCTCTTGCTGACCTTGCTGTGAGGAGGACCAGTATCTGAAACACTCAGGCATGTCTGATACTCCATCATATAGAAGAGTATATTTCATGAATTCTTCAAACTTTCTTCTCCAGTTGGACTGTGCTGGTCTTTAAATAATGGGACTTCTCTGTGGAAAAATAATGCATCTGGAAAGTGAAGACAATTTTTCTTTTTATTAAGTAAGTTTTTCAGTCCAGTCAGACTTAGCACACATAGAGTTTGGCAAAATTATTTGTTATTTTTGATCTTTCTGAAAAACAAGTTTGTGAAAATGATACAAAATCTAAAATAGTCAATCTAGGAAGATGCCAAGATCTTACTTTTGTGCCCTGTTAAGACTTCAGAACTTTAAAAAGCAGTATTTGACAGGAAGACCTTACACAACTCTGCCTTCGTTGGATTGAGCCTGACTGCCATTTTCTTTTTTCTGTCTTCCAATTGCAGCATTGCATAAATCAATAGTTTCCTCAGATTGGCCTACATTAGCAGAGTCTTCATAATATTTATCAAAGATAGAGAGCTTATAAAGTATGACATAATCATACTGCTATGAAGCAGACTTACAAGTGCATATTTGGGTCTATGAGACGTTAATTCATCAGCATTATAGAGTGGACAGTTGGCAAAAGTATCTAGTGACAGCAGAATATAGATGAACACAAGGATGCAAAGGGATTTTTCATACGAACCCTCAAATTATGTGCTGATCTATTAATACAAAATTCAGGAGCTTGGGTTTCTTTGGTTTTGATGGTGGTTTTTTTTAATCCTTCCATTTACTGGAGGGGCCTAGTGGAGGAGACTGATGAAGGAAATCTTGTTTCACAGTTGGGGTAGAAGTAAAACAGGTTACTGGTACCTTATTTAAAGTCATAGCAAAGCAATATTTGGCCAGCTATAAATACATTATATGATTATTTCCTTTGAGAATTAACAACAGAGCTTAACTTTTCAAAGTACCATTAAGATCTGATAACCAATGTATATTTGGTAATTTCAGCAAGCACCTCAGACATGTTGAGAATTTTAAAAACCTCTGTTTCAGTACTATGTATTTAGCAAGGAGAAATTCACCTCATTTCTGTCCTTTTTCTCATTTGTTGGAACTCATTTCTGTAACTTAACAAGCTCTACTTTTAACAGTATTTAAGACTGAATTTTGATAAATTAAAGAACAAGGCCATAACAAGGTCTCTAGGGCTTTTTACTCTGAGTGCTTCAAATTTAGATTCATAATTCTCCTGCATGTTTCATGTTTGATATCATTTGGAGTACTAAAAGGAATCATTTAAGAGCAACATATTTCCCTTAGATAACAACCATCCATGATCTGTTTTAAAACTACAGGAGGTAGGAAAATGGAAAGCTCTTCACAACATCTCATCTGAACTTCAGTGATGGTGGCATTATATTTGGAAGTATTTTTTCCAAATTCTTCCAAAAAATACTTAAAATCTCACACTTGAGGCCTCCACGATATTTCAGTGAACTATACCACGCGTAGTCATTACTCAGTAACAAAACTACAGGTATACCTTTTAACTGTAATACAAGGCCTGCTTCATTGCCTTGTATTTTTCTCCAAGGCAGAGTAAGCATCAGTTACCTATTCTTCTCAAGTGGTGTACTTTATTTTAAAAGTAATTGCAAGGGGTTAAGCAGCACAGAATCTGCCTCAGGTTAGTCTCCTGACTGCTCTAGTCTCCAAATTACTTTTCAGGAAATGAGCAAGCATACCAAGTTTAGACAACACAAGATGGGTGGTCATGATGCAGAAGAGCTGAAGAACTTCTGGGAAAAAGTCATTCAAGAGCAAACTAAGCAACGAGAAGGTGAAGAGTCTAGGTTAAGCAAAAGCGCCCTGAACAAGTAAGTGGTATTTTTAATTTTGCAAAAGACAGCAAGGCATGTCATCACATGCTTAAAAATAAGGTAAGCAGTTATTGTACTGCTTTATTCCTAGCACAGATTGTGTTCTGGATCTTGGCACTTTTCCTCTCACAGCTGCTTGTCTCATATTTCCATGGCTCTTCTGCATGGAAACTCAGACACTCCTCACCCCTGAACCTCATGAGCATTCTTCAAAGGCCTTGGAATATGGCCATGTGAAAATAAAGCACGTTGGCACTATGGCTTGTGACAGACAGAAAATACCAGGATTTTTGCCTGGAACTGGTACAGCTACACAAATGAATAAAAAGTGTTTCATTAAAGGAACAGGCCAGCCACCCGTTTAATGTGTAGGATAAACAGATCCATAACATCTTTATCATGTTTAACAGCCATTTGCATCATATAAGCCCAAAGACAGAAACAATATAATATGATTTTCCTGTCCTTTGAAACATATTTCATAAACATTCCTGATAAACAACATTTGCTATTCAAATTTATTTATTTTTTTTCCCAAACAGTATAAAACAACAAGCACTGGTTAGAATGAGCTGTGACTGTGGTAGACTGCTTTAAATACTTGCTCAACCCATTGCATCTCAGGAGTTTGAACTTGGGTGTCCCACACATTAAGTGAATCCCCTGACTAAAACCAGATGGATAAAGACAAGAAATACCTGTCCCTCTTGTGTTTTTCTGATGGGTTTTCCTTCTGAAGTTGACAAACTTTCCTCAAAACTGGTATATTCAAATAAATTAATTTGGTTTCAGCAAACCAGAACGTGCAGGTAAAGGTCTGTTTCTTTAAAAAAAATTGCAGGTACTCTGACCCTGGTGCCCAAGAAAGAAGCTACTATTGTCACATTAAAGATGAGGAAATCAAGATATGGGCAAGCTTTGTGTATCAACAGAGTCAGATGCAGACAGTCTTGCTCCCAATATCTGGATAGTCAGTAATAATCCCAAACCCAAATCACCAAATTGCTGGAAAGAAAGTTTGTATAATAAAAGCCAGAGAAGTGTTCAGCTGCACTGGAAACCTTTGTCACTCTAGCTTCCTATTGGAATTGCAATTAGGTGTGTAGATGATATTTCTCACTTCACAAAGTTAAAAATATTAAAAGCTTTAATTAAAAACTTTTATAAAAAGCTTTTATATAAAAAGGGGAAAAAAAAGCAGCAAAAGAACTTTTAATATGTCTTAATTGACACATTCAATATGTCTTACTGACTGGTTCCCACTGAAATAGACTTGAACAATTTCCTCAAGGTCACTTGACCAAGGCCTAGATTGTTAGCAAATTGTTCTCTACTTTGAAAAAAAGATGTTTTCAGGAGCTAATAGACACTGTCATTTCAAAATCTACAGGTCATATCTCATATAATTGGCACCTTGGAGAATTAGATGGCTCTATGTTCAGGCAAGTGCTCCCTCTGTGTCAAAAAGGACATTAGTTGACAAGGAACACCAGTGCTTTCAATGGCAAAATTGTACTAACTAATTGCACCAATTTTTTGAGCCTTAATTATACATACAAGAGAATAGTGAAGCCAAAACAGAGTAGACCAAATGAGAAAAGTTTAAAACACAATCTGACATCAAACTCAGAAGCCAAACTAACACAAGTACCCATGTGAAACAGCTGTTGCCAAGTTATTCTCAGTTAAACCACTGACTACTGTTCTTTTTAACACACCAAATGTAATATAAAGACGCATATATTCCATGATGCATTTGGCATACCATATGATACCATACAGCATTGCTGTGTCAGGTGTTTTATAACACCATTTCTTTTGGAAAATTACCCAATCAACAACGGTCCATAGTGATTTTCTCTTCTGTCTATACCATACTTGTATGTTGAAGCGATGTGGCTTCTCTTGCAAGTGACATCAATTCCTTCCATTACAACATTTGCAGAGGTTTTGGGTACAAAACAGTAACTTTTTTTTCCTTTTTTTTCTACTCAGAGGAAACCCAAATGGACATATTTAAAGGTCTGCTTGCTCTTCTCCATCACATTTTAGAGTAAACTTGGGAGGTTGGGGAGTGCTATTTTTTAATTTGCACATTGAATGACCTTTCTGGGTAGACAATACTTTTATGTGGCTTTGAGAATACCCCAGAGGAAAAAACAGAGCTCTTCAACACTGACAGTATTTCAGCAGTTGTTTGACTCATTAGGAATCCAGCAATGTCAACCACTGATAGCATCAGCACTATCCCTTTCTCCCCTGCATTCCCAGTCTAGCAAGCTAGAGAGATGTGTAGATGGTAAGTAAATACGGGACAAGTGCTATGGTGATGAAAGAGAGGAAAGCTTCCACTCTACTGAAAAGCCCTGGATAGATTTGAAGGGTTTGGCTCAGTACTTGCTAAGCACTTGTCCTCTCTTTGCAGACTCCGCCACGAATGGACTCTGAGGCTGGAAAGCCGAGCAAAGCAGGTCCAGGCGCACAAGAAAACCCAGGAAGAACAGATGACTCTGCTGCCCATTGAAGCTCTTCCATCACCAGATAAAACTGTTGCATAAAGTTTCTGTCAAAACACAGAAAACATTGGGCAAAACTCTGACCTTCTGCATGCATCTGTAAATCTGCAAAAGGCCAGAATCTGACCTTTTCTACACTACTTACTTGAGAGCTACTAATAAAGTCCTACTGAAATTCAGCGCAAGAATAAGGCAATGATATATAAGTTCAAAAAAAATGCAAAGGGGTACATGAGAAGCAGACACCTTTAATTACAGAATCAGAGTTGGAAGGTACTTCTAGAGATCATCTAGTCAAACCCCCCTGCTAAAGCAGGATTACCTAGGCCCATTACTCAGGACTGCACTCAGACAGGTCTTGAGGACCTCCAGAGAAGGGGACTCCACAACCTCCCTGGGCATCCTGTTCCAGTGCTCAGTCACCCTCACCATGAAGAAGTTTTTCCTCATATTTGAGTGGAACCTCCTATGTTCCAACTTGTGCCCATTGACCCTTGTTTTCTCACTGGCAACCACTGAAAAGGGTTTGGCTCCTTCCTCCTTCAACCCACCCTTTAGATATTTATAAGTATTGATAAGGTCACCCCTCAGCCTTCTCTTCTCCAGGCTAAAGAGTCCCATCTCTTTCAGCCTTTCCTCACAAGGGACATGGTCTAATCCCCTTAATGATCTTTGTTGCCCTATGCTGGACTCTCTCCAGTAGTTCTCTGTCCCTCTTGAATTGGGGAGCCCAGAATTGGATGGAGTATTCCATTTGTGGCCACACCAGTGCAGAGTAGAGGGCAAGAATAATAGAATCAAAGAATCATCTGGGTTGGAAGAGACCTTTAAGACCTTTAAGATAAGGTTGCCCAGGGAGGTGGTTGAGGCCCCTTCCCTGGAGACATCCAAGGTGAGGCTCAACGAGGCCTTGGGCAACCTGGTCTAGTTGGGGATGTCCACACTGACTGCAGGGAGTTCAGACTAGATGATCTTTGAAGGTCCCTTCTGGCCCAGATGATTCTATGATCATCAAGTCCAACCATATGTCAGAACATTTCTTTCCCAATGTGGCCAACAGGCACTCTAGCAAAGCTCTTCTGCCCTACACAGGCCATTCCCTGTCTTATTACCCCCCAACACTGCCCACCTTCCCACATCCCTCCTTTCAGTTCTGCATGGATTCTCAGGGGCCCACACGTAACTCCTGCTCTTTGGAATGACCCCCCTCAGCCTACTGGCCACACTCTTCCCTATGTATACCAGGATTCCATTGGCCTTCTTGGTGACAAGGGCACATTGCTGGCTCATGGATAATTTACTATCCACCAGGACTCACAGATCCTTCTCCTCAGAAATGCTTTTAAGCAGGTCCACCTCTAACCTATATTGGTGCCTAGCATTCTTCCTCCCCAGGTGCAGGACCCTATATTTGCCCTTGTTGAACCTCATTAGTTTCTTCACTGCCCAGCTCTTCAGCCTGTACAGGTCATGCTGGATGGCAGCACAGGCCTTTGGAGTGTCAGCAGCCCTCCCAGTTTGGTATCATCAGTGAACTTGCTGAGGATATACTCTGTCCCCTCATCCAGGCAATTGATGAATATGTTGAACAAGACTGGGCCAAGTATTTACCCCTGGGGGACGCCACTGGTTACAGGCCTCCAACTTGACCCAGCTCCATTAATTACAAGCCTCTGAGTACTGTCACACAGCCAGGACTCAATCCACCTCACTGTCCCCTTATCTAGGCCACACTTCCTTAATTTCCTAATGAGGGTGTTATGGGAGACGGTGTCAAAAGCCTTGCTGAAATCAAGGTAGATGACATCTGCTGCTCTCCCATCACTCAACCATCCAGTTATAACATCATAGAAGGTTATCAGATTGGTCAAGCATGATTTACTTTTGGTAAATCCATGTTGTCCACTTCCAATAACTTCCTGTTCTTTAAGACGTTTGGAGATGACATCCAGAATGAGTCGCTCCATTATCTTCCCAAGGACAGAGGTGAGACTAATCAGCCTGTAGTTCCCTGGGTCCTCCTTCTTGCCTTTTTTCTAGATTGGAGTGATGTTTGCATTTCTTCAGTACTCAGGCACCTCTCCTGCTCTCCATGGTGGACAGTGGCCCAGCAATAACATCTGCCAATTCTCTCAGTACTCGTGGGTGCACCCCATCAGGGCCCATGGACTTATGAATGTCTAGTTTGGCCAAGTGGTCTCTAACCCAGTCCTCCTCTATAGAGGGAAAGTCCTCCTCTCCCCAGACTTTCCCCCTTCTTTCCACAATCTGGGATTTATGAAGGACAATTTTAGCAGTGAAGACTAATGCAAAAAAGGCATTCAGTAACTTCGCCTTCTTCGTGGCTTCCACCATAAAGGTATCCACCCCATTCATCAGTGGGCCTCCATTTTCCCTAGTCTTCCTTTTTCTAGTGATAAACTGATAGAACCTCTTCTTGTTATCTTTAACCATGGTGGTGAAGTTCAGTTCTGCTTGAGCTTTGGTCCTTCTAATTTCCCCCTGCATAGCTTCACTTACTGTGATACAGCAGGACTTTCTTACATAACTGCATTTCCTATTTTTAGGAAAGAGGATCACTTGTTTAATAGAAATAATACAATCAGATAGCTGCATGCAAAATTGCACATTTCCATTTACAGAGTTCACCGAGTCTGGCGTAATGCAGAATAAGTTGTCTTGATGCCACAGTGAAGAGAGTTAAGGATTAGTCTGGTCAGCCAGACAGAAGGAGAAATACATTCTTTAATAGAATTGGAGAAAAAATATGAGCTTTTCTGGTCAACATATATGAAAATTTACTAATCACTAATCACTAAATGAACAGAGGAAAGGATTTTCATGGGGTAGGTAAGAAAAAGGCTACAGAGGTTATTATGAATCAGTCTCAGAAATGTCAGAGCAAGTGAGCATGAAAGACAGTCTGAAATAAAAGGCAGTGAAATCAGGGTATCATAACAGCACAGGAATGTTTTTCAAGGTATCTGTTGCCATGCCTGGTGTGCATAAATCCAAACACTTGCTGCATTTCGTATTCTGGGTCAGGTGGAATACAGGGAGGAATGACTAAACACAGGGTAGTGTGTTCTGTTTAGCTATAAGTCTGTGTATCTAAACACCATATCTTTTGGATTAAAATATTTACTTGTTATCTCTTCGATTTATTTCTTCAATTTATTTCTTTGATATGCTCTTTGATATACAGCCATAAGTCTATACAACTATTTTTTTCTAAAACTGTTGAATAAGATGGAATTCTACCTTACATCTGTGTTTACACTGAAGAAGTAGATAGGAATATGTGTGATAATTCTCAAAACAAAACAAAAATTAAACCATTTTGATCTCACAAAAAATGGGGGGTTTATCCTGTTAAAACAACAATTAATTAAAACACTGAATGTTACTACTTTTACATAGTGAATTGTCTCATAGGAAAAATATCACAAAAGTGTTGCTATTCTATTAAGGATTAAAACAATTAAAAACTTATAAAATATTCTTTCGCTATTCAAAATTGAAGAGAATGTAGAATCAGTCTCTCTTCATATAACTGAACACAAAAAGGAATTGTTTTTTCCAGTGTATTTTTTTAATTAAAAAAGCAATGCTGAAAATAATTTGTACCTGCTTTTGCCTTTGCAGACTGGTCTTTTTCTTCTGTTCATTATTTACCACTATTCTTTAAAAAGTTATTTTGTTGCCACCCAAGGTAAACATTATCTCTGGTGAAGAAGAACAAACAGTACCTCAACCTGCTGTACTTAACGCAAAAAACAGTAGTTCACTCTTCTATAGCGATAGCTAAAGGACATAGACAGGGCTATTGAAATGGAGAAAAGCCAAATTCCCCACTTCCCAAAACCAGATATACCAGATACCCCAAAATCTGATATACCAGATTTGCTAATTTAGCCACTGCTTTATAGTATAATTCCACCCACATCTGTGCAGCTTACACCTACTCTATGCCAGCATGACAAGAGAAGATCCAAGAAAAGCTGGCTTAATAAGCATTTACTGTTCTTTTACATTTAATTTCAATATTTTTAACCATTAGGAACACTTTAATGACAGTGTATCTGACTATTTATGAAGTTATATAAGACACAGGAAGAAGACCACATAAGTAGAAGCAATCTACACAGAAAAGCAATTTTCAGCACTTGAGAGTACAGAGAGTACCCAAAAAAACACCTCAGGTTCCCAAGCAGTAACATTTCTATCAGTACCTTGGAGGAGGTCAAGGGATGCGTGAAATCATTTCCAGTATAAGCAGGCAGTCATATTGACTATACAGCGGAGGAATGTTGGAGGCACTGTGTATCTGTGCCAATGCATGGGATCCATTTCAGATGTGAATGGGTTTCTGATACAATCACTGCAGCAGCACAGAACAAGTGTACCACAATTGTACTCTTAGTCAAAACCAGCTCTCTGTGAGCTGCTCCAGTGCATATGTATTTGTCATCCTTACCTATTTACATCCTTACCTTACATATTTTACAAGACATCTGTACCCTCCATGATACTGAACACCAAATGCTTTCTGTTCCCAAAAGTGGGTGTTAATCCATTTTTCACTGCTACTGCACATACAATGAGACTGAGAAAGGAATCAAGTACTAGAAATAATAAAGTCTAGCAGCCAGATTTTACCAGATATCCTGTTTGCAAATTGCATAGCTGAAGGCAAAGAGTAAGGTGGCAGATAGCATTTTATCCTTCTGCATTAGTTATTGAATTGATGCCATTCAAGCCTGAATTTCAGACATGCCTGAAAATGTCAAACCCAGCTTTCATTTAAAAAAGCAAGCAAACAAAAGTCAGTTCAAGTTGAATTGTTATATTAAAAAACATCTGTCCCATTAATATACACAGCCTCCATAACAGAATATACACAGCCTCCATAACAGCATATCCAGTGAGCGTAAGCTGTTGGGAGACTAGGGCCCTTCAACAGAACGGAGCATTTTTTCCTCCCTTATTCCTAGTTCCTCCCCCTTTCCAATGAAAAACAAAGAAGATTCAAATGAAAAATTAGATCACAATGGCTACATTATGAAAGTTGGATTTTGAGAAGAAAATCTATCAGATATTTTTTTCCTTGGAGATTATTAATTTGCCTAATAGAAAAAGAATTGGAATTTAATATCGGTTAGTCTGCATAATCAATTCCACCCTTCTCTAACAATATGTGACTGTCTTATGTGTGTATATGTGTCCGTCCGGCACTTGTCTAAGACAGTAAACAACTAAAATTGTACAGAATAGGTCAGACTATTGTTTTTGTTCATGGGACTTTAACCATATGATATATGATGCAATAGGTGTGGATCATGTCTATTAGGCAATGCACTTAAGTTGGCATGCTGATGTCAGCTGCAGAACACCAGCAATTTAGCATGATCAAATTTATGTGCATGGCATATACTGTGAGAATATACTGCGCTTACTCACATGGTTACTCTCAAGTGCTGCATCTGAACTGGGAACCAGTGACTAGTGCCCGAGAGACAGCAAGGATTGCTTCTTAAACTGTCTCTGAACTGTGGCCAATGGTTGAAGTCCAGCTTACTAAAACCAAGGCAGTCAAAAGGGTGAATACAAGTCACATGAGCTGAATATAAGTCACTTGGACACATCCAGAAGCACTCACACAATAAGTTACAGACAGGACATGTTTAAATAAGCAGCAACTCAACATCTGTCAGCTGCTACACTTGAATTAGCATTAAATTCAGAGCAGGAGAGTCCTTTTAAGTGAAACACTTGATTGTTTGCACTTACCACACATAGTTTTAGATCCCAGAGCAAATTTAAGGCATGCAAACTAGATTTCTTCCAGAGGAAGCCAAACCAGACCAGAAGCCGAATGCACACCAAAGGACTCGAGACACACAACAGCTCTTCAGACAGATTTGAGACACAGTATTTGGTCCAACTAACAAAATTAGATTGAGTCTGATGTAAAGCCCTGAACCATGCTTAGTTTAATGTAGGGACTACAGCAGCAGCCACTCTGCTGTACTGATCTACTGGTAACATGCTGAGTCACTTCCTAATGTAGATGAATATAACCCAACGAAAACAACAGAGATGGGATCAAAGCACATTAATGTGTTTCATTTAGATCTAAAGGTGGATCTTAGCAGATACAACAACTGAGCTCAGGAATGACAATTTAATTATACAGTCATGCATATGTGTTAGCATTAATAGCTGTACACAGCTTCGTCAACTGACTTACTGGAGCTGCATGTGTTGGAAGAGCGTTTATGCACAGTACAATAAAACTTAGCATAGATCTGGCTTCTGGAACCGTAAAACAGCTATGTGTGGTTCAGCTCGACAGTTAAATGATGGGAATATGAGGATAATTACTAATTTCCTAGCCCAAATGTTCCTCCTAATTACAAACTGGCTGTGTCCTGAGGGATGCTGTTCTCTGCCTGGCCTATTAAACAGCACTTGACTGTGAATTCACTGCCACAGTGTGAATAAGGAATAGCAAATCACATAAAAAAACCTGCTGGTTTGAAAAAGGCATCTGTAGATAAATGGGGATGAAACAAAGAGTAGCTCTAGAAAATCTTATACCTCCTGAATACTTAATGAATTAAGCTTTACTATATTATTTATTTCATATAAATAAGGACAGGTGTTATGCATTTGAGACAAAATTGCAAACAAAAAATTCAGTAGTCAGGTCTTACAATACAAAAATCTACTTCTCCTATTTTCCATCTATTTCAGCTGTGTGTATTTACCTGTGTGTTATTTCATGGCCAGAGCTTTAAACATATTTCAAGGTAAGGTGGGCACAAAGCAGGGAGAATTCCAGACCCCAAATGACATTCTAACAAATAGACTAGAAAAGGGTTATATTACTAGGGAAGCCAAATTTAACATAGGTTGTTTTGTGCTACCTCCATAATTTAATGAAATTGTGCCATTCTTTAAATTAAACTGCAATTTCCTACTAATGTCTATAGAAATGTGAGAGGATAATGGCCTAATCTTTACATGATTCTCAGTGCCAGTTTCCAGATTCAATGGGTCCTGGTGAACAGATGAGGTGCCCAAGGACTGGAGGAAGGCCAATGTCATCCCAGTCTTCAAAAAGGGCAAGAAGGAGGACCTGGGAAATCACAGGCTGGCCAGCCTCACTTCCATCCCTGGAAAGATGATGGAACAGCTCATTCCAGGCATCACCTCAAAGCCTATGGAGGAAAAGAAAGCTATCAGAAGTAGTCATACGGATTCACCAAGGGGAAAGCACGCCTGACTAACCTGATAGTTGTTTACCTTGACTTCAGCAAGGCTTTTGACAGTCTCCCACAGCACCCTCTGAGAAAAAAGACCTGGGAGTCTTGGTGGCCCACAGGACGGCCATGTGCCAGCAATGTGCCCTTGTGGCCAAGAAGGCCAATGGCATCCTGGGACTCATCAGGAAGAGTGTGGCCAGCAGGTTGGAAGGAGATTATCCTTCAATTCTACTCTGCCCTGGTGGGGCCCCATCTGGAGTATTGTGTCCAGTTCTGGGCTCCCTGGTTCAAGAAAGACAAGGAACTGCTAAAGAGGGTACAGCAGAGGGCTACAAAGACGGGATATCTCTCTTACAAGGAAAGGCTGAGGGACTTGAGTCTTTTTACCCTGGGGAAGAGAAGACTGAGGGGGTATTTATAAACATTATGATCAATGCTTATAAATACTTAAAGAGTAGATGTCAAAAAGATGCGGCCAGTCTTTTTTTACTGATGCTCAGTGACAGGACAAGAGGTAACTGGCACAAATTTTAACATCAAAAGTTCCATCTAAATATGGGGAGGAACTACTTTGAGGGTGTCAGAACACTAGAACAGGCTGCTCAGAGAGGTGGTGGAGTCTCAGACTCTGGAGACATTCAAAACAAACCTGGACACATTCTTGTGCAATCTGCTCTAGATGGACGTGCTTTGGCAGGGGAGGTTGGACTAGATAATCTTCAGAGGTCCCTTCCAACCCCATATAATTCTGGGATTCTGGGATTGATGCCATTTGATCAGCACCATAACTTCTTAATGTATTTTGACTATTCAGCCATAGGGAACAGTTAAAAAAATAGACCTAATAGTGAAAAGTTCTTGATTCTATTAGATTTAATATCTAACAAAGAGGAATCGTATTTGTGATAGAGCAAGCTCAATCTGTACTGTTTATTTGCAAATAAGCAGAAAAAAAATGTTTTCAAAGAGATTTTGCTATAGGTAATGTTATTTTTCTCCTCTAAAGTGCTATTCTATTTAACAATTGCATTAACACTGTTAGAGTTTGAGGTTGCATATAGACTATGAGTCTAATTAGGCAAGGAAAACACAACATTACTGGACTGGCCAACAGTGCTGGTTCAGACAAAGCTTTTGAAAAACCAAGTTTGCCTTGATACCTTAACTTTTGTTTTTTCAGGTTGATGTTGATTCCACTGGAAGATTTGTATCAGTGCTTTTATATGTATTCTAATAAGTGAACAAACTCACACAATTGTTTATTTTTACATGTAGAGAGTTCCAAATCACAATGCTGCCTAATTAATTGCAGGATATTGTTGCATCAGAGTTCTTGTTAGAGCTTGGTTAATGATAAAGTGCCAACTAATGAATTGATACTTTGTAGCTTTCAGACAATACATGAGCTTACTGATTTTGTTGATACTGCCTCATCATTAAATATGTATCTGAAATAAAAATACTAACAGTCACTGAAAAAAAAGCCCTACAAGCAGTAAGGGCAGTCTAATCTAAAATATCAGAAACAGCAGCTATTATCCACCACCTCAAATGAACACTTAATAACCTGGAACTAAATCCCTTCAGGCTCCATTTATGATATGTACACACTTCTGCTGCTATGATGACAAATACTCTATTTTCCAAGAACTAATGACCCCTCTATAATATGTACTAGGGGGCTGACAATTTTGTGGAATGAGTCTGTCAACAAACTGACAAAGTGCAGCCATGTTTGAAAAGCTTTATGCCTAAACCACACTCAAATTTCAGTACTTCCAATCTGTAATAAGCCACACTGGAGCCATATAAAAAAACTGTGGTGTGTGTTTGGTCAAGGCAATTTCTGTATATGCTTTGGTTATTTTTTGGTTTGGTTACCTTTGACCATTACAAATAATTAGGATCAATACATATAGGTAATTAATATGTGACACTCCCCTGTGTTCTGACAAAATACTAGTGTCTAATGGGATTGTCTTACTGCTATAATTGGTGGATGCACTAAAGAATACCCTCGTTATCTCAAAACCAAAACTTTTTTTTTTAATTCCAAGGCACCTCTGAGGAAAATCTCAAAGGAGGTATAGGCACATCTTCACTCCAGGGATTTTGACAGCACTCAGTTAATACATCACTACAAAGATTAAGTATGCAGAAAATAACTATGTCTTCAACTACGTTAACTGCTATATTTATAGTTTGACTTGGACACTCCCATTACATACTCTGGAATCACCAGGGAAAACAGCCAGTCCCCATGATAAGACTAGCATCTCTCCTTCAAATCTAGCTAGTTTTGAAAAGTTTGACTAGCCCAAATACTGCTAGTTTTGAGCTATTGTTTTCAACAAAAGCCAGCAATTTGAGCAGGTACCCTACCTAGTTCTATCAGTGCAATCTTCTCTTTCAGGTACAATCTTCTCTTCTCTTCCCTGGAACCTCCAGCACTCAGTCGCAAAGGCTTCCATTCAAGTGCAAATTATCCTGGCTGCCAGTCCTCAATGCATCTTAAGTCTGGTATTTCTGTTGAGAAGTAGGCAACAAGAATTAACAGCTAGGCTGCAGGATTTTTGAACACAGAAGCCTTAGGTATGTTACAAAGGGTCAAGAGCAAAGTCTGAATCAGGAAAAATACAGCCTTCTAGCATGAATTCTAGTCAATGTGAAAGGTTTCTTTAGCTTTGCTCTGAACTGGCATGTAATTACCATGTATCCTGATCTGCAAGCTGTATCTCCTAAGCTGCAGAACAATTCCTGACTTGCAGACATGTATCTTCTAAGAAGAAACTAGTGCTTGAAAAACTTGTATCAGAATTAAATTTTAATAATTGAAAACAAGTAGAAATAAAAGCAATCAATTATGCCTTCTGGTGCTCCAAATTACTCCAGATTAACATGTTAATTAGGGAGTAAACCAAGCTAAAAATATGCACACAAATTTTACCTGTGTGATAGTTTTTGTAGCAGCATCATTTAAACAGTTATAACTGAAACAATGAAAGCCTTTCACATGGAAGACTGGAATTAAAGTTAAAAATAAGTTTTTCTGTTCCAAAGAAAAGTACATGAAGACACATTAACCTAAATGCTTCAGCAATTCCAATCTCAAGTTTAGGAAAATGTCAGACTGTAATGCTCCATCTCCTACCTGGAGGTAACATAGATACAGTGCTCTGTCTCATGATTTCTTAATATTTGTTGTTCTACACAATTTCACCTGGCTGTTTGCCAGGAGCCATAGGAGAAATACATCAGAGAAGGAAATAATGATAGGGAACATGTAACACTGAACCAGCACATCCTCAGCCCCTCAGCCACACAGCTAGCTCTAAACACAAAATAAAGCTGCTTCTGGAGTAAAGATTTTTATTCTGGTTTTCTGTTGGCTTTGGAAGGGTTTTCTGGGCAATGGGTGTCTAGCAGAGGAGCAAGGTCAAAGAAGAGTCATTCAAGTCCCACCATAGCACTAGCATGCTCAGTCTGAAACCAAGCTTTGACTTTTCCTGCAGTCTGTGTTTACATCTCTGTATCTGTGTCACTGAGAGGGGTCTCTAATATTTCTCCATTTCTCCTTCTCCACAAATGAAGACCATCCCAGCAGGATGACCACCCAGGGCAGGTGCTTTCACAACTGCCATCCTGCTAGCAGAGCTAAGACCCAAAGATACCTCCAGATATTCTTTCACAGCCTTCCCCAGGTACTTAAAGCTGCTTTCCAGTTATTAGGAGTAGTGGCAACAGCCCACTAGATCTATGAGTAGCAATGTAGGAAGGGACATTGGCTATTTTCTGAGGACAGTAATCTAGACGCAGTAGGGAAGAGGTATGCTGTGTATCTTCACATTCAGATTGCCTAATGACACACCTCACTAGGGTCATTAAATGCAGTGTACCCAAACCAAGCGATTTAACTGTGCGTGTAATAAATTAATGTGCAAAAAAATAATTTGGATTCAATGGTCTTCAATATCTAGGCCTACATCCAGAAGATTCACTTATCCCTTTGTTGCCTTTAGCATTGAGAATTGTGCAGGGTGTTTCCAGAACACCCTGGAACTCCCCTGGGTAACTGAATGCAGAGTATAGCTTCCTGCTGCCAGCTTATGGTGTTAAGTGTGAACATACAGCTGCCCATACAGCTCCTGGTTTTTTTCCATTCAATAATTCATGTGATCTGAAGATGGGTGGTCACCTTTTGGATAACCTTCTCTGGCTCTAGTCCTAGTGAGGCTTTGAGAGTTGACTCAGAAGTCCTTGCTTTTAAGGGATTCGGAGACCAGTTCTGACTATACCTAGCAGCAGGGGAAATCTAGAAAATTTGTAAAGAATCTCAATCAATTAAGTGTGCCTTCTTCATCAAACTAGCAGGACTTGTAGGATGTTCCTAACTTTTAAAAATTGTCTCCTCATTGACAGTTTCTCAAGGTCTCCAGCATTAATGGCCCTCAAGTAACACTACAGGACATAAATATCTTAGTCAGCTAACAGAGCAAAGGTGCCACAGAAATGAGTAAAATAGTAATTCACTGTCTATGGAGTTACTGAGAGTGCATGAAGAGAAAGACAAGGAGGAACAGTCATTCTTAGTAGCTTTATATTTCCTCTAGACAAAATTTAAAAGATAGTTGAGATACAATTTACAAGGAATTGAGATTTCAATAAAATTTGCATCAAGGGAATAAGTAAAAGCAGAAAGTTATTCAGACAGAGCTAAAAGAGAAACTGAGAAGGAGGGTAATGAAAACACTTAACATTTCTTTGTCTCCAAAGAGAGGAAGCATCATTAAAAGATGCAGTTCAGCAGTTGTCATGGGGGAAGAGTTTAACACAATATAGTTCAGTTCCCAAAGCTCAGCAGGCTTTTGTATTTTTAGTTAGGGATAGGCTAATAAGCTCAAGTAACCAAATTCATGGTTAAATTAACATCTGTGCCCAGCTGACAGATAATATACTAACATTATTTTACCTAGTCCTTGAAGAAATTATTTGTTATATCATAGTACAGAACTCCAAGATCACATGTGGTATTGTTTTCTTGAGGAAGTCCTTAAAAAATGCTAAAATGTCATGTCAAATTGCATTTGTGAGAACTGTGTACTTAAAAAATTTTGTCAAAAAAACCCAACTCTTCTTCTATAGCACAGACATTCATATAGCTTAGATCTTCAGTACAACCAAATGCTAGATATGCTTTCTGTTAAAAATTAACTTTGTGTAGTCATACACTGTATGACTTGTAAAATTTGAACAAAGTAAAATGCTGAACAACAATTAACAAAAATATTATTTTAATATATGATATATTAAACATAATGTACAAAATATCAATATTTAATACAGCATATAAAAAAATATTTTGCCAATTGTGTATTTAGATTTTCCCCACTTACGACTTCACAGACTTCTGCATAGCCAAGCTAAAAGCTAAATTTAAATGTTTTTTGATGAGTTCAAAGCAAAAGGAAAAAAATAAGAAGAGTCAGAATTCCTGGATAGATATGATTCGTTATTTTAAGAAATGAAAACTAAATGATAAATTCCTATATTCTCTCACAAACAGCTGCTGCTTTGTCAAACCGCAGAGACGTTTTGACAGATTTAGTACTGCAGCAGCTAATTGTTGGTCCTAATTCTGTCTCCCAGTTTCCCAATCTCCAAGCCCAATTAAACATACAAGTACAATCTGGTGAACCAGTTTAAGCCAAGGGTGAAGGTTTTGAACTGAAGCACAAGCCCTTGACCTGAGACAACTGAAATACAGGTGCAATTTCCATTCTGTTACCCTGGATAGGAAACACAGTAAACTAAAATAGGCAGGTGGGAGTGGTAACATCCAAAACTCCTGCAGCTAAATCCACCATAGCTAATCTGTTGGAGTCCTAAACACCCAGCTGAAGCCATCACAGAGAGCCTACGTGAACCATTTTGGTCAACATCAAGGAAAAGTTAGGGTTAGCCTATGTAGCCCAATCAATTACTTTTCAGATCTATTAAAACAAGTAAATTATCAAAGGAGACAAATCTTGGCCCTTCTAGCAGGAAGTGTGAACAACTAAGGAGCTAAAACATTGAACCCTTCACCAGGAAGGCACTCCTCTGCCTGATAAGTATGATCATATTACTTTGATATCTGAAACCAGGCAACAAACAAGAATGTAACATGAAAAAAGGCTAGGCTTTTCAAATATTCTTGAGGCTGAGAGATGCTTGTTGGTACATGGAATTTGATCTGCTTTACGTTGCCTTTTAACACTCTTCTTTTCTCTCCAGGTGAATCAAGGACAAGTAAAGTGGAACAGAGGGAAGAGTGCCACAGCTTTTGAAATCCAATCCCTCTTACCTTATACTGCTAATTTTGGGATGGAGGAAATTATGTGGTTCAATTTACAATTAGGATTCCTGTATAATGATGCCTTTTCTCCATAGCTCTCACATAGGATACAAACCTTTTCCAGAAACCTAAAAATAAAGTATATTCCACAGTCCAGCTGTAGCGTTGTTTAAACTTGGTGTGACAGACTGATCAACACAAATATAGACAGCACAAAAAGGTGCCCTGACCAAACATGATTTGAAGGACACAAAGGAACAATCTTAGCAGCTGTCAAAAGGGTAGACTTTCTACAGTGCAACTAGTGTTCAAAAAAGTTCCTTCTTATGCGCCTATAAACAGCTCTTCACAATGAGGCAATGCATGTTTACTTGTTGGTTTTGTGTATTGATGCTCACTCAACCCATTAAAATTTAAAATAATACCTTTAGCATAGAGTAAAGCTGCCTGTATTCCAGGTAAACCTGCATTGAAGTCAAATCTTGTGTCCTTTACAGCAGACATGAAATTAAATCTACACAATGTCAAACTTCTTAATCAATATTATGTCTGGTTTTGGCTTGCCAGATTTCAGCAAGTTTCACTAAAACCCCTTTTACCTTTCAGGAATTTTGGTTGCTATCTCCTTTAAACATGTCAAACTATCCCCTGGAAAATGAAGCTAGAAGACTGTTACTACACTGCATGTTAACTCAAGGACATATTTTACCTTCAAATTTTCTTCTTTTGGAGAGAAGGACAGGTGAACTGTTACCCAGAATGACAGACCAAATGTCTAAAATAGCACTCATAACCTAAGAAATCACCATTGCATTATTTTTAAATTTACCAAAGTTTTACTGTGCAAGGTTGGCTATCCTGAATAAAACTGAAGATCTATGTGAAACACTTGTAATAATGGGAGTATAACAAGGTGTCGGTCATAATGCTGCTGCCTTGCCGATCAAGATCTTCTGGAATGAGACACCCCGGTCTTTTGAATTGTATGCCCTTCCTCTGCTTGGCATAGAGAGTGACTGTACCAAGTCACCAAATTTGCTTCATGTAAAGCAAAGAACATGCACTTTTTTCCCTTAGTCAAACTAGATTCAAAGAGCATTCTGAAAAAAAATTGTGGTTTCCCCCACCGCTCTGGTATCCTTGGTGTCACAAGTGATTCCTATAGGTGGATGGAGCCACAAGGTAAAATCTCAGCCCCTTTCAACTGAACAGAGTTCTACCATTGCACTCAGTGTTTCCAGAATTTCACCCCAGCCACATTTATCAGCCGAAGAATGGCAGGGAGTTGGAGCCAGCTCAGCTACAGGAGTTAGCACATCAGCCTACTCTGAATATCTTGCCATTATTGTGAATTTAGGTAAATCCAGCTCATTCCTGACTCCTCCTGTAGTCTACCTCTCTTTCTGCGTTGTTCTTTCCCTTTTTCTCTCACTGGCAGGAGGTCTTCTGAGGGCCAGAAGAATCAGATGCCACAACAACCCTGACACCAAGCCAGGGACTCCAGCCTTCCTAGGCAAAGACTGTAGTAGTCTTGGGAGATGACTAGAAAATACCAAATCAAATTACTATAGCATGTTTCACAACATTTTATAAACCGACAATTCCACAAACTTCTTTCTTCTCCTCACCTGTTATTTTCACAGTTTACAGATTTGAGCATATAATTCATAAATGTGTAAGATTTTCATGTGATGTCTAAAGAAAAGAATTACAAATCAATTTTTCATTATTTGCAACGAATCTTTTGCAAGAGCAAACAGCATAATACAGAAGTTGTTGGAGTGCCACCTATTGGAAACAGATGAAATGAAAAAGACCATGGTTAACCTGCATAAAATAATAATTTATTACCCAAGAGTTTGTTTAACTGTATCAAGTTAAGAGGCTTTAAAATGCATACACTTCATGTTCCATTCATGTTAAAATTCAGATCAGTTTGTAACTCAAAAAAAAAAGAGCCTCTCTAAGGGGTTAAACACTGGAAAGTGGTAAAGATTTATAGCCTTGGAGTATAAAATAGCAAATATCAGAGCAGATCTACTAGAATAACCAGCTGCTTAAAACCTGACTACTACCAAGCTCTATATCCATTGTTGGAGCAAATTTTATATCAGATCCTGGTTTGCACTCTGCAGAGACATATGTAATCTTGAGGCTAACACAGATCAGCTGTATTTCAGACTATGAATGTAAATGATTAATTTTCCCTATGGAAAGCAGTCGCCTTGGGATAAAACAGTCCCGTCCTCCTATAGAAAGTTTACAAGTCAGTCTTGGGACAGTACAACCAGTTTTAATAAAACTGGCAGTTCTTCAGCTGCCATTTCTGTTGAGAAGATACTCAGGCAATGCTACAAGTGAATTCTTTCCTTCTCTGTCCCACATGAACAGATGAATTTATGGGTTGTTCCTCACTCCCACCTCAGGTATACCTTCAGGCCTCCTAGTCTGGTAAATTAAAGTGTGCTGATTTACACTTAGTGTTGAAGGAAACTGCAACTGAAAAAAATTGACCCAGTTTTGAACCATGAACTTGATCCTTGAGCTGTCTGCCCCCTCCCGTTTCTTACCACACAGCAAACAGCAGGCTGGCAGTGCCACTGCCAGAAGAGTATCACTACTGAAATCCTCCCATGTCTGCTTCATGGCCACATCTTTGTCATTGCAGCTTCCTCCTCTGTGGCTTTATAAGCTCTCACACTAAAAGAAGCACTTGTCTTTCCTAGCTCTTTTCTGCCCAAATATCCTAAGCTTGATCTCAGAATCACACTATTCCTCTTCCAAGTCCTTCCATTAATTAGCACTGACCCCATCTACCTCATGACAGCTTTTTTGACAGATCTTTTCATGGCTGTGCTTCAGAGAGCTACACAAACACAGAGAGTGGCAGCCCTTGTAGATGGCTCTAAGCAAAAGAAAAAAAAAAAACCAACAGAAACCAACCAAACAAAAAATCCAAAACACACAAAACCAAAACAACAAAACAACAAAAAAAAAATCACAAAAAGCCCTCAAAAAATCCCAAACTTCAGTTAATTATACCTGATAGCATGGAATAGAAGAAGAAACAGAAGACTCACACGGCACAGAAACAAAGTGAAGGAAAATATACCGAGTGTGGGATAATAGACATACTGTACTTCATATAGTCAGTCCTCAGAATTACTCAGAAGTCAGCCATTCCAAACCTCTCAGACATTCTTCCTAACGCCAACTCTTTGGCTAAGTAGTATTTTATAATATGTTTACAAAAATTAATATGGAATTGAAATACTAAAACGCATGTCATTTTCTCTTACTTGCAGTAAAGGCTAAAAACACTTTTTCTATTCATGTTGCTTATGAACTGATTTACACAGTTAGTGACAAGATCGCTTTCTAAATCAGTTCCTGGTCTGTCACACCTTTATTTTCAGCAAGGGTCTGATATATATTTTCATTCTTCACAACCACTTCTTCTTTCTCCTGAAAGCTTACATCATCCTATCAGTGCACACTTTATTATTCCTTGGTTTTATCTCTTTCTCCAGATCCCACAGAGTATGCTCCAGGCTTCTCTGTGGTTTATAAAAGATCTTTTCTCCTCTGGCTTTCTCTTGAAACTTCAATCATCCTCTGCCTACTCTTCAGGCACGCTCTCACATATAATTTCTCTCCCTTCACAAGCACTTCTGCGGACATATTTACAGTAAAAGTTCAGGGACATCAGAAGTAACATTTCTTTGGTGCAACAGTTGTAGACCCATGCCTGAAAATAATGACATATCTCCTATGCCTACTGTAGTATCTGCACTTATGTTGCATACTAAGAAGAAGGAAATGTGAGGAGAATAAAAACACAACAAAATTCTCAGTGAAATCACCAGGTCTGCTTCAGGTTTCATGACATGTTTCCAACTTAAAACGCCTGCTATAAGCATTTCAGATGAGAACTAGTAGGGCTAGGCATAGCAGTAACTCCTGGTGTTGACAAGTCTTGGAAAGCATATTTGAGACCAGATTTTTGTGAGTCCAGATCATGGATCCATA
Organism: Scolopax mira; assembly: GCA_004320125.1. Classification (NCBI taxonomy): domain Eukaryota; kingdom Metazoa; phylum Chordata; class Aves; order Charadriiformes; family Scolopacidae; genus Scolopax; species Scolopax mira. The sequence goes on from BJBW01002488.1 coordinate 197,832, forward strand.
CTAGTCTTTTTCCTTCCAGCTGAAATTTTTGGGTAACTCTAGTAGAAGTGGAAAATTAATCTGGGCCTGTTCCCCTACTCAGTGTCTTTCAAAGTGTCAGTCAAGACCTAGCTCTGAGGTCACCCTGCTATTCTATATATTCATGTACTTGAAGCTCACTTGTGGTAAATTCCTTAAAAATTTGGTGGAGGAAACAAATGTAGTCTGCTGATGCTTTTTCTGATGGACTGCAGGAAAAGTAAGTTAGGTCAAGCTAGTATCTCTGTTGTTGTTTAGATACCAGGACTTACTCAAATGGGAAAAGAAAATTAAATATATTAAATTTTATCCGTAGCCTGTGAGAAATTACAATTTCAACATGCTCTTCAGTTGTAGATAGCTTATTCCAATCACTTCTTAACATTTTCTAAAAAGCTTTTCTCAACATATTTTGGAATAGTACAGAAACAGGAGTTCAGCTGTGCCTACCAGCTAAAAGCAGCAAAGGTAGATTTAGGAGTCCTGTTGACCAGCCTACTCAAGAACTCTGGGAAGGTGACAAGGTAACTGTGAATAGAAGTTAAATTAATAGACATATGTTTCATAATCAATTAATATAGCTGGATGAAAACAGAACAAATAAGTATGCAACCATCTCTACTCTCACCGCAAAAAAAAAAAAAACCAAACAAACCACAAACTACAACCAAAAAAACCTGCACAAGACAAAAAAACCCCAAACCCACAAAACAACAAAAAACACCAACGGTAAGGCCTGAAGGCTTCTTCAGTCATTTTAGAATACCACTGATCATTCAATTTAACATGAATAGGCACACTAAATGAATGAGGGGATATATAATTTCCACACTACCAATTTCTCCTCTGTGATAGAAGTATCTGTAAAAATCTCCCACAAGGTATGGCAAAAGGCACCCTTTAACCTTTGCATACATAATTTCAGATCAGCTTAGCATCATTTTCTCAGAGTGAAACCATATGTCACCTAATTGCTCAGGGGAGATACTGGCATATGGAGCCTTTCATGCTTTAAGTGCCAGTTTGAACCCAGCCCAGGTCAGTAACAACCAACACTGCTATATCTGAAGGTTGTTGGGTAATTTATGTGAAATAAGTCAGTCATCTCAGATCAGATACTACAGCAAAGTTGTCCACCGGAATGTGACCACTGCAGATGGCTCAAACTCGTCCTTCTGTTGACAGTATGAGCAAGTCAGCCAAAGATCAAATGAGTGTTGTATATACATGAGCTTTCTCTTTGTAAGTCACTCTCCCAAGCCAGGAATAAGAAACCCTGACATGTAGGGCAATCATTATGAGATGTTATCCTGGCAGAGGACCTGCAGGCTCCTCAGCCAGTCACCTCTAGGTAATTCCCATTAGCATTTCAAAACATCCTCCCAGGAATTCCTTCGTACAGATTCAACTCATTAGACATATAAAAGTTCAATGCCTGCATTAATGCTCCACAAAGGGTAGTAGTTCTTTGAATAATGACAACTCTGCTATCTAAAGTGAGGATTCAAGCCTGGGAGAAATTTTTCTAAAAGAAGGAGAATGCAGAATTAAACTGTCATGTTAAGGGGAGGTTAAAACAAGCAATCATTTTATGAAAGTTGAAGAACATACTCTATGATAACAAATTGTTAACTCTCTTTGAAATAATATCCAGGAGTAGAAAATAATTAAATAATAATATTAATAAATGCATTGCATTGAAAGCCTGAGAAAAAGAAATTTAAAAATCTCTTAGGAAAAAAATTACTGGAAAGCCATTCCTAATTTTCAACAGGAGAGATTTTTATTAGTATGAAATGTAAGTTTTCTCTTTGCATAGAGTAAATGTTATGTGTCATACTACCAGTTCTCAGTTAGGCTTCTAAAAATATCATTCTGGTTTTATTTTCTACTAGAGAATTTACACAAACAGCTATTTTAGTGCATAGTGTGACATTGATGTACAGCTGGGAAATGAAGCCAGGCAAATTACTTGATAATGCAGTTCTTTACGCACTCTGTAGGAGCTGTGTCACAAAGGAGGCTAACAGTAGGTGTCTACAAATAAAACAAAAACTGGGAGGTGATTTTAAAAAACGGACTATGTTTACGGATCAGATTCTATTCCATGTATTGCCAGGTAACCAAAGAGCTTACATGAAAGTATTAGTGCTAGTGAGTCATTAGCTCATTGATGTATACCTATTCACACAAGCTTTTTCTGTTACCAGGCTTAATATTTTGCATTTTCTCCCCATAGTAGCTTTGTGAAATAAATATGCATATAGCAGAGAGTAGCATATACAGTTTATACATTTGCTTTTTTTTTTTTTTTGCTATTCTAAATTACAAAAAGATACATATCAGGTCAAGTGTTGAAAAGGACACTGCCACATTCAATATATACTCCCCTTTGTCACTATAGTAACTAGACTCTATATCTCAGCTCTTCCTCTTGTGTCAGACTTGACCCAGTTCACTTACAAGGCTCCACACTCCATCTCACAGAGTATCTTTCTGGACCATGTCTTCTTCTAAAACATTTGATTTCAGATAATTTATATAATTATAATATGTTCTTGCAATATGTATTACACTTGCTTTTTCCTTTTCAAATGTTAACTTTTGCATTGTATTTCTATTAGGCAGATTTGCAAAGATTTTTTGCTACTGGGGTACAGACTATGGTTTCTTCCACTTCTATTTTCTTTACTCTGATAAGAAGGTGTTCTCCTCTGAGTTGCAGGAAATGTAGAGGGCAGTTATAAGCATATGTATAAGGATTAATCTAGGATTTACTAAAAGAAGATTAATAATAATATGTTCAAGATTGATTCAGGAAATTTAAAAAATAGTACGTTTTAACCCCAAGTTGGGTTCAGTACAATAAGAATGTATATTTTTCCATAGGTACATGGTGATGAATCATGAAAACCAGACGTTTGTCTCAGACAGTCTACGTGAACATTAGAAACATTAGAGCCCAGTTAAAAACATGATATGTATAATACCCATAACATATTCTGTTCTACCCTTAACAAGTTCTGTTAAACTCTTCTCAGCTTCTAAAAGTTAGAGAAAAAACACTGTTTAAGATAATGGTTTAGTGGCATTCTCTTCAGAAGTATCTTTAGTCTGGCCAAAGGGGAGGTATGATGTAATTGATTTTGTCATGAAAGAATGGGATATTTCAGCCAGATAAGATAAAATGGAACCAACAGAGTCTGACACTTGGACTGGAGAACAGGTTGTACCTCTTTTGTGCCTGCTGTTATACCTCTTTAGTATTTGATTTCTCTCTTCTGTGTTTCAAAAAAATCATATCACAGCAGTTAGGTAAATGGCAGACAAAATGCACATACCCATATTAATTAAATAATTCACTGAACAGAAAAAGAACAGCTTGACATCCCTGTCCTCAGAGATGGGATGGTTAAGTATTCAGGCTAGCTCCTCATTAACAGCCAGGCTCAAGTACAATTTGGGCTTAGGGTACCTTTTCTCTGACAGGAAGCTTAGTACATCATGACATGATATGCCTATCCCTTTCTTCTAAACATTCAGCAGGAGCACTGCATTTTTCCTTCCCTTGGACTAGACGAAATTAATCATTTAACTCATGTTTTAGGTTATTCTCATGAGATCCATACACAGCCAGTAAAGAGTGGCAGAGGGGAGCCTGGGAAGGTATCTTGAGTAAGAAGAGTCAGCAGATCAGACAGTGACAAACCTAACTAGATCTGCCTTTCTAGGAAGGTCCCTGTGGGACAGCAAGCTCAACCTCAGCAAGCAGCATGCCCAGGCAGCAACAAGGCCAACAGAGTCTTGGGATGCATAGTAACCAAACAGCTTGAGGGCTGTCATTATTCCTCTTGGTGCTTGTCAGGCCACACCTGGAATAATTCATCCTATTTTGCAGCTCAAGAAGAACACTGAAGAACTGGAGAGAGTCCAACAAAGAGCCATCAAGTTGATTAGAGGATTGACAAATATAACATACAAAGAAATGCTGAAGAAATGGGGCTTGTTCAGCCTAGAGAAGGGAGAGCTCAGGGGAGACCTAATGGCAGTCTTCCAAAAGCTAAAGGGCAGATGTAGATAAGGTGAAGGTATTCTCTGCACAGGGATTCACTGCAACTGAAGATGAAACTGATACAAGTTGCTTCAAGGAAAATTCCATTTGGATATAGGAAAAATATACTTCACCACAAAGACACAGTCCTGGGCAACCTGTTTGAGCAGGGAGGTTGAACCAGATGACCCTCAGAGGTCCCTTCCCACCTCAACCATTCTTTGATTCTGTGACAACTAAATGCTGGAAGTGGTGAAATGTCCTTTGTTGGAGATACTGAAGAACTGTCTTGACAGGGCCTTGGTTGACCTAATCCAGGGTGTAATTTTCAACAGAAATTGGACAAGGGGATTTCCAGGTGTCCCTTTCAATGTGGATTTTTCAGTTTCTATCCTACTAGATATTAATGTTTTTTCAACTTACTTGCAACTAGATTGGACAAAAAGACAAATTATTATCAAGAATAAGTTTAACTTTGAAGCAGATGTTTCACAAAAAAATCCCACCAAACCAAAAAAAACCAACTACTATCCAATAAAACAACTGGTTTGGAACTTTTGAAATGTATCATTCCTGCTCAGACCTGTGTCTACTCAGCTGCTACCCTTCCTCACTATTGTCCAGAGGCCTCACATCTCCTTTTCCTGCTTGGGCCAGACAACAAACCATATGGCACACTGCTGCCATCACAGAAATTGGGGCCAAAGTTTGCTCAGAAGAGAAATATGAGTCCCTGTTATGTTCAAATACACCTTTGCATTGAAAAAATTACTGGTATCAGTATGTTTCAAAACCATTTAAAATGCTACCAGAAGTACAAAAAAATAGTGTCTACCTATTCAGACTTTAACCACTGCCAAGACTACATCCTTTTCCAAAAAGGTACACATTTCTTCTGTGAAAATCTCTGTTCATACTGATTGCCACATAGTCCAACAATTTCTGGGAGTATTGCTGAGTAAAGAGTGAATGTACTCATTGCTTTCTGAGAGTTTCAGAAAGATGATGCTAGGACAGAACTACGTGCCTCTTACTTTGTTTAGAATGCAATATCATCACCTTTGGGCAAAACCAAGCACAAATAGAATTAGCTACATTTTAAAAAATCGTTACAGACTGTTACCTTTTAAAAAAGCTTTTATTAGTTCACAACATTCCTTTCCTTCACCTCAAGGATTTTCACATTTGGAAACACACTTTTCTAGCACAAGGTTATCCCATTTCCAGTATTTCCATTACTTCAGATACTAGTGAAGTACTTGCTTCTCCTCTTTGACTGACCCTGAACTCAGTGTTGCACCCTTTCCCACACAGTTACATACTTTCCTTCCTGTGATGACTAGAGCCTCAGGCACTATTCCTCTTAGATTGCCAGATTCCAGTCTGAGGAATACTCATGAGAAATGACAGGTCTGACACAGTTTAGCATAAGGAGCTCAAAAATGATGCAGCCCAACCAGTTTGCTTTCTCCTTCCCCATGCTATTACATCCAGATACCCACTTTCACTTATTTGTTGCTTCCATAATTTTGCTATTCATCACACTTCCTGGTAAATTTTCCAGACTAAAGATAAACCCATAATAAACTATATTTGTTAAGAATATTAACAGCTTGAAATACACCCCTGATGTACACAGCTTGTTCCATCATTCTAAGTATGCCATAGATTAAGGTATCTACCTGCAATGCTGTGCATAGTAAATCATTTGAAGTTCCATTTGCATGATCACCTTTCCAAACAGTCTGTCTGTGTTGCTGACTCAAGCACTTTGAAAGACTCACTCAAAATTACTGTTTTTAAAAAATGCAAATATTGTCTTACTGAGTATGCAGGAAATGAAATGTGTTAGCACTTATCCATTTCAAATAGGATTCAGCACATAACTGTCTAATGTGAGTGCACCTAGCTATAGTTTACATTTGTCTTCCCAGTAAACTTTTAAATCCAAAGTAACTCAGTGTTAGCATATCGAAAAGCCCTTCATTAAACGTCAATGGAACTCGATTTATTCATACATTGTACAATATATATTGCTGATGCTGTCTTCTACTACATCTCCAATTTTCAATTAGCGTTTCAGTTGTGGGTTGATATTTTTGCAAAGAACTTGTTTTCAGTTTTGCATCATGCAAGGCAGGAATGTTCAGTTTGCTCAAGGTGTCTGGTTTGCACTGGTGACTGCCCTGCAGAAGTAGTCATAGGACATCAGGTGGCAGATTGAAAGGGATCTCTCTGGTTTCAGTCAAGCTCAGTTTTGTTTTACGCAAAGTAGTTTCAGGGCATGATTTTCATTTGCGTACTTTTTTTGTAGCTGCCACAGTTACCTCCCTGAAGTGAAGCACATATCAGAACTTTTCAAGAATGCAACAACCAAGGTCAAAAGGCCTTATTTTGAAGGAAGCGTTTATCCTGAATAAGATATTTAATTGCAAAATCCCACTGAATGGGAAAGAAAAGCCTAGTGGTCATGAGAAGACACGGCTGTGGAAAATGATGCAATGCCTACATCCACCAAGGAGTCATCAAGCAATTCACATAGGACCAGAGTAACTAGAGGTGTATAGGAAGTATAGTGGGGCTCTGAAAATTCTGCTTAGCATTTTGGCATTTCTGATAACTCCTACGCTCTCACATCAGACATGTGCTTCTCAGAAAGTCCACCTAGCTTTTCTCATGCCTCCTCTTGTCTCATTAGTTTTAAGTCCTTCACAACAAGTGTCTCACATAGTATGGCTGAAATCCTCACCACTATTAAGTTAGGTGAGAATTTATTCACTAAATTAAACATTTCATTTGTTTATACAGCAAGAATGAAGATGGGCCACTTTAGGCTTTCATCAGCTAGGTAGTATCAGAAAATGAGAATCACATCGCCAGTTTCTTATCAATGTGGAAATCAATTATGCTACCAATCAGAGTGAAGAATGAATAAACAGGCATTTTCCACTGGTGACTCAGATAACTCAATAAGCCTACATATTAGCTTACACATTTATGTTACCAAACAACAAGTTTTGGAAACACTATTGTGAAAATACTCAATGCTTATAACAAATTGAAAATTGAGGTGTTGCAATATATTGCAAAATTCCCAGATATTCTCTAAAGACAGACTACAACTAGGCAGGGCAATAGCACTGTGTGAATAATTTCTTGCATTATGAAGGTAACCAAAGCAAACTCAACAACATGCAGAATGAAATCTTTAAAGATGCATGTTTACAGCTCACAGATTTAGTTACACAGAAGCAAATCTTTCAAATTCCATCAGAGATGTGCACTTCTATAGAGCTGCCTTTATTATAGGAAAGTTGGTGACTGCATCTGGTAAGAACTGTTCAGATGCTCTAGTGGTGAAGGCTCTTGTCAATTCAGGAGTGTAGAAGGAGGGTAAAACAAGACACAGGCAGTCAACCAGTATACAAAATAAAGTCCATTTCCATTTATCCTGAGGAAACCAATCTGGATGAATATCCATCACCCAAAATATTTATATCTTTGTTAAAATACCTGCCATCTCATGTGGTAGGAAATACAGTTCAGCCTCATTTCCTCAGTATTGACTTTGTGTCTCCTCAAAAGTTGAAGTCAAGGAACAGCAAATGAATTTTTTCACTCTGCTTTTCCCCTCACCACCACAAGGGATGAAAACTTGTTTTTACATACTCTTGCTGTGTGCCCATACCTCAATTTGTTTCTGCCAGTCTCTTTCCCTTAGACAATGTTTGATCCTTATGTTCAATTTCAGCCAAATAAGATAAAGAGGTCTCAAAGGATATTGCTTGGAAATAGGCAGGCAAGGAAATGAGAGAGACCACATTAGTGCCCCAAAGATGGAGAGGCTAAAGCATGCATTCTGACATAATTAGTCACCTGAGATACCCCCTGAAAGAGAAACTTGGTGTTTCTCAGCAGCCTCTGAATATTTCAATTGCCAGCAATGATTAGATTTAAGCTCATACCTACTAGACTCCACAAGGCACAGACATCCACTGAGAACCAGGTCTACTGTAGTTCCTGGAGGAACTGTTTTTCTCTCTGTCCCATAGCCCTGCTCCCTCTTCCTTCATTGTCTCACATATGAGCTTCATTTTGTGTGTGTGTGTGTGTGTGTGTGTGATGAACATCTGCTAAAACAGCCCCCCTTAGTATCACCTTGATTCCACTTTGCTTCTATGGTGAATAGCAGCCTCTTGTGCACTGAGTCGTTCGCTCACCGGGTATTACTGCATCGAGCTCTTGGGACTAACTGCCTCCATTTATACATTATTTCATGTATAGAAGAAAGGCTCCAGACCCCAACAGTAATAAAAGAGCAAGGGATGTCTTCTTCTAGGCAGACTGAAAGGAGATTTATTCCTGCCTTTCATCACCAGGAAAGTATTTCCTGCTTATCTCCTTTGACAAGACAACTCCCTCCCTGCTCATCTCTCTGCCCCACAAAGATCTCCCTAATCTGTAGGAGACTGACTGATGGTTTACAATTTACATGTATGAATGAGGATGCTATCAATAACCTAGAACCAAACAGAGAAAGTGATACAGGCAATTAACTTGCAATGTTTCCTTCACTAAAAAAGGGTATTACTTCTATTTTCTATACAGTGTAATCTGTTTCAATAAAATAATACTGAGTTATATTTTATGATATGAAATGGGGCAGGGAAAGCAAACATGCATTTTACAAAAAAAATCCTATTTTTGCACATTAAACTGCCAATACTAAAACAGTGCGCGATGCTTTTCATTTAAACAAAACAATCAAGATTGTTTAATTAAATAACGGGTTTGTCATATGGAACTTCTTAATATTTTATTCCACCAGCAAAATCTGCTGATATACTTGGAAGGCTTCCCACTAAAGCAGACAGAAACAGAATCTGGAGACACATTGCCATCTAGTGGAGCCTGCCCCGAGAGAGAAGAAAAGTCTCTAAGATACAGAAGAAGTGGAGAGTCTTAAATGCAAGTTGCACAGCCAGGCTTAACGTTACAGTTTAGGTCAGCTGAATCTCTGCTGGGATGCCTTAGTCGGGAAGGAAGACAAAACATTTCACCCCTAAAGGACTTCTTCAAATCAGAAGTAAAACAAAGAAATATGTTTTCCTGTTCCATTTTACAATAAGTACATGACTGCTGAAGTGCTCTATTTCACATTTAAGACCACATTTAACAAGCAAGCAACTGAACGTTTATTGTGCTTAGAGAAGTGTATCATTTAGAGCAGTTTTGAAGAGGAACAGAGGGTCAGTGGGGGAAAAACAGAAGCTCTTCTACTTAAGCCATGCTGATGCGTAGACACAGTTGTACAATTCTGTCAGCTTGATGTCTTTCCAAAACATGAAATTTTTTTCAAAAACTGAGATGTTTAGCTCCAAGCTCAGAGGAGTCAGGGAGTTATTTGTGGAGTGATTAATGAATACCAAATAAAGAAAACCACAGAGGGATGGGAAATAAAATACATAGCCCTCCTAGTTTTTACTTCTTTTGTGGCTTTTTGTTTTCTTAGTCTCTTTTTATTCTCATCATTCAGAGATATTGCACTCCAATCTTAATTTCTTTAATTATTTTTTTCTACAGAGCTGGCTTACAGATGAAGGAAGTATTCATCCTTCAGATACAGTATTAAACAAGCTCCCAATCTGTTTTCCTGTGAGTCAACTAGTGTTAGCCTTTTCACTATGAAGCAACAAAGTCCAATCCCATCTCTGCCATTATCACTCCTTAAATTTATCAACTCGGGCAGCTGGCAGCTACAGCTATGCCAAAGACAGAAACAGTATAAGAGATTGCAACTTCTTCCGCATATTTTTTGCCAAAGAGAAGGCTGTCCTCACACAAGTTTCATAATATTTCACCTAAATCATGTTTTGCTGAAGAGCTGATGAAAGGTGAGCTCCAACAAGAATGAAGTTGATAGGCAGTCACTGTGGTTTCAAGACAACTAATGTGAGAGGGAAGATGAAAATCATCACCATGTGGAAAAGAGGCAATTGGGTTTCTAGGCAGATAACATGGTCATGTGGCTGAGCAAGTAAGTATGGCTGCAATGTGAGAAGAAAGGAGCAAAGATAAATCCATTGCAACATGATAGATGACTTCACTCAGTGACGTCTTCGAGGGCAGGTAAAGATAAAGACACTCAGCTTTAATCAGTGCAACACGGAGTGCACAGACTGCTCAGCCTAGAGTACTAAACAGATTAATTTGTGTCTGTGGTATTTTTTGTAGACTATTACCAGTGAAAAGGATAAAGCAGTCATTTTTTGCTGCAAGGTGATGTCATCAGAGGCAGCAGGAAGGGATGTTGCAAGTGTGTAGAGCAGTATGCTGGTAAAAAAGACAACATAAATTCAATAACAGAAGCCTGTCCACATATTTGGGCTGATGTGAAGTTGTACTTGAGCAATGGCTGTAAAGAAGAGCTTGCAGGTCACATTTAGTACAACAGAGAGTATGTAAGTGCTTATTGAGTGTTATTCAGTTACTCTCATGTAAGTAAGAAGAAGCACAAATGGAAATGCTAGGAATGCATGTACTTGAAGAAAATATATCAAATGTATCTAAATTTCATTTAAATTCTAGCCTAAACTACACTCACTGATTGCTATTCCATACAGAAGAATTATGTACTTTTATCAATTTAATATTTTCCATTCAGATTTTTATTACAGTACTTTTTCCTTAACTTTTGCTCCAAAAAGGGAGTCATATAAACTTTTTTTTTCATATACCTTCATTAAGATATCATTGCTATCAAGCAGGATGGGGGCAATGAAGTTAGGAAAGAATGTTCAGAATTCAGTGCTAGAAAAAAAAATCCTATATTATGAACTGAGCAAATTAGTTACTGGGATCATTGAAATAATACATATACTGTCAGGTAATGTCAGTGATTCAGAATGAAGTTATATATGTCAATTCTTATAAATTGTGATGGCAGAGCTTAGAAAAGTATCTTAGATTATATTTCTAGGCACTGTATAAAGGTTTAATAGAATCCCCTAATTCCAAAAGTTGTACATAAAAATAATACATAATATTACGTACATAATTATGTACATAATATTATGATCTAATATCCAGTCTGAACCTCCCCTGGCACAACTTGAGGTCATTTCCTCTTGTCCTGTCGTCTGTGACTTGGGAGACTGACCCCCACCTCTCTACAACCTCCTTTCAGAGAATTGTAGGTCTCTCCTCAGCTTCCTTTTCTCCAGATCCCTCAGCCTCTTCTCATAAGACTTATTCTCCAGACTTCTCACCAGCTTCTTGCCCTTCTCTGGCCTCACTCCAGCACTTCAATGTCCTTCTGGTATTGAGGGACCCAGAACCAGACACAGAACTCAAGGTACCAGTGCCAAGTACAGAGGGATGATCACTCCTTAGTCTTACTCACCAAACTGTTCTTGATACAGGCCAGGATGCTGTTTGCCTTCTTGGCCACCTGGGCACACTGCTGGCTCATGTTCAGCTGACAGTTGACCAACACCCCCAGGTCCTTTTCTGCCTGATTGCTCTCCAACCAACCCCAAGCCTGTAGCGCTGCCTGTGGTTGTTGTGACCCAAGTGAAGGAACCAGCACTTGGCCTTGTTAAACCTCATCCCATTGGCTTTGGCTGGAGGGATCCAGCCTGTACAGATCCCTCTGCAAAGCCTTTCTACCCTCAGCAGGTCAACACTCCTACCTAACTTGGTGTCATCTGCAAACTTACTGAGGGTGCACTTAATCCCCTCATCCAGATTATTGATAAAGATGTTAAAGAGAACTGGTCCTAATACTGAGCCCTGGGGGACACCACTCATGACTTAATACATCTCAATATAAACTTAAGTCTGAAACTTACATAGTTACAGGAATAATCATATCAATGCTGCGTAACATAAACCAAGTAAATCAGAAAAGAGCAACGAGAACCACATAAGCCAGGATAAATAAAAAAACTAAATAAATTTATCAGACTCCCTGACATATGTTTGCACATAGTGGCGTGTTCTGCCACATGAAAACTGAGCTTGGTTCCATGGTTCCAGCACTCAGCAAAGAACTACAGCAGAATATAAACAGTAAAAGATGATTTTGCAGTTTCTAGGATGAAGTACTTTAAGTACATTGATACACTATCATGCAAAGCTTTTACCTAGAAACCCAGCCAAGAAAATCCAAGGGGATCTAAGGCTTTGACCCTGGGAATGAGAGAAGCTCTCAGGGGAGCAGATGCACATACAAGAACATGGAAGATTAAGGACCAGAAAGCTCTACCAAAAGATCATTTTTAAAATCAGAGGAGATTGGCATTCATTCCTTTTTCTTTTTGATTTCTTCCTAAGAAGAGCCTCAGTACATTGTGTTTATTTAAAATCAGCTAATTGAATTGAGACTGGTGCATAGATACCCCTAGAGGCCTGTAACATCATTAAGAGCAGACCATCAGCCGATCACAGCAGCCAGAAGCAAAAAAGGGCTTGATCTGCCTTCTGTTACAGTGGTGTAAATAAGGTGTCTCTGTTTTTAAAAGAATGGAATTTATCCAGATTTTTAATAGTGCAACTGAAGGCAAATTTGATTTGGCTTGGTTTGTTCAGTGTCCACCAGAGTCCACGATATACATGATATGATGCACAGATGTGCACAGAAGTTTGAAAAACATGTCCTCTCTTTTTTCAAAGTATGTACAATGAATATTAAGCAACCCCCTGAAGTTCACATTGCCATTCACCTAGAATCAGCACTGCAATCCCTATTATACGCTGCACTATGTGGAATACTAATGACTACTTAAACTAACTCAGAAAGATAACTCGTAAAGAGTCAGGCAGTGACAGGGATGTGGCATATAATAAGTACAAGATTATTCTGTAGCTTTGCATATTCCTTTTCTTCTTTATTTCAAGGAGATAACATTTTTTCCAAATTGGACTATTTTTGATAGCCTTGGAGGACAGAAACTGAGATTTCCACATCCAAATGGCTAAGGTACTCACAGGCCAATTTTTATTTATGAAAAAGGAAAAGCTGTCAACCATGTTAAAAGCTGGAGTGATCAAATGAATCATAAAGGAAGTGGATAGGAAGCTTCATTAAACGTGTAGTATATGGATATTCCCTGTAAGCCATAATGCTTTGTAGCCTCATACCTGCATTCTAAATACATTTGCGTTAGATTTCAAAGAATTACATCTCTAAAGTATCAGGACACATTGGCTAGGAGATCACAAGCAGGTGATGTGACAGCCAATTATTTACATAACTAGAAAAACTGTTATATATATACAATAACTTACAATACTCATTAGCATATCTCACTTTTTTCCTTCCATTTTCCAAGAAATACCATAGCTAACACATCAGTCAGCAGTAGAGTGAGAGGACTTCACTTTCTGGAGTTCACTACAGCTTCCATTTATTAACTGAAAAGTGGGTTAGTATCTTTTTTAATTGTTTTTGTGACAGGCTTGAAAGAACCATCATTCAGATAGTATTCATCTTAGGCTATGGTAAACTACAGTTAATAGGATCTACTCAGTTCTCATTTTCTGCCTCTATGCTCTCAGAGGGTGTCTTCTGCAAATCACCAACTTAAATGTAACTCATTAGTGGACAAATATATCTCCAGACAAATGCTTCCTTGAAGAGGCAGTCACAACTTAATTCTTGTTTTTGTTGCAGAATGAATTTGCACAAAACTGAAGTGAACTGTGGATTCTCTGACAAATACACTGGCACAAAAATACGACCACCTGAACTACAATAAACTAAGCAAATAGCCACCAAATATCCAGATGAACCTACTTCGTTTCGGAGAAAATTCTTCTCTGTCTGAAGGAAAAGTCAGGACTATAAAAATCTCTGCTTTCAGAGATTAACTCAAGCTGTTAAACTTGTGAACAGATCTAGATTTTAAATCCTCTACAATAGCTTGACAGCATGGTACTAGATATGACTTTTGTGTTTTAATTTGAGATACATGAAATATTTCACATTATATTTCTCCAGAGGAAGTTATTGGCTAGAAATGTGTATACTACTTCACATTTCTACATTACGTTTTCCACTTGGCTGAGCAGACCTGTTCCTTACTTTCTTCTTCACCCTGCCACACTCAAAGCAGGAGAGTGGCAGGGAAATTGGCTGTAACATGGACTGTGCTTTACCCAGGACAGAGAGAAAAAAACTGTTGCTGGTATGTGCAACATCAAAGGGCACAGAGTCCACCAAGTGGTGAAATGAAGACTTTTTATGTTCTGGTTTTTTGCAACATATATAGTTTCTATTTTTTGATCAGATGGGTTGTGGGTGAATGTCCACATGCCATTGTGAGCCATACATTGGCTACATATCAGTGTCCACACGCCTAGGCTAACTGAATATTACTATCTGCTTTTTTCTACCTTGCTATCTGTTTTCTACCTTGCTATCTGTTTTTTGCACTGCCTTGCTAGATTTCATACCACACAAATAATACCATATAAAGACATTGTTTTACTGTTCTCATGGCTTCCTTCCCACCAGTGTAAGAACATCTGCTGAATTCTCGCAGAGTAACGCATTTCCAGTTTCCTCATTCCCACAGGTATGGTTTTGCAAACAGTTCATAAGGTGAGAGAGATGGAGAAAGCCTGCTCAGTGTCTTCTTGAATGTTTGTGCAGGGATTAGAAACAATGTCATAAAGAATAAATAAACAAATAAATAAATAGATAGATAGATAAATAAATAAACCCCCACTCACTTAAGTCCTTAAAGGGAATATCAGGTGTAATCTAGGTGTCCTTGATGTTCTTTGCTCAGTTTATAGCATACTTTTCCTTAATGAAAGCAGTAGGAAGTTTTGTTAATTTTTGAGTATATACATAACCTACTTCTTTACTCCCCTGTATAAATCATTTTAAGGACAAATAACTTCTTTTGAAGATTCATTCTTTCAAGCTGCAATTCTGGTGACAAATTCTTGGCACAGAAGATATCACAGGAAAGGCTTGTGTTTTTTGCACACAGCTCCCATCAAACACATTGCAGCAGAATTTGGTTTTACCAGTATTTTAGCGAAATGAAACATGCAGCTAAAGAGCAAGACAAAGACTGGGGGGAGGGAGGAATTAATCACAAAAACCTAAAGACTGGAAAATAAGCCTTTTCTGAGGTCACATCTTCAAAATTAACCTAGAGAATGTTAGCCACAGTCAGCCTGGTTAACATTGCAACATCTGAGCAATGCTGGGCTATGACTTCATGATACCAAGCGTGTTAATCTGTAAAGGTGCGTTCTGCCAGTCTCAAACTCACTCCTCACACTTCAAAAAGGCTGTTAAAAGGAAGTTTTACTTGAAGGTACTTATAAAGACAATCTGCCTTAATTCACCTTCAATTGGGTTACAGGTCCTAAGATGGTCTTTCATAAGAATGCCACATAATGTCAACTAAACTTATTTTCATTTCACTTCACCCCTCTTACCTTTCAAATGAATTTTCATTTGTTCATATTCAAAACTTCAATTCAGAAGTCAGATTAAGTATTTTAAAAGATCCCATCTAAGAGAAACCATACCCACATTCTGTGGACACTACTAAATACCTATACGATATACTTTTAAAAAACTCACAAAGACTTAAGTCAACTCCAACAGGACTTAAAAATAAGCCTGACATGGAACAGACACCCCCACCTTCTTTACTGCTATTACAGAAGCAAGTTAGAAAACAAAACATTTTTAACCCAGAAAAAAAGTGGACCAGCACCACTGTCATTTTGCTGAGAACAATTGTTTCTAAAAGTTAATGGTTATTGGTACCCAGATGTCTTCAAGCTCTCTCAACAGTAAAAAATCTGCTCCTGTTGACCAACTGTGATCAGCATTAAGAAAAAAAAACAACCACATTCCTTTTAAATATCTATGTCTAATTAACAGTTAAAATGAGTAATTATGTTTACTTCTGCTCCCTATAAGGCAGTCATCACCACAACTCCTACATATTTTCAAGTCTTTAGAACATTCAACAAATGCTTCACAGTGGACCCCGCACACTGTGTGTCCCTGGTGGGCATGTGAGCCAAGTATTCTCATTTGCTTTATGATTTCTTTCATCCCTGACCTTTCTATTAATATAATCCCATCTGCAGTAGCACATAAAAGATTTTCCTAACAGGTAAGCATTGCAAATTGCAGTTCAAATCCATTTTAATTTCATCCATTAACTCCCCTCCCAGTTAGGTGACCTTTTCCAAGAATCAACCTCATCTGTTCAGACTTTTATAACTACATGGTTCCTGAGAGCATAGCTTTCCCATCAAGCCTGCAAATGAAGAAAAATAGGTTAAGGGCTCTTGAATGGATACTAGAAGTCAAATAAGAGACCATGGAGGAACCTGGGAACTATAGCAACCGGCTGGTAGCGTATTTTTTATACAAAGAAAATTAACTGGAGCATTTACACCAGGAAAATTTGGTGCCTACCACAAGCTTCAGATATAGATCATCACCTCAGCAGTCTTTGCTGAGATGATGATCACAGGGATTAATTGTCAGTAGGTTTTGTGATAAAAAATAATACTTTTTGCCTAGCAAGCTAGACATGAAAGAAAGCATCTTCTCAGTCTTCATACTAACTAAAAGCTTTTCAAGACCCTTCTTTGGTAATTGAAGGCAGATATCTTCAAAGAAAGTGTTGTGACAAATCGTTAACACATTTAATTTCTGAACAGCCTCACTTCCAATTTCATTTGCTTAAAATTTTTCTTCTCTGTTTTCAGCTGTTATGTCCAGTGGACATTCTGACATCCTTGAGTAGAAGCCATTTCCAAAAGAAACTTTGATACTAACAAACAAGAAGTGCAATTTATTTCTATTTCAGTTTTAATATTTCATAGATATCAAGAAACAACAAACAATTAGAGGAAAAACAAACTGAAACGCAGTAAACCAAAGTTTGCTATTTAGGTAGGCACTGAATTACTGTGGGATATTTTGGGAGCCAAATCAGTAAGAAATTATCTTGTAGAGGCACAGCATGCTATGCCAAGAGACTGCACCCAGCTGCTATTAGTCACAAATTTTAGGCATTCTGTAGGCAAGGGCTGCAAGGGTGACCTGTGGGGTGGAATCCATTAGCTGCCCTGTGCAGTCACAGCTGCCTCCAGGTGTCTCTGAAACCATTGCACACCTCATATCACACACTAAAGCTTCAACCAACCATGTGGTGCCTCTATTCAGACATGTTTAAGAAAGAGTAGCAGGGAGAGGAGAAACAATGTAGGCACATGGACAGGGACATCGCTGAGGACACAGATGAAGATGTGTGCTTCTCTTCAGAGATGCTCTGTACCAGTGGAGGTGCAACTCTGAAGGGACTGCAGCCCACAGTAGGGATGCCTTGAAGGTACCGCAGGCCATGATTGACATGCAATAAGGTAAGAACACCACTGAAGGGCGACAGCACATTGATGATCACCAGCCGGACAGGGACATTCCCAAATGAACTATGGCTCATGGAGAATACATGCTCAGGCAGGAACTCCCTCCAAAGGGATCTATGCAAAAACCACACTGGAGCAGAGGAAAACAAGTAAGAAGAAAAGACTGGCAGAAAGAGAACATTTTGTGTCCAGCCCCGACCCCAGTTCCCCAAATCATGGCCTGTGATACTGTCTCAACTGGTCCCCAGTGGAATCCCACTGTCTCAGGGTACTCTTAGAAGGTCCAGTGAAGGAAGAGGCTCATGGAGCCTGCAAATGATACGTATTAACATGAGGGACACATGAGAAGTGGATCATGCACTAGCTCTTCCTGCTCACCCAGAGACCCAGAGACAATGGCCAAGGCATTAGAGGTTCACAAATTCTTGTTTCTTCTAATTGCTGCTGTAAACACTAATCCTCTGAAAGACTATTAAATCTGAAAGATTGCTAAGTGTAAGTAATGTCAAATGTATGCTGTATGGTTTCTTCTTTTTAAGCTAACAAATAGCTGCCAAATAGGACCTGTTTCAATGTAAAAAGCAGGCATCAGCACTAGTGACTCCATAGGTAGTACCCTTACCCATGAGGTGGTATTCAGTAATATGCCTAATTCAGCATGGTGTCGCACTGAATTGTTGGAAGCACTGTCCTTAGAATGCAATATAAAACCTGTATCTGAACTATTTACAGTCCTCCAGAGATCTCAACTGTAATGTGAACAAGATTATCCCTGGAGTTCTAACTAAACCACCTTTTTGCAATTGCTTGCTGTCAACCTAAATTTCCACTACATTTCTGTTTAGATACTCTACATTCATTTGCCTCTTGTCTTAAACTGCTGTGCATACTTTTAAAAGCCCACATGTCGATAAACCCTTGGAGAGGAAAACACGAGGTCATGACACAGCTTTAATGGGAAAAGTGTTTTTATTTCACTCAGATTTGAGAAGAGTGGTACAACCACATTCCACCCTTCAAGTACAGGCCATGCACTGTTAATCTGAAGGGGAACATGCTAAACATTGCTGTGTTTACAGGAAGCATTAGAAAGAAGTGGCCAGTGGCAACTTCAATATTGCCAGCTTCAAATAAAGGTAGTTCTTGGTCCAGAACCTTTTGAAAGTGTATATTTGGGAATCTTTTTAACCTGAATTTGAATTTTTAGGTATGAGTACTGTTTTTGAGTTTCTGTTTGTTACAAAAGCAGAACTAGTAATTTTTTAATGAAAGCTTGTGACAGATTGGCACTTGTCATTCAAATAGTTAGAACTAATAACAGACTTCTGAGCTCATGACTACACTAGTTTCCCATTCTCTCCACCTTCTACAAGCCTTTCAGTGCAAGTTGTAGTATATCCTGCAAAAATGTAGGACTCAATTTCGTGACATGTTATCTCAGAAGTAAACCACTATTTAGATCCCATGAATGCCTCAACAATGCACAGAGATGGTGCATGCAGGAAAATGGAATTTTTACACAAACCCACAATAGACAGCTTCTCCCCTATTCATGGGAAAACTCCTTCTAGGATTCTAACTCTTTAGAACTTGAGAAAGGTATGACCTCTTGTTTTCTTGTTTTTGATTATAACACTTAAAACCCACACAGGGTGACATCATCACTCTCTTTGTACAAAGACTTGTCTACCCATCAGTCAGCACAGCAAGCCAGCTGTTGACTCCCTGTTCTTCATGCTTTTTTTCTGGAACTGCAATCCAGTAAATAACTTACTCTAGAAGATTACCATTAATTTTCTTCAAAGAAAGGAGTCCTCTTACTTCAATTTCATATTAAAGAAAAGATGACATCAGAGATAACACCAGAGACTTCAGAATTTTTTATCACCTGAAATTCCCATTGAAAGTTAAAATAGTACCACACTAAAGCTATCAAAGCTTGTCCACAATGAGGTATAGCTATTCTGAACAACTTCATGGGTTTATATGTCTTTTCCTGAAGAATTATCCCTTATTCTGATTTAGTCTCATTATTTGAAAGTTATTTCAGAGAAGGAGAGTTCAAATAAGCACATCCACAAGTGGAGTTACTCAGCAACAGCTACAGAAATTAAATTTACATCTACTTTAATCAAAATTAAATTTCAAGTGTGAACAAGCTCCATATTATGCTGTTGGAAACCAAGGCTGAATTACAATGATCTAGTTAGAATACAGCTGCACAGATATACAAGGAAAAATAATTAAAGTATGATCTTTAAAAGTATCTTATTTATTCAAAAGTCACTGCCATAAGGACACAGAAGTACAGGACACAGACCCAGAAGCACTCCGAAGTAGCTACGCATACACCCTGTCCCTGTGAAAAATGTATTACAGAGAAAAAGAATAATTATACATGCATCTCCCAAGTGGATCATACTTCCTGAAGAAGACATTTTTATTGTAGAATAAATATTACCACAGACTAAGCTGATCAAAAGCTATTTTACACATGTTTAAATACATACATACATTCCCATATAAATCCTCGGGTTCAGACTCCTCTGCCTTAGCTATTAGCAGGGGGGATGTAGGATGGGATCCACAAAGCTCACACAAACAATTCTGACTCATTTTTTTTTATGTCTTATGGACCTTCCATTTAAGAGACGCAAGAGTGGTTATAAATGCTTAGAGACGGACACAGAGATTAGATTAGGAAGATGAGATTCGTGCTGGCATGGCAATTCCATGCATCTGCTTGATTCTACTTGGACTGTCAGCCAGATTTCTTCACTCTTCTGATATTTTCAAACAACTATTGCTACTTTAAAGAATTTCCCCTTGTAGAATTAATGGCGGTAGTAGTAGCAGTATAGAAACATAAGTTTTAAAGATTGACTGATACGATACCTAGCTAACTTATTTGTGTGATCAAACATATATTGAAGTCACTAGAGTTCTATGTCCACCGTTTGAATGAGAAATTGCTTAAGGAGAATTTTTAAACGCTGGCAGTTGATCACTCTTTCCAAAGAAAGCACGACAGCAGTCAGTCTGAAAAAATAATCTGACTCGTGTACTATGCATAAATGCCAGAAGCTGCTTTTAACAAACTGTTGATGCGTGAAAATCAGCATCAAGGAAACTAAGTTAAAATTGTTGCAAACATTTTATAGAGGAGTAATGAGAAAAATGCAAATAAACCAAAATAATAGAATTCTGAGGAAAATGTAATCAGCTATTTTTCATGCCTGTACTATTATTTTCTTTCTTTTTCTTTTTTTTTTTGTGTGTGTATACTGTATTCTTCAGCTCTTATGTGTGAAATCTTTGATTGCAGACAGAAGGATATTGCACATGCACATTGTAACATAACATGAAAGCTGATAGTGCAATTGAACAATAGCACATAAATTGTAACTAATTGAAACCAATCTGCAAAGAAAGATAACATTTTTTTTACATTTACAGATGTTTCGGCTAGAGAAGTTATGGTTTAGCTGATATTTTAACACATTTTTATTTATGGTTGTCTGTAACTAAAGTATATTTAATGATTTTGTATTTCCTCCTTTTATTCTGTTCTTCAATTCTACTGCTAGCCTTGTGCATAAACAAATGACTGCATTAGAAATGCACGTACAAAGAGAATCAAAAATAGCAATTTAAAAACAAGGAAAGAATAAATAGCTTCATTAAGAAGTAAAAATCTTCTGAAGCAAATTGACATCTTTTCTGAAGCAAAGAACGTAATAATGATACAAACAGCAGGAAGGAAAAGAGCTTTCTTGTTTAAACACTGGAAGATACAGTAGGGGCCAGATTCTAGATGATTTTAGAGCCAAGGATCATCTGTCAAAGCATCAAGTACTGGGTTCACACTGACATCCATGCAAACTCCAGACCCAGAAGGCTTTCAGGGCCAGGCCCTCCGCCTCAGCTCTGGAATGAATTTTACAGTTTGTGGTTGAAGTTTTCATTGTTAACAACCAAACATTATTTCCACTGGAGAGGATTTTAAAGGCCCTGTTAGGAAAGCCATCTGGAAAGCTGACTGAGGATTCACATGATGGTTATTAGACACGTTTGGACTGCTTATTCTTTTTTAAGTAATTTCTTCAGGAAAGCCTTACTAAGTTAAACCTGTGGCTTACTTCATTTGAGTTTGGCATATACACCATCTTAGTCAGACACACAATAATAAGAGATAATTAGGCATCACATTTTAGCCATTTTGAAGGGGAGAGCTCACCAAGCCTCTCTCCATTATCTATCACCAATCCTGGTGAACAGGAGAGGTACCAGATGACTGGAGGGTGGGCAACGTGACTCCATCTACAAGAAGGGCCGGAAGGAGGATCTGGGAAACTATAAGCCTGTCAGCCTGACCTCAGTACTGGGGAAGACCACAGAGGGGATGATCTTGAGTGAGCTCTCATGGCAAGTGCAGGGCAGCCAAGGGATCAGGGCCAGCCAGCATGGGTTATGAAAGGGAGGTCCTGCCTGACCAACTTGATCTCTTTCTATGACCACATGACCCGCCTTCTCGATGCAGGGAAGGCTATGGATGTTGTCTACCTGGACTTTGGTAAGGCCTTTGACACCATGCCCCACCATGAATCATATTTTGGAACAGCCTGCCCAGGGAGGTGGTAGAGTCAGCATCCCTGGAGGTATTTCAGAAATGTGTAGACGTGGCACTTCAGGGCATGCTCTAGTGCCTGAGATTGTCAGTTTGTGTCTGTCTGTGTGTGGATGTGGTGTGGGTGTGTGTTGGTTTGTGGTTGGTTTTAGGGGGTTTTGGAGGGGGTGTTTTTGTTGTTGTTGTTTTGTTGGTTTTGGTTGTGGGGTTTTTTTGTGGTTGGACTGATGATCTCAAAGGTCTCTTCCAACCATGAATATTGTATGATTCTGTGAGAAGGGTGAACACAGGCCATGGAGATGTAGTCCTCAGGATATGAGCAGTCAGTCAGGGCTAAGTGCTTGCAAAAAAAAAAAAAAAAAAAAAGGGTAATTGTCCTGGATTCCTAGCTGATCCCTATAGCACAGAGGCACACGAGATATGTTTGATGTTAAAGAGATGCTGCTCTTAATTATATACCAGGAAGTAAATGAGAACTGTTTCAAGTGTGTGCTAAAACTAGCTCAAGTTATTAGTGTCCAGCAAATATATTATACCATCCACTGGCCTCAAGAAAGGAATTCTTGTTGTAGCTAAATGTCAGCATTGCTGTCTGTAAAAGAGAAATTTGAACTGAATCCACTGCCAAGTACACACCCAGCTTCTATGAACACAGAAAATAGAAACAGCAGCTGGGAACTACAACCTTTTAACAGGATGCTTTTCCTACATAGTCAAAGCCCAATAGAATACAGGGTGAGGGAGGGCAGGGAAGGAAGGGGGCGGAAGAAAAAGTTTCAGATTGTTCTACTGCCAGTAAAAAAAGGAACAGTTATCTCAAGCTTTCAAGAAAGTTTTTCTTTACCTTCTAGGACACCAGTGCAAAATTCTTAAATAACAAGGCTTAATTTGGCATGAACAGTACATCAGATCACTTCCACTTTTCTTCACCTTCTTCATCTCTTAATCTTCTGATCTAGTTTACACTATAATTTAAACACTAAAGATAATTAACTTACTTTCTAATAGCCTTATTGCTAACAAGCTCTAAGACAAATCTGTTAGGCCAGTTTGGATAACAGCATATCTTTTATTTGCTTTTTTGACTGCTTCTCATCTCTTTAAGTATGATTTCTTCAGGTAAGAGATTTGCTTCCTCCTAGTAGTTTAAAGAAAGATTCAAACCACTGGCACTTGAAAGGAACTAAAAGGTGTCTTCACATATAATTCACTCTTCTTGACAGATAGATGGTCATCTCTGTTTTTGATTTGCAGCACATGGAGTAGAGAGATGCAAAACAGAAATAGATCAAATACAGAGTATTCTTACTAAATGCATTAAAGGGTCTCTTTATGCCTTGAAGCTATATTAACCAAAGTGCGGGCATCTCATGTAATATTATTACACTTTGTTGTGTAGTAAAGTTCATAGTTACTGCTCTCTGTAGGGTTTGTATTACAAAACTAAATATGCCAAACATACCAGATTTTTTTCTCTCTATGTCCGTATAATCACTAATCTATTAGAGTAGATTTTTAATTACATTTACATTATTTGTGTTGTGAAACAGCAGTTAATCAGTATGCAACCTATACTGACACTGCAGTCAGACTGACAAAGCCCTTAGTCTTGAATAATTGAATAATTTTTAAAATGAATGAAAAAGCAAAGTGAAAAACTTAGGCAAGTTTAGGCAGTTTGAAACTGTAATATCTCCTCACTCAAAAAAACCACCACAAAACAAAACAAAACCAAAACCAAAACACATAAAACTGAAGAGAAAACATATCAGGAGATAGCACACATCAGGTAGAAAAAATGGAGATGGACCCAGCATTTGCAACATGACTTTCAAAGCTGCAGATGATTCTCCTTGATGATCAGAAGAATCATTCCAATGGCCAAGAAGAATGATATACCCCTGGTATATCATTACACTAAGGAAACAATGAAAGGCAGCCATAAAGCAAAAAGTACCTTATATAATCTACAAGACAGCACACATTTTAGTGCTTTCTAATTAAAACAATTTAAAACCAACTCAGCTAGCACTTAGTATGATATTTTGACTCTGGAATCATTAAAACTAATTCATTTTTAGCTGATAAGTAATAACCTTTTTATCTCCAGCTAAATACTACTTAGATAAACACAAGCAACAACTATAGCTGTGCTAAATGCAGCTTGCATTGATAATAACATGGTGCTTTACAAATACACACCACATACTCTAGACAGCGTTTATGCTACTGATATAGGACACACCTCTCTTGTCATATATTTTGTTCAGTTGTTGTATAGAAAGGAATTCAGGTTGCATAATTACAGCTGGTAATTATGTTGTATAGAAAGGAATTCAGGTTGCATAATTACAGCTGGTATTTTGTTTCATTAGTCAATACAGAACACATTTTTCTACATCTGTGTGTAATTATTTTTCTTCCTCTTGAAGTAGTAGGAATCTGAATTTCTTATCCACAGAACAAAGTAACCCAACCCTAGGTTAATTAAATATTACCTAAGTTTCTCTTTACCACTGTAAATTGCACTGCACCGAAGAAATGACTTGCATCTTGAATGTTACATCGTGATTAATAATGCAAATGTACTACTTGATTCTCCTTAAGACACTGAAAAAGACATCACTCTGATATTATGTTTTTGAATTAACATTTCTATCTTTATGACCTATAAAGAAAAGAGAAGAAGGGAAAGAAAGGGAAGTTTCCCTAAGCACAGCTAACATTGAAGAATTACACAGTTTTAGCAGACTGCACTCTTAGACAGTCAGTCCTGTCCAGAATATCAGTGGATATGGAGTCTTTCTTCACATCTAAGAACTTGTACCTGTGTTTTTCTTAAGCACATATAAATGAAGGCCTTTAAGCTCCAGCTTTTAAAAGTGACCGATAATTTTAAGTGTTTCTTTGTTCAGGTGACATGCCTTCACTGCCATTTTTCTCTGTAAAACTGGAGGTGACAGTAATTATGTTTGTACTCTAGCAACACTTAAGAATCTCCATCAAAAGCTAGAACCATGATGTTCAAAGGATCTTAAGGAATGGTTTGGTGGATATCCTCCAAAGAAAGTTGCTATTCTTCAATTGTATACTGCTGAAATCAGGTGTTAAACTTCAGCTAGTTTAAGGAGGCCGAACAGCACCAAAGAGCAAAGTCTTGATTGGCTTAATTGGCTTAATGTTTAGCAGCTCTCCCAGGGAGGCTGGGCTCCTCAGTGATTTCATTTCAAATCAAATGAGAACCAGCTCTCTGTATTCTAGGCACAAGTCCAGCTATGCACAGACTGAGCCAGGACTTTTGGGTTTGTGACTCTTCATCAGCAGCCTCAACCTGATTTGTGTTCCTGCTCAGAGGCTGTGGCAACAAATCCCCTGTAGTGGTACTACTGCCTCTTCTGTAGGCTCTGATTTCCAGCTGCAATGGTGTGGTCCAAGCTGTACTGATGACCAAGTGATAAGCTGTGCCCCTGAGCCCTGCACACTACTACCCAGAGATTTTACTGCAGATGTAACACAGCAAGGTTATGTGCCCAGACTGCCCACTTTGTTACCTGAAACAAAAGCTCTCGAAACCAGAAGTGGTTTAGAGAGGAGATATTGCTTTATTCAATGCCGGGTGCTCAGTGGACATCCACAAGTCTAGCACACCTTACCAGGGACATTCATCCATTATTCATACACAAAAGATTCTCATTATTCCACTTACCTAATACGTAACTCCATTGAGGCTTATATATTAATTAAGATGACCAAATAGCTGTTTTGCACATGCACATTTAATTTTGCAATGTTGGCAAAACACTTCTGCGCAGGCTTGAGCTCCTCAGTGGCGGTTTGGGCAAGAATACCCTTCCTCACATTATCCTTTTAAAAGATGCATCATCTCAGGACAGTAAAAGTTTACCGTAAGCTTGCCAGCTTCTTTAAGATGATAAGGATGTTCTTTGAAGTAGCCATAACTGTCTCCCAGTTGGTACAGGACTACATACTTTGACATATGAAAGAACCTTGAAGTGATTAGCTAAT
This sequence comes from Scolopax mira, assembly GCA_004320125.1. Taxonomy (NCBI): domain Eukaryota; kingdom Metazoa; phylum Chordata; class Aves; order Charadriiformes; family Scolopacidae; genus Scolopax; species Scolopax mira. Next base: position 223,970 of record BJBW01002488.1, read on the forward strand.
ACTTGTTATCCCATCCTTATAGTATCAGCTCAGTAACCGATTCTTTTCTCACACAGAAAGAAGTTAGTATATGGTTACAAAGTTAGCATATGGTTACAAACAAAGCAGAGGCCCGCCTTTGGTAACAACTTCAATCTCAAGATGAAGAGCAAAGCATGTCAAAAGTGGTCAGTTTTTCCCTGCTTTGCTAAATTCTGTGGTAATAAAGGGTAGGCAGGACATTCCTAGCAGTAGAGCTGAGGGGCCTCAGAGGACTGCTGCACAGCCCAGGTTTGGTTCATGGGCTGCTAGTTGAAGAAATTTGTCTGACAGCATAATATATAGGTAACTGTTACATGAACAAAGAAGTCAGATGACAACAACAATGGAGAATTAATACTGCTCAAATTTTTACAGAGTCAGGGAATCATTTAGGTTGGAAAAGACCTTTAAGATCCAATCATATCTAGCAGAATGTAAGTTTCACAATTTTTAGCAATTCTTTACCAATTTTTGAGCTCATTTAAATCAAAGTAATTGTGAGGTCATACTGGACTGCAAGATTAGCCTTTGAAGTGCTGTGTACTTCAAAGTACATGGGCAAATCACAGAATCATAGAATTGTGTGAGTCGAAAGGGACCTTAAAGATCATCAAGATCCAACCCCTCTGCTGTGGGCAGGGCCATCTTCCTCTAGAGCAGGTTGCTCAAAGCCCCATCCAGCCTGGCCTTGAACACTTTCAGGGATGGGGCATTCACAACTTTCCTGGACAGCCTGTCCAGTACTTTGCCACCCTCACAGTAAAGAATTTCTTTCTGGTATCTAATCTAAATCTCCCCTCTTCCAATTTAAAACCATTACCCCTTGTCCTGCCACTACACTTCCTGACAAAGAGTCCCTCGCCATCTTTCCTGTAGGCCCCCTTCAGGTACTTCAGGCTACTATAAGGTGTCTCCGGAGCCTTCTCTTCTCCAGGTTGAACAACCCCAGCTCTCTCAGCCTGTCTTCATGGGAGAGGTGCTCCATCCCTCTGATCATCCTTGTGGCCCTGTGCTGGACCTGATCCAACAGGTCCTTGTCCTTCCTGTGTTGAGGACTCCTCTGATAACCTTAAAACACTAATTTGCTAGATCTACAATTAGTATTACGATCACAGTTAACCTGGCAAAAGCCACAAGCTGGATCCATATTATGAAATAAACTTTCACTACTGAAACAGGGGGCTGTACTAGTGGTTGGATAGTTTCACCTATTTTGCTAGAAATTTGTAAAGAGCTATCAGCCAGGGATCACTTTCCCTCATGTTGTTATTCATAATGCAGCACTCGTTTTGCTGTTAACATAGCACAAAGCACATTATGTATCCTAAAGATCTTTTTGGCCAGAGTTTTAAAAGAGAGTTGAGAGGTATCCCAACTCAAGGGCCAACTGTGTTGTATTGTCTTGTGTAAATATCTTAGATGTCTTAGATGTCTTAGTGACCCACCTGGTGGATGCGGGAAAGGCTGTGGATATTGTTTACCTGGACCTTAGTAAGGCCTTTGATGCAGTCTCCCACAGTATCCTCCTGGAGAAACCGGTGCCCACGGCTTGGATGGGAGTACTCCCCACTGGGTTAAAAACTGGAGGCTGGGCCCAGAGAGTGGTGGTGAATGGAATGAAATCCAGCTGGCGTCCGGCCATGAGTGGTGTCCCCCAGGGCTCGGTACTGGGGTCAGTTCTCTTTAACATCTTTATTAATGATCTGGACAAGGGGATCAAGTGCACCCTCAGTAAGTTTGAAGGCAACACTAAGTTGGGTGGGAGTGTTGATTTGCTGGAAGGTAGAAAGGCTTTGCAGAAAGATCTGGACAGGCTGGATTGATGGGTCAAGGCCAATGGGATGAGGTTTAACAAGGCCAAATGCTGGGTCCTTCACTTGGGTCACAACAACCCCAGGCAGCACTACAGGCTGGGGGCAGAGTGGCTGGAGAGAGGCCTGGCAGAAAAGGACCTGGAGGTATTGGTCAACTGTTGGCTGAACATGAGCCAGCAGTGTGCCCAGATGGCCAAGAAGGCCAACAGCATCCTGGACTGTATCGGGAACAACATGGTGGGTAGGAGTCAGGAGGTGATTCTCCCTGTACTTGGTCCCCCTGTACTCAGCACCGAGATGAGGCCACACCTTGAGTACTGTGTCCAGTTTTGGGCCCCTTACCACAAAAAAGACATTGAGATGCTGGAGCAGGTCCAGAGGAGGACAACAATGCTGGTGAGAAATCTGGAGAATAAGTTTTATGAGGAGAGGCTGAGGGAAGTGGGGTTATTCAGCTGAGGGGATATTTTAACACTGTCTACACCGACCTGAAAGGAGGTTGTAGAGAGGTGGGGGTCAGTCTCTTCTCCCAAGTCACAGACAACAGGACAAGAGGAAATGGCCTCAAGTTGTGCCAGGCGAGATTCAGACTGGATATTAGGAAAAATTTTTACACTGAAAGGGTTATTAGGCATTGGAACAGGCTGCCCAGGGAAGTGGTTGAGGCACCATCCCTGGAGGTATTCAAAAGATTGATAGACATAGTGCTTAGTGACATGGTTTTGTGATTTTTTTTGTTGTTCTTTTTTTTTTCTTCAGAGTTAGGTTGATGGTTGGACTAGATGATCTTAAAGGCCCCTTCCAAGCATTAGATAGACTATTCTATTCTATTGAGCTATTTTGACTTTTCATATATTGTGATATTACAGAGAATTTATTTCACTAAATATTACTAGAGATATTGCTAGAGAAATGGCAGAAATGCTCTCCCATCTAGGGAAGGTTTGGAATAGATCAGGTGGGAGTGATAGTGGTTCTCATGATGAACGGAAGTAAATAAAAATTTGCTGTTGCAAAAAGCACAAGCACAATGCCAGCATGTTTAAGTGGATGTACAGACCTATGATGTGAAGAAAACCTAACGCTTAACTAAATATTATGTCTAGTTTTAGGCACTGAGCTTCAGGAATGTCACAACCTATCAACAAAATCCGTATTCTAGAAATTCTAGAAAACATGACCTATGAGAAGAAAGATTTTGGGGAAAAAAAGACATTATTTAGTGTAAGAAACAAGGTTGAGGGCAACATAGCACTAGTCTATATACAATTGAAAAGTTGGTGCACTAAGGGTACTGATCAAACCGTTCTATGTGCTCATTCCTGCTAATACAAAAGCTGTGGGGCTCACCGAAAGTACAAGGGATGAGCAACATTAAACAGGGTTTGAGTAACATTGACATTATAGTCACTGGTACAACGTGCAAAGAGATATTCTGAAACTAATACCATCAGAGAGGTTCATGAAGCAGAGCAACTTCTGGAGATCCCCCCTCCCACTCCTTTTCACTCTGATTCTTCTTTTTCTCTGCCCACTAGAAAAAAAGGGAAATGCTCTCCTCCTCGTAAGCTTTCAGGTAACACAACAATCAGAGAGACTACAATGCTTTTCAACTGTCTAGTGATTTTCTTATTGTAAGATTTGCTCACTCATTTCGGTGTGCATCGGCACGTTTACATGAGCACTGGGACTGCTCAGCATCCTCTGCTATTTACTGGCCAAAGTTGTATAAAGCTCTGCTTTTACTCCAATTAGGCTCCCGGGTCTGTTTTTTTTCTGACACAGCAGCTTGACAGTTCCTGGAAAACAGAATTTTCTCGCTCGCCTGCAGGCCTCTGAAGCGCTGTGGCACCCTGCAAAGGGACCGGACCACAGCGTCACTGCTGCTCCTTCCACATCGTTACTGGGAGTTGTGGTTTGACTTCCTCGTGTTGTTTTCCAGTGACAAACTCCATGCCACTGGGGCACAGCGATTTTGGAAGCTGATCTCCCCCTCTCTCTCTCTCTCTCTTTCCCTTTTTGTCTCAAGGCCGTGGCGAACGCACCAACTCCTCCTTCAGGCAGTAGCCTGTAGCGCGGCCTGGCCAACCCCGGGTTGCTTCCAGCAACGGGAACCAGCCCACGCACTCCCAACCCACAGCACAAGCGCTTCCTCGCAGTCCCCGAAGCTTGCCTCTCCGGTTCCGCCTCTCCCTTCCTCCCTCTTCCCCGGCGGAGCCGAGCTGAGCCGGGCCGAGCCGGGCCGGGCCGGGCCAAGGCCGCCGCGGCGTAGCCATAATGGCGGCGCCAGCACCCGCCGTCACGCAGCAGGTGGGCAGCGTACGGCGTGGCGAGCAGCGGCGGCAGCTCCCCGGGGAGCTGAGGGAGGCCTCCCGCTGCCGGGTGGTGGACGCGGACGGGAGGAGCGTCCCCTTCGAGGCCCTGTACGGGGAGCAAAAAGCCATCGTGGTGTTCGTGCGGGTAAGGAGGGAGCGGCTGCCCCGGACGGGGAGCCCTAAAGGCGCCCTTGAGGGAAGCTCCGACTTGGCTGTGCGAGGGGCGGGGGTGTGTGTGTGGTATTTGCACAAACGGTGCTGGAGCAGGGAGCAAAGAACATCTAACACAGTCATATCCTTCTAAGAACCCCCCATTCTTTGGTAAAATGACACAGAATTTGGCTGAGACGATACAATTCTTCAGCCCTTCTGCACCCTGGTGTCGCAGCTGGCAAGCCAGTTTTCACATTCCTAAAATAGCCAGAGAGAAAAAGCAGGGCCCCAAGCCTAGGGTCCTTGTTCAGGCCTGGATTAAACCAGGATCCTAATAAAAAATTGGTGATTACAAAGAACTGTAGTTGTTCCTGTTCCCGGTTCCTGATCACTTCTAAAATGTTTTGTGCCCCAAGTATGAACCTGATGCTTCATTGCTGTGCAATTATGTCTGTTTCTGACAAGTCCAACTGGCTGTGTTGCAGAACTTTTTATGTTACACCTGTAAGGAGTATGTAGAAGACCTGGCAAAAGTCCCCAAGGCGTTTTTACAAGTAAGTACTCTGCCCTTAATATGTACGTGGGGTTGCTGTCATCGAGCAGGTTTCCTGTGTGCTGCTGCAGGTTTGCGTGAGGCTTTAACCTTCTAGGAATCAAAAAAAAAAAAAAAACAAAACAAAGCTCAGAAGAAAGTTAGTGCTTTCATTGTTTGCTACAATAGCCACTCCCAAGGAGGCACAGGAGAGGATTTGTTGCACTACATGTTTTCTTGCAGCAGCATTATTCCTCCCTGCCCTATTAGCTTGGTGCTAATTTTTGCGGCTGTGTTGTGAGCAGTTAGACATCATCTGACAGGCATTTCGGTTGATATTAGTAGGGCCCTGGGCAGCTGTCTTCTCCTGACCACTAACTAACTACTGCCCTTTCCACTGTGCTGGTACGGCTGACTGATGGCTGTGCATGGAATAAAATCAGAAAATTAATCTAGATTAAAAATAGTCTATTTTTCTATGGTAAGCTACATCAGTTGTGTGACCTGTTCTGCAGGCAGCTGCACAAACAGGAGTGATAAAGTGACAGAAAGGAGAAATGGAGTGGGAAGGGGTTGCTATGGACCAGTATTTGTCGGGTGGTAGGAGAAAGCAAGGAAAGACAATGATCCCCTGCTAAATGTGGAAAGTCAATCTCTCTCTGCTAGGCTGCTGATTGAAATTCTGCCATATTTTATTCCCAAGAGCAGCATAGCCGATGACAGATACTCAGCTTCTTGCTGACAATCAAGGCTTAGGTGGACTAGTAACTTGGGGATGAAAAGGGGCGGTTTCTTGGGTGGCTTCCCTTCTCAGGACAGATTTTCCTAAACTGCTCAATCAGTGTTACTCAGAATGATACAGTGTTACTCAGAATGATATTTTCTTAATCTGGCTGTTCAAATAAATGTATACAGGGAATCATACCATCCATACTTTTCTTAGTGTGAGTATTCTGTTCCTAGGAGGGCTTCTTTTCATAACAAGCAAAATGATTCTATATGGGAAAGGCAAGTATTATACCTTAATATTAAAGCAATATTATATTTTATTAATTGTTTTACTAGCATCAAAATGAGCTTAAGTTTTGGCCTCTATTTTAGACTCAGGCCTAAAGTTGCACCTGCAAAGGACAGCAGTACATGCAGATACAAGTCATATCTATTAATGAGCATCAGTGTATGAAAATCACAGGTATTTGCGTGCTGCTTCTTCTGATGCAGGTGCAACTGAGTAGAAATTCTGAATTTCCAAAATCATAGGTTTTGCAGGTTGCAATCAATTGAAAAGATGACACTACTAATGCTACACAAAAATTAAAGTTTACACATCTGTAACTTAAAAATTATCCTTAAAAGTAACTTTTAACTTAATAAATTAACATTTATTTAATGTTAAACTGTGGTGTGCTAGACAAAGATGTACACTCCAGACATTTAAGTGATGTTAATATCAAATAATTTTAATTGAGTGCACTGTGATCATTAACTCAGGACACCAGATTCTGCTAATGTTTTGCAGAAACACAGTTTCAATACCCATGTTCTGTTCTAGGAAGCAAATGTGAGGCTTATAGTTATTGGACAGTCGTCTTATCATCACATCAAGGTAAATAAAGTAGTCATTAAATACATTGTATCCTCTATTATGTCTTAATGGTCTGCATTGACAGATTTCAATCTGAGTAAAAAGATGGTCATTTGCACCCACAGGAAAAGAGGACAGTATTCTTATTTGTGAAGCAATTCTAATAGTGGTACTGTAATAAAGCAAATAACTAAAACTTTCAGTTTAAAAACCACTGGGGTGTGCTAAGGAAACATCTTTTCTTGATTTCACTGGAAGCTTTGTTTTAATGAGCATCTTGGCTAAAAATTTTTGGCCTTTAATTTAACTTGAGAAATCTAGAGGTTTACAAATTGGCAGGGGGTGGAGTGGCAGTATTCCACTGTCAGTAGATCCTAATTAAATACTGTCTTAACCTTAAAAATACTACTTTTCTTGTATGCATGTATTTTGCAGCCCTTTTGCAGTTTAACTGGGTATACCCACGAAATGTATGTAGATCCGCAAAGGGAAATTTATAAAATACTTGGCATGAAAAGAGGCGAAGGTAATAACGTATCAGGTAAGAATAATTTTCTAACCTTGTTTGGGCTTACACAGAACAAAACAAGAATGCTCGGACAAAATATTCCTAGTAAATAGGAAGGGAGTTGCCCACCAGACAGTCTCCTGTAGGCTTTATTTTCTCAAGACACTTGCACTCAGGAAACTCTACACTATTCATAATAGGTGGTCAATTTTGTTGTTCTCCTCATATACTCATGTATTTCTAGGTAACAGGTATTTTTCTGTTTTGTTTAGTGCAAAGCCCTCACGTGAAATCAAATATACTTCTGGGAAGTATTAGGAGCGTGTGGAGAGCAATGACTGGCCCAGCTTTTGATTTTCAAGGAGACCCTGCTCAGCAGGGAGGAGCTTTGATTTTGGGCCCAGGTGATCTTCTTTGTTTTGTTTGAAAGTTAGAGTCTTCTCTGGATGCTGTTTGGTTTAACGCAAACATCTCGCTTTATTGCAAAAATCTGCACTGTGGATCCCAATGAAACAGTCTTGTGTTGAATTGTGTGGTTTCACTGGCTGAAGGAACCTGTGGAAGTGTCATTGTGCGGTCCCACTTCCCACAGAGGTGGCACAAAGCTGATCTCACTCCTGTAGAAATCGATAGGAGCTGATAGAAACAACTGCTCAAAGCTTGGAGGGTTTTTTTGACGTGGTGGTGTTCACCTGCATTCTGTTTTCACATTTGATTCTAGGCATTTAATGTGGTTTTAGTAGAGGAATAATGCATGATGCTGTAACACGACAGTCATCAAATCATTAGGAAACATTATGCTACATCAAATTTAATTAGGTGCCTCAATGTTCCTTGCCCTTACGATGTAATTTTAAAAAAAAATAATAAATCTGTCATTGTTTAAAATGCAGTGTATTATACAATCTACAGAACTAGCACACATTTGTAGAAGAACTATTAGTAAAGTAGGATGCTTCTTTGACTCAGTTATGTCTTTGTATAAGTAAATGTTTTATTCAGCCATTTACATGTTTTTTATTTTTATGTTTCAGGTAATGAAGTTCATTTTTTGCACCTTGATAAAAACAGGCTGGATCATGTTCCCATTAACACAGTTTTGCAGCTGGCAGGAGTTAAAACAGTAAATTTCACCCACAAACCCCAGATTATTGACATATGACACTGACATAGTATATCTTTGTTTTTTTATTTGTACTCTACAAGGGCAATTCTCCAGCAAATTCCCACCAGCATCAGCACTGTTGTGTGTTTAGGGGACATCGGAAACCCTATCTAGAAAATGAGAGCACAGAATAATCTACTTAGCACAGAAGATGGGCACAAAAATGCCATTTCCATTGTGTGTAAGATAACAAAGCCTAAAACACAGTTGAGGCTTATTGCAAAAAAATCCCATAGCTCATTATTTCCTCATCAAATAATCTTGCTAATATTTTAAAAGCCTGTGTTCAAGACATACTTAACTGAAAAATCTGGTTCTGCTCAGGAGAAACTTGATATTCTTGCCTTCAGTAGATGACACCAGCTTTCAATCCAATATTTCCTGGCAATGTTTTAAAGCTTCCAGCACCATTTGGCAATCTTGTATTAAAACATACCTTGAAAAATGACAGTTTCAAACACTGGGACTGAATCTTATGTCTACTTTTGCACCTGGAACTGGCAGACATTATGAAATGCGTTTTATAGTTTTAAATAAATATTTCAAATGCGTCATCCATTTTCTGCAATTCTTTTACATTATATGAGAAGGTGAGTCTAAGACCACCTTAGGGTGTGTCTTAAACATATTTCTGATCAGATTGTTAAGTTTTAGAGTACACTTGGAGTATGTCATAGTCAATTACTTGTTTTTCTATGAAGATTTGCAGCAGAATATTCGCCCCTGCGTATATGTATTTCCTCTCAAAGCAAGAGGTCCCTGAAAAAATATCCGTTATTTCTGACATAGGCGACTGAGCTAAGGACAACAGTATTTTGGTTTGCAGTTCTGTCAGACTGCATATTACCCATTTTTCTAGAAATATTTATGTTTAGAATCTATTGCTTTCATTAAAGTAGATGTGCCTTCTTTCACCCATGAGCCACTTCTTTTTAGCAATTGCAAAATAAAATTGAGATTTATGGAGGAGGATATTCTCCTCTGCAGTTTCTGACCTTTGGCCCTCGCTGTAAAATGCTACTGTTCATACATATCTGATCTGCAAATTCTCTCTCCTGTCAAACCCAAACACTAATGTAATTGTGAAGCATTATATTTGTCCCTGCATCCATTAAGGTTACTGGCAGGTCCAGAGCAAGCTCTGGAAAGCTCTACACCATTAAGAGCATGTGAAATAAATGCAGTGTTCCTTGACAAAAAATAAAGGTCTTAAGAAAGAGTGATGCTGATCAATGTAATTCCATTAAAGGTTCTATGCTTTAGCACCTTATTAATTACGTACACATTTTGATATTGTGTGTTTACAAGGATATTACTAATGTAAAAATGCTGTGTTCAGTTCTGTGTGTTGACTAAAGGGCACTCAGCACAGGGCTAAAAGTAGTCATGTGCAGACTCAGAACACACGTGATTTCAGGGCTTGCCAGAAGCTTCCTCAGAACTTGGCATACTGGGCTGGGACCAGCAGCTGGGGAGTAAAGTCCACTTTCCATGCCCCAACGTTCATAGATAAGGAGCTGCCTTCCCTCCAGGCTCCTCCAGCTCACCAGTGATTTTGAGCATGTCAGAAACTCCGTAATGCAGCTGCCTCAATGTGACTTAAACCACAGCAGAAAGCAAGCTTTGAAAGTGGTCTTATAAGACAAAGACAAGAATTTATTTTCAAAGAGATAGGATGTTAAATATTCAGTTTACTTGCAGTGCTTCCACTCTGCTTCATGCACTTGGATCGTTACTCCCAAGGCTCTATGCTGGCTCTAGTTACACTTTTGATTTGCAGTCACTTCACTTTCATGTTCTTAGCGCTTTTGACTTTAAAGGAAGAGTTTGGCTACCTGTTGGTTTTCTGTTTGTTTTACTTTCAGTAGAACTGAAATACCGTAGGAATCGTTCTACTGCTGCACTTTAAATACATTAAATGAAACTAACCATAGTCAAAAGAACTGTGGGCTCTTAAGGGGGATTGGATTGAATTAAATTGTAGTTTGACACCTCTGTAAATTGAAGTCATCCACCCTCACTCTCACCCTCCTGTCAGGAACCATACCACGGCCTCTGCGTTACCCCAGCAAAACCACTTCTTCAGAGGGTTTGCAAAATGCAGAAAACAAAAAGAGGGAAGTCAGGAGGATTCAGTAGAAGAACAATCCTAAACTAGGGCACCTGTCCTGCATTTATTGCATGGAGATGGGTTGTGGTACCTGGCCACAGCTTTGACGAGTTCGCTGGTGCCCTGCGAGACAATGATTCCCATGCGCATCCTGAATTGGAACGACGATGGCCACCGCATAAATTTTAGGTTTCCTGAAGCGCCGGCAGAATTTCACACCTCTGCTATTACTTAGAAAAAGGTATTTTTAAAAAGTTATGCAGTAAGAGGTGGACACCAGCAGGAGATAATCACTGACCTCGTACTCAGTACGTGGTAGAACATCTGTCACCGCCAGTTAGACAGAGGTGGGTAGGGAGTGGTTTTCGGAAGTCAACCACCACCTCCATCTATTTCAACGCCTGCTCAGAATAACGGTCTGTTTTGAAGCACCACAGCGTCTGAGAAGCAGACCCAAATCCAGCCCTTTAACTTCGCAGGTAAATCCATTTAACGTGTGGACCGGACGCCGGCTGCAGGTACCAGACAGCTTTCAGCCAGCCTCACGCGACGTCACACCCCCTTGGGGCCCTCCTCAGACTGTGACCCCCGCAAGACACGCAACCGAAAACGCACCTTTCCAAAGGGCGGCGGGTTTACACCACAGCGAGCCCCGCCGTCCCGGCGACGCCCTGCGCCCAGGGGCCCCGCCGGCCGCCCCACAGCCCCCCTGACCCACCTGTTACGAGGGCCGCTATGACATCACCGCCTCCGCCGCTCCGCGCCGGTGACGCCACGCAGCGCTGACCCAATGGGAGGGGTAGGCGGGGGTGCCGAGAGCTGCCGCCAGCTCGGGGCGGGGGGAGGGGGCGGTGTCCGAGGACACGCGTCAGCCGCCGCCGCCGCCGCCTTCGTCGTCGCCGTCGCGGGATCCCTCCCCTCCGGCGGCCCGAACCCCGCGGGAGCGGCGCGACGGGGATGAGGCACGCCGCCTCGCACCCACCGTAGCGGCGCGGCCGCCTCCGCCATGAAGCGGAAGAGCTGGGCCGAGGCCCGGCGCCGCGCTCCCCCGGCGCCGCCGGCTCTGAAGAGAACTCGGGGCGCCGCGTCGCGAGCGGCGGGGGGCGAGGCAGAGCGGCGGCGGCAACGGCAGCAACAGCCGCTGCCACCTCCTCCTCCTCCTCCTTCTCCTTCTCCCCCCGGGCCGGAGACCTGCCTGAGGATCGCCGGTGAGGGGCGTGCCGGGGGGCGGGCGGGGTGGTCGGCAGCGCGGCGGGAGAGTTGAGGCGCAAGCCGGCGCCGGGCTGCGGGACGGGGTGGGGGCGGCGGGGGTGTCCCGTCCCAGGGACGGCAGCTTCCCCTCAGCGCGGGGTGGCCGCTGTCCCCACCGGGACGCTGGGCCGGCGGCGCCTCGGCCATCTGTGCCGCGGGTGGGTTCTCGCGTCCCTGTTGCGTTTCACAGCGGAGTGGTGTTTAGCTGTGCGTGGCCAGCCCGGCTCTCTGTCCCAAAGAGCAAATTGGGGGTGTGGGGGGGGAGAGGTGTGTGTGTGTGTGTGTGTTAATGACACTCGAAGGCCACTGGAATAATTCTGGATTTAGTTTTGAGTGGGGTAAAAAACCAAACCAAACCAAAACACCCACCACCACCAAACAACAAAACCCCGAAAACTTTACTTCTGATGTCCTGATTGAGAACCCGAGAGTGGTAATATTTACAACTTCTCTCAAAAAAAAACCCCCAGAAGCAGACCTCACCACTTCAAGGACATGGCAAGTTTTCTGTAGACAGAGCAAGCAAAAATATGAAGAGCAAACACACACAAAAGGCACCAGTCTTACCTGTGCTTAGAAAACAGCGTTCCTTAAATTAACTGGTGTGTCTCCTAGACAACAATATGTTTAGAAAAATATAAGATTTTGTTTTTTAAATTGGGCATAGCGACGTAGAAAGCATGTAAACTCCCAAAGCATGCCAGATTCCTCTTTTTAAAAAGTTCTGGTACTGTCAGGGAATATAATCTTAAATACTCCAGTTTAAAATAAAACATTTTAGGCCTAATCTACACAGAGTGCACACAGAGTGTACACAGGTGTGCTTACACGCAGAACTGTAATGCTGCAATAACTTTGTATGTGTATTTTCTTCTACAACTGCAACCATTTATATAGGAAATGATGATGGTTTAATTTTAAGGTTAAATGTAGAAACCTCTTACTTCGCAGGTGATGACTTTTTGATATCAAAGTAATTTCATTACTGAGAACACTGTGCAGCCCAGTCCAGCTCAGACCTCCAGCAGACAGGTCTGTGTAACCGTTCTCACGCAGCAGTTGCTTGGATCTGATGATACACATACGGCATCAATGGGCCCCTTAAATTACTGTATTTTCTTCCGTAAAGAAATGTTCCCCCCCTTAAGTAATGCAGTTGAGCACTGAGAGTTTGTCTTGTGGTTTTTTCAGAGGGACTTCACCATATGCAGGAGCACACAGTGTAACAAACTTGATTAAAAGCCAGTAGATTATTATATTTAATTTCATTTTGTCTGGGTCTTCTTACTGTGCACAGTGGCTGCTGTTCTAATAATGGAACAATTATAGTCTAATATTTATTACGCTGGTATGTCATGCATATTTTTTAAAGAGAAGCCTTAAAATAATAAGCCCACAGGCTTAGCTTTTTATTTGTCTAATTTTAAAGTTATTTCAAATTTTGAACTATCAGTATTGCCTTCTCATAATGCAGTTCTGATAAATGAATTAGTAGTTCTGGACTAGAGGCAGATTAAAGCATAAGACTTTATTCTTGCAAACAGACATACTGGTAAATATTTTGTCCTCTGTAAAGGGCCTCTGAAAAGCCTCTGAAAGACCTGCATTAGCTTACCTGCTTACAGAAACAGTGCCAAACTCATTGAGAACGTTGCAGACTACCCTCATTTTCATCTTTGCTAAAATAGAGAGACAGAAAACAAACTGAAATAGCTGTAAAGATCTATGGATCTTTTCTTGCATGACCGTACATTCATAAATAGCAAAGTTTGCAATCCATTATTTGCATAGATCTTATACTTAAAATACTCATGGTAATTATCGCATTTCTTTATTTCCTAATGAGTAGTTTGCATCAGCCATATGTCAGAATAAGTTTTAATCATAATAATCTAAATATTTTTGTTTACTATTAAGACTAGTTCAGGAAGGGTATTATTCTAAAGAATTGTTTGTTTTGATCTGTTAAGCTGCATGGTAAACCTTACCATTTGCTGTCAGCTAATGTGTATATATCAGCTTGCTGGTATGAATTCAGTATAATGGAACCAAACGCATTTTTTTCTTTTTATTAGAAGCATATTCCCATATCCTTTTAATCTCTGAAAGAACTAATTTATATAATCTAAAGAGAATTTAACAATTCTGTGTGAGGTGCTTGAAAGCTGTTGATTTCTTTCAGTTCGGTGCTTTTCTTTGTCATTACTCTGATTTTATAAATAATATCTTAAAGAAGATGTGGAATTCTAATGCAAATTATCATAAATCTCAGGCAAAAGCTGTGTGTTTTGCTCTCACTTCAGTAGTTAATTCTCAAATTAAGTAACTGCAATAACTATACATGGGGTTAAATTTGAAGAGATATAACACCACTTGACATTCCTTGACATTTTTCTGTCCTTCTAAATGTATATCCAGTTTATTTACAGTGAGAAACTAGTATTTTAAATGGTGCTCTGAGTTGTACTCTATGGCCTTTTTTCTCCCTTATTGAGAATTGTTTTACTTACACCGTTGCTTGGAGTTTTTATGAAATAGCATTCAGTTTAATAGGTTCCTTGATAGGTGCGTTGTTTTTTTGGTTTTATGTTTGGTTTGGTTTTTTTTTCCCCAAACCATTGACTTGTCTTTTGTTTTTCTGATATTGGTGGCTTGTAATTCTAAACCTTGTGTATTATGTAAAAAACTTTGTATGGTTTTTTTTTTTAATGCTAGTGACACTTCTAATGAGTATTACTTGGTTTTCAAACATTCTGACTAATAATACTTTCAATTAGTTTTCATTGTACAACTATATGAGTACAAAAGTTGTATTTACTCTTTTATCAATATGACCTCACTTACTTGGGAGTCTTGTGAGTGACTTGTGAGTGTGAGTCTTTCTTGAAGTTAATATTTTAAATCTGAGTTTAAAGCTTTTAGTTTCTCATCCAGCACTGAAAGTGCGTCAATATTTATGAAGTAGTCTTGTGTATCAGACAAGAGCAGCAGTGTGCAAAGACTGGTATTTGAGTAAAGTGATGACATGGCCCTGAAAATATTTTTTTTCATGGTTTTCTGTTAAATAAAAAACTTAGCTTCTTTTTTTTTTTTTTTCTTTTTTTTTCCAGAGCCAGGCTGTTGTTCTAATTGCCAACTCTATCATCATTTATATTTGAAATATCATAGTGATGAGTGAATGACTCATTTTAAGGACAGAACAACTAAAAAGAAAATCTTATACAATTTTGCTTTTTGTCTTGACATTGCAACAGAATTTATCTTTTATGTTTTCTCATGTGTCTTCTTGATATTTTGGAGTCTTTTAAATCAAATGCAACAAAATACCATGTACCAACTCTGAATTTAGAAATATTCTCCTCTTACATTAGTAAATAACTCTCTAGTTACATTCCTGGTAATTCAAAACAAAACAGTCTAATGTGGGGGTTTTTTTGTACTGTCAGTCTCCTCTGAATTTCTCAAGGCATCTGTTTAACAATAGAACTGTAGAATTTATCTTTTTTTTATTAAATAACCTTTGCTGAGCATATGCAGATTTGGCTCACAGCGAGTGCCTGTTTGGTATTTAGTTGTGTCTTGAATTGCTAAAATGTCTTTCTCCGAGGCCTGTGCAGCAGATCCTGAGAATCATTAGGCGTATTGAGAGTAGAGGGAAGGAGATTGTCATCTCTATATCCACATTAACATGATTTTGAAGTGGTATCCCTCAGCTTTTTACATGTCTATTGCCACAGAACACTGCAGATCTGAAATTCAAGCAAAATGCTTTTCTCCCTGTATGCACGCTGTAATCAGATGCATGATTATTACAGCTTGTGTAGACACGCTTGTGCTAGCTTTAATCTCATTACTTCATGTGCCAGCTCCAGCAAAGCTGTGGTACCACAGCCCTTGGTTAGGGGTTTGGAGGCTCATTTTGTTATATGTTGGGCGCTTACTCAAATTAATTACCTACAGTGACGTCCATGTTTCTGTATTTTAACTTTTGTTGTATGAGGCTAACAAAATTAACTGTAACGGAAGTGCATCTAACATACTGCAGTCATAACTCGTAATTGCAGTGCAGATGCAGTCCATAAGGCAGTGAGCCCTATGCTCTCATTCTTCTGAGAAATGATTAGAAAGGTCTGCTATAGCTTGATAGTTTTAGGATGACCTTTTATCAGAAATTTGCAGGAATCTGGAAGTGCTCAAGCACGCTATATGTAAATGAAGTACTAAAAAGCTAAAATTAGCAAAGGAAGCATAAAAATAATAAAATGGAAGCCTTGCTCCTGCAGTCCAAACTTTTGTGGAGTCCTAGTGAAATCGATTCATCGGTCCTCTGGTGTATTTTCTGTATAAACCTGCATCCTGCGATGAGATCCTGAATGAAGGAATTCTCCTTTCTCTGCGTGTGTTACTTCTATTCAAAACTCTGAAATCTCCCTATAGGAAACACGGAGCCTGCTGTTTACATAATAGGGAGTAATTGTTAGCAGTGCTCAGGAAAGGACAGCTTGTCAGGATATTGGCATTTGTCACACACTGCTGTTACTGTGTGGTAGTTCTGTAAATTCTTTAAACTCGAGTTTCTTTCAGGTAACCACTGAATAGCAGCAATTAACACAGTGCAGATACCAGCACCGAATTGAATGCCAACAGCAATTCAAGAGGCCTAGAACACACTGTTGTTGAAAAAGCTGCAAAGATTTTCAGTAAAAGTAGGAATGCTGAGGAAGCAAGTGATTCTGATACTCAAATCCTGTTCAGGAGGAACATGCTAAATTGTTCTAGGTCTTTGACCTGTGCAAATGTATTTCTTATCATTTTGATCTTCATGTTGTCTTTGTAGGATTTTGGGTTACTCTTGGTGTAGTGCTTTTATATTTTCAAAAGTGATGTGAAATTTATATGAAGAAACCAGTGTGCAAGAACGTAGGGTGTCAGTTTGAGTACTATGGCCATTCTGCCTAGATTTTGGTGAGGATGTTGTTTGTGTTCATGGAGAGCTCAGTCTAAGTCAATAATTAGACTGGATCTGAAGGACAGATGCCACCCGTTCTGGCTGTGTATTCCCACTCTCAATCCCCAGTGGGCTGGTTCTGTGAACTAACTGCAGAAAACTTTTCCTTGTGAGGGACCTGGTAGGCAGCTAGTCATTAAATTGGGCTAGAAGTGATGTGATGTAGCTTGGGGCTACATGTGTGGCATGACGTGTCTAATCTAACAGCGCCAGTTTAAATGCAATCCCTAGGTATCATAACCTCTCAGTGCTCCTTTCTGCTTCCTTCTTTGTTGTTAATCCTGCTCCCACCATGTTAGCTCTCATTCTCAGGGTGCAGGGAAGTAAATCAGCAGAACAGCTTTTTTTTTTCTTAGCTTTTTTTGTGTGTGTGTGTACTGTGCCAGGACACCTGTTACAGTTTCTGATTCACACAAATTCACCTTGGCACAGCACAGGGAGTAACACAGTCATGGGGACAGATGCACAGGAGCTGTGGGAAGCTGGGGGGTCCCTCCACTTCCCCAAATGTTAGTCTAAACATTTTCCCAGGACTGCTTTTCTCTGAAGCAGTTTTTCCCGTAGTGTATGTTGCATCCAGTTTGGGTATCAGTGCACTTGCTTCTCCACACGTATTTCCCTTTGTGGGCCAGTTTAGTCACTTCTTAAAAATGCATAGTGCTACTCTAAATTTTATCCTTCGGTTAATTTTCAGGACATGCCTTGGTAAACGCTGGGATGTACAAAAGTTCCTAAGCAGGTAAATGCACTTCCCAGCTAGTACTGCAGTTGCTGTGCCTACAAGATGGGACTATTAGAAATTGAATAAGCAAGTTTAGTGCCTTGCTTCTGCTGGGAGAATAAGGAAGTAGGTGCTTGACTTGTTCGGGAGTCACTGCATATCCCACTGGTTGCATCTGACCTGTGAAGGTTTAAGCCAAACAATTCACGTCAGACTGCTGCTCTACTGAAATGTGCATTTAGCAAATGTACACTTTCTGGTGCTGTTATCTGCCTCCACCCCATGAGATTGCTGTACATAGGTGAGAACTGAGCAAGGGAGTGTTGAAATATAGATGTGGGGACTCCTTTCAAGACTCCTTTACCTTGTATTTTCAAGATACAAGTAATGATTTCTAAGTGCTAGTCATGAAGTATTTTGCTTTGAAGCATAAAGTGATTTTTTTTTCCCCCTACTTTCTGGAAAAAAAAATAGGTTTTTTTTATCAGGAATTATACCTTGAAACTGTACATTTATATTCAGGTGATCTTTTTTGCTATTTAAGTAGTATATCTGTTCCAGGCAACTAGTTTGCAGAAATTAAAATACTTTCTTTTAGGTTTAAGTTTTAATGCGTGTATTTTATAATGATATTTTTTCAGCAAGTTAAAGTATCGCTGTGGTGCTGCAAGGCCTCCATTTTTATTGACCAATTGCCGCAAGCACAGCAATTTACAGCAGCAGCACAGTCAGTGTTTAAAGTTCACTGGGGCTCCCCTGGCCATAAAAATAATTTATATCTCTGTGGATACCACTGGCATTTTTTTCCCCACTCAGCTTAACTAAGGAATCCTGGACAAGGGCAAGGTGCCTCCTGCCTGTCTGCAGAGGGGCTCTGAGGGGTGGTTAGGGTGGGGATATGGATGGGGGATGTCCAGGTGGTAGCTCTGCTGGTGCTCCAGTGGGCTGCCTCCTCGCCCCCTCACATCCCTCTGGCACGTGTAGTCTGCAGGCTTTTATCACGTGCCACTAATGTCAAAATAATCATTTTACGTAAAGATGGGGAGTGCTTGTGTTTTGGCGCTTCGCCGTTGAGTTTAACGAAGGTGCAATGGCGTGGCCGAGGCACTTGGGGTTCGGTTGGGGGGGGGTGGGGGGTGGTATGTGTGTGGGTATTCGGAGTGTAACAGGTGGGGTCTGTCACCAAAAGGAGGTGGGTGTCTGCTCTTTGTGTGGATGCAAGCTTCTGCTGTATTGCAAAGACATCAAACAGGTAGTTTTCCCTGAACGCTTTTTTGGGGGGAGGGATTACAGGAGGATTACAGGAACACTGCTGAGCAAAAAACCTCAATCTTTGTTTGCCTTGTTGCTTAGCACTGGAGAAATAATAATATCATACTTAAAAGAAGGCTTGGTTCATTTTAAACCATTTAAAGTTATTCTCTTGACAAGTAGTGCTTCAGACTTTCAGCAGAAAAGTGTGACATTTATAAAAGCTTTACATTTTCTTGCTTTTTCAGATCGCCTTTATTTTGCTATTCTCTGCCAAAAACCAAAGAGTGGAGCTGCAAGTAGCCATTATTTCTGCATAGATGATGAACTCGTATATGAGAAGTAAGTACAGACTTATTTTTTCCTAGTTTTTAAAGAAATAAATTAGTCAGAAGAACAGCAGTGAGGAACCAGTCTAATTGATACTCTGTTTTCAGATGTACCTGAGGGAAACATACCATTCCCATTATAGAACTAATTACATGGCTTAGTCCTCTCAGACTGCCATGATGATTTATATGTCTTAGAATGGCTTCTTGGCTTCCAATCAGGATTTCTTAAAAATATTTCCAAAGCAGAATCTTTCTTTGTATGCATTCTTGTCAGAAGACACAGGAACATGACGCAACAATATATATCCAGAAGTATGCACTGGACTGCCAAGTTGTCCTTGGTTTCTTAAGTGGAATATCTTAACTTCCTAGAATAACAGAAGAAAATGGCAAAATCAATTCAAGTCTTTATGAGCTGGCAATGGTTATATTATTTCCCCTGTAGTGAACAGTGTATGCCTTTGTATATATAATTCTTTAAATATTTTTGACCAAGGGTGTGTGCTTACTTTTTTTTTTTTTTAAAGTGCGAATCAATCTTTATTCTCTGTATTCACTTCTCTCTAGCAATGCTAATTGCCTTCCTTTAAAGTAAAGCTTTTGGGTTACTTTTAAAAATAGAGTTTCTAAACTGGTGTCACAGAGTGATTGTAGCGAGAATTTTTCAAACCTCGAGTATTCCAGTTTGGTTTTGAGTGGTGGTGTCTGGGGAAAAAAAGTTTTATTCCCTGATTAAACATGACAGAACTGTTTCGTCCAACAAAGTATTTTGTATGTAAGAAGGCATTAAAGTTTTTGGAGCGATGCGCATAAATCACGTATATATTATTACTCCTTACTTTGTCCATCCAATTAAAAAAAAAAAAAAAAGCATTTACGCTTTACATTGATATACGCTTTTCCCCCTTTCTCCTACCAGCTTCTATGCAGACTTTGGACCACTCAATCTGGCAATGGTCTACAGATACTGCTGCAAGCTAAATAAGAAATTAAAGGTAATACTTGGATTTTCTTGTTTGGTATTATTGGCTTTTTAGAGAGCAAAAAAAAAAATGGCCCAAAAGTTTTTTGTTCAGGTGCTTTCCTGTGTTCCTAATCCAGCCAAGTTTTGAATATAAATGCTAAATTTTATCAAGGTGAATTTAGGGAGGAGAAGCATCAGGAGGGAAAACCCACTTACTTCTAAGACCCAGAAGATGCACCACTGTGGCAGTAAGTAATGTTAAGCTCCTAAAAGATGAGTTCCTGAATGAGTACAGACTTCTTTGAATAAAAAACTGCCCTCCTTGAATTCAGTCGTTTTGGCAATCTATCAGCATTAAGTGAGATTGTGAGTGCAGTGAAACACGTTTTTATTGGAGATGGCTTTTATTGACTTGGGCTTCTCTTCTAGTCCTGACATCTCTTTTGTAAGAGGCAACATATGATCTTTGATATGCCATAGTCCTGAAGGAGTCTACTGTGTTCCTACTGCAGATTATCTTCTCTGAAGGGTGCTCACTAAATTTTGGGCTTGGCCTCTTGATAGAGCATAGTGTCTTTAAAACAGAGAGTTCCTATATTAATTAACATGAATGACTTCAAATTAGTTGACCTCTAACAGATGTTAGAATATAAAACCTATTAGGCAGATAAAAAAAAAGCTTATTAGTGCTAATGTGAATCGCAGTTTGCCTCTTCAAAACTACTTAGATCTTGAAACTGCCAGTGAATTGTGAAAGTTGGGTAGTATATAGAACATTATATTTTTTTAATAGCAGAGATTATATATATATATATATTTTTATATATATTTATATATTTATATATATTTAATTCCTTGGTGTCTGTCATTGGTATTAGTCTGCATAATTCGGACTTCCTTTCTCCTGTGGCACTGTGAAGAGGTTTGCTGAAGACAAGATTCTCTGGTTTTTGCTTACAGGATGTTGTGAAGCGACACAAATTTATATTTTAATCCCTTTGAATATTGGGTTTGGTATTGGAGAGGCATGTTAGGATTGCTGAGAACATAGTGCTGCTAGGGATCTGTGGTTTGTTTCTCTTGAGTGCATTGAATAGTATCTGCACAAATAACATTGCTATTTAAGTAGTGACATTTTATGGTAGCTTAGCAGTTGATCATAGTATACAGTTTCAAGAGCATCAAAATTTGTTTCAAGGGACAGTCAGAGGTTAGTTTTTGCTGCTATCACAGATGTAACTGTCCCTTATTGGCAATGCCATTCCACCCCCTTTCTGATACAATTTAGAAACTATATGCCGAGTCTAGATGAAGTTTTAAAAATATATTTGTGATGAAGCTTAGAAATACTTTCAATATATTTTAATCTAAGCATGTATTTTCCAGTGGTTCTGATCCTTAGAAACAACTGCTAGTTTATTTATCTAGAGCCAGTCTTTTATTCTTGAAGAATAAAAAAGTCTAAATTCTGTTTTCAAAACCATTGACGACTTTAACATACCTGTGTTTGAGAATGCCAATGTGTATTTACTTCCTATAAACAGCTACCTGTTACTTAGGGCTCAAAGTCAGAAATAGTAAATGCATTTAAGGAGAAAAAGAAAGATTTATGTAATTTGTATCAAAAATTATTTACACTGGATACTGGAACAATCTGGGTAGTGTTGAATACAGTCTTCCAAAGCTTTTGAAGGACTAGTCTACAGTATACTTGGACCTCTGAAGTGATGGCTGACAGTAGGTGAAGAGTCCCTTGCATTCCTCTAACTTTGTAAAAGAAGGCATGAAAGGTCTAAAATACAAAATCATAATCTTATTCATTTCTTGATGCAGTCATTTTCATTGATAAGGAAGAAAATAATTCATTATACTGGCTTTGATCAGAAAAAACAAGCAAATGCTGCGTTCCTCATAGGCTCCTACGCAGTAAGTATTTAAATTTTTACATAAATTTTTACAATTTGATAAATGTGCTCATATTTTCATATTCCATTTCTAAAACACCAAGATAAAAATTATTTTCTCTTGAATAATCTTTCTACTAATGTATTTTATAGTAAAGTATCACATACTAGGACAGTTTTTGAAGTCTAGCAAGTATGTGGAGTTGTGGGTTTGGTTTTTTTCCTCTCTACTGCAATCTCTGCTCCTAAGAAATAAGAACACCACTAAAAAAATTATTTGTGAATATATTCATTTAGAAAAAATGACTGTTTATGTTTTTCCTTTTCCCCACCCACACACATAGTGTCTCTTTTCTTTGTCAAAATAGAGAATTATCTTCCATGAAGTACAGTATATACTTTCTAATTACATGCATGTCTAAATACACCTTTTCTTCCCCAGCTGCTTCTTTTCTAATGCAAGGTGATCTCTTCAGTTAACCTGGGAGAAGGATTGAGATCGTGTGGTAGGCTTAGAGCTGGTATAAACCCTGGGAATATACAAGGTCGCTGAAAGTGTACTGAGCCAGTTCCCTGACTTCAGAAGGGAAAACAACTGCATCTAAAGAATCAGTGTTTGGTACATGCAAGTGTAGTCAAGGAATAAAATTCTGAAGGCTTCAGAATGAAAGATGTGATTTAGCATATTCATGTTCTGTTTTGACTTGTAAAACACCTTGATTGTAACCATCTCTCCTGTTTACTTAATAATGAAGTGAGAACCTATGCATTCTTTGATGTTGGAGATTTGAGGGGTCAGAATTCATGTTGCCTGAGGTCACAGAATCACACAGAATTGCAGAATGGTAGAGATTGGAAGGGACTTCTGGAGATTGTCTAATCCAAACCTCCTGCCAAAGGAGGATCACCTAAAGTAGGTTACAGAGGATGGCATCCCAGCAGGTTTTGAATGTCTTCAGAGATGACAACTCCACCACCTCTCTGGCCAGCCTGTTCCAGTGCTCTGCCACCCTCAAGGTAAAGAAATTCCTCCTCATGTTCAGATGGAACTTCTTATGTTCAAGTTTGTGCCCATTACCTCTTGTCTTGTCACTGAGCACCACTGAAGAAAGACTGGCCCCATCTTCTTGACACCTACCCTTTAAGTATTTCTAAGCATTGATCAGATCCCGCCTCAGTCTTCTCTTCCCCAGGCTAAAAAGTCCCAAGTCCTCAGTCTTTCCTCATAAGAGAGATGTTCTAGGCCCCTAATTGTCTTTGTAAGCCTCTGCTGTATCCTGTCCATCAGTTCCCTGTTCTTCTTGAACTAGGGAGCCCAGAACTGGGCAGGAGAACAACCTCCCTCAACCTGCTTCCAGAGGAGAGTGGTAGGATAACCTGCCTTCAAAATGCTTGCCATACTCTTCTTGATGCACCCCAGGATGACATTTTCCTTCTTGGCTACAAGGGCACATGGCTGGCCCATGGTCATCCTGTTGTCCACCAGGGCTCCCAGGTCTTTTTCCTCAGAGCTGCTTTCCAGCAGGTCAACCCCTAATCTGTCCTGGTGCAGGCAGTTATTCCTCCCCAGGTGCAGCACCCTATACTTGCCCTTGTTGAATTTCATTAGGTTCCTCTCTGCCCAAATCTCCAGCCTGTCCAGATCTCATTGGATGGTGGCATAGTGTTCTGGTCTGTCAGCCACTCCCCCCAGTTTTGTATCATCAGCAAACTTGCTATGGGTACATTCTATCCCTTTGACAAGGTCCTTGATGAATATGTTTAAGAGGACTGGACCCAGTACTGATCCCTCAGGAAACCACTTGTTATGGACTTCTAGACTGTGCCATTAATCACGACCCTCTAAGCTCTGTCTTTCAGCCAGTTTTCAGTCAATCATAGTCTCACTCATGGGATTTCTCCAAGCAGTTTCTTGAAGAGGTCAAAGTTAGCCCTCCTGAAGTCCGAAGAAATGACCTCAAGGTCATTCCTGTTCTTAGGTACAAGGCTGTACAGAACTTACTGTGATGCTGGTAGTCTCATTGCTGCCTCTTCATCATGCAGTGGGTCCATTTCCTTCTCCACAGCATTTCTCTGTCTGTTTCCTGCAGTATTTATTACAAGTTAAGAAATAGATTTCATAATGTGTCACTTGGTATTTGAAACACATGCTTAGGAATGATGCATTCTTAAACCGCATGGAAATCAGCAACATGAGTTACTAAACTTGTTTGCAGTTACGGCATTATGGTGACAAAACAGCTCCAGCTTTTGGGAAAACTGCTATTTCCCAGTGACTCGATCATAGTAGGCCAAGAAAGTGAGAAAGGGCTGGCTTCACTTATCAGCCATTATTTGTAAAGAAATGGTTTGTTTTTTTTCCTAAGCTTTTGTTCTGAATATATGTAGTAGTAATGTACAGCACAGCATCTGACATTTTGAGCAAAATCCATAGTACGAAAAGTTGGCCAAAATGGCAAAACAATCTGATACGGGAAGTGCATAGTGAAGCACTATGTGGGTATCAGTCCTGGCCTTGGTTGTGGGGTGCCTGTCTTGCATAATCGCAAGTCCTAGATGGTGAAGTAGCTGAAGGTAGGTGTGATTTTCTTTACAGTGCAACAGACTTCAGCTTTGGTACTGTTTTTTCTATGCAGTAGGGTACGGTTTCTTCAGATTCCTGTGGGAGGGATTGCAGTGAGGGAAGATCACAAAAGACTTTACCCCTGAGTACTTTTTGCCCTTTGATGATCTTTCATGATGGGACAGGCTTAATTGCAGCACTCGCTGCTGAAGTGTTCAGACATACAGTCCCATATTTCTGTTTTTTGCAAGGAGAATTGGGTTGTTTTCCATGGTGTGAGCAATGGTATGGGGTCTGTTCAGAATGCATGATAAATGTATGTCTATAAGCGTATTTCCTGATTGAAAGGAAATACATTAAGGCATCTTTATTTTAAACGTATGTAGGCTTAAGCATCCACCTGCTTCTTCAGTTCAGAGAGCTTCTCTTTTTAATGAAGAAGGACCCATCCAGCTATCAGTCAAAATTCTAAGAAGCTTTTCTGTAATTTTAATCAGACCGTGTCCTGTTGGTAATGCTCTTTGCTGCTTGAGCTGGGTATCATAATTTAATTTCTAATCCTTTACAGTGTAAGTGGTAGGTTGCCACTGTATCTTGTTTTCTGTGGGTTGAATGCCTTCTTTGATTTTTTTTTTTTTGGTGGGTTCCCATTTCAATAGTTTGTGTTAGTTTGAGGAACTGTGGGAGTGTATCAGGTTGGAGGAGCTCAGGTGGAAAAAGCAAGGAAGTAGAAAGGAAAAGTAGAAAGGAAAAATTGCCTTTGCAGAGTTAGTCATGAAAATAGCACTTGTCTGCATATGCTGTAAGGCCTTTGATTACTTCATCACAGTATTGGGTGCAAGATGCTCTGTAGGTGCAGGCCCTTCAAGATACTTGTTAGGAATAATAGGCT
Organism: Scolopax mira; assembly: GCA_004320125.1. NCBI lineage: Eukaryota > Metazoa > Chordata > Aves > Charadriiformes > Scolopacidae > Scolopax > Scolopax mira. The sequence continues at coordinate 249,059 of BJBW01002488.1, forward strand.
GCAAGGTTTTCAGGACTAGTACAGACACAGTAAGTGTGTGTACTTTATGGTTTTGTTCTCAATTTTTTTAAACATGGTCACAGTTTAATACATAACTACATTAAATTAAAATGAACTGTACATAACTAGTTCTCTTCTGGAACTTGTATGTCCTCATAAACTTCAATATTTTTATGCTATCAGCTTTCAAGCCTGTCATTTTAACGCTTGTTGACTTTAAATTTGTATTTTTAAACAGAATATTATTTAACTTCTGCTTAAAGGAGTTGGGATATATTAGCATGATTTATCATTGAACATCTTCTGTTTAAATATGAATGTGTGTATATATATTGTGTGGAGATATGATCATTTTGACTACTAAGGCAATTATGAAGGTCTTCATTAACTACATTAACTATGGTGAAGTATAAAGGCAGCTGTTAGTGTCCTGGTTTACAAGCAAAGTCTGTTCCCAGTCTTTTCTTCACAGTTGGTGTGTTTTAATGTTTCACTCTCCCTTTCATCTAACTTGTCTTTCTTTCCTCTTCAGTGGAGATAGTTTCTGAACTCTCCAGGCTACATGCTTCTTTCTCCCCCATCCCACATCTGCTGCTTCCTTCCAGGTGTAGTTTGATGTGACAGCAGAACCTAACTCAAGCTACAGGGCTCTTCAGTATAATGTGACCTTAAAACTGAATAACAAAGTTTTCAGACACATTGTTATATGTATAGTTTTAGAATAAAGTGTAGATTTTTACAGTAAATCTTAACAATGTAGATTTTAATCCCTTTAATGTTCATCTTCCATCTATTTTAATTCTGTATTTTGTTTCATTTTTACAGATGTTATACTGCATAATGGAGATAATATTCTTCCGTTTAGATTAGCACAAAATTGGCATGCTGAGCCACACAAAGGGTAGCCAGAATTCTCTATGTGTGTTGAGTGTTTACACTTTATATGGGTGGAGAGGGTGAGGGGAAAGAAGGGAGGGGGATGAAAAAACCCTGTATTCTTCACCTTTTAAAGAAAAATTGCTTTTCCTTGGAAGCTATCTGCACTGGTCAGGCCTTACCACTCTACCAAAGCAGCAGTGATCTTCTGAGTTGATCTCTACAGTGGCTTCTCTTGGTTTTCGCCAGGACTTGGCTGTGGGTGAGGAAAGTCTGCTTCTTCCATCTTTGCTCCTTCTAAATTAAGAAATTAAGAAAGAAAATGTATCCTCTATGCCCTGTCCACCCAATTCCCAAGCTCCCCTCCCTCTCCCCTTGGCTGCATTAACTTAGTAACAGTGTTTTTTTTCTCAGGCCTGGCACTAATTATGTACTTGGAGGCTGACCCTCTGAGGGTACCGCCCCATGAACTGCTGTAATTCAGGTCATCTTCTCCAGGACTCATCTGTGTACTTTGTCTATTTTCTCATCTTCTTTCTTCAGGGTAAGCAGTGTTTCCTTCAACCATTCTGATCTGTAGTACTGTTTTTTTGCCTTTTCAGTTTGTTAGTGTCCTTCCTAGCTGTGGGCCTAGTACTGGGTAGAAGATGGAGCTTGCAGCAGCAATGACAACCTTTCTGTGTGATGTTGAACTGCTCCATTCTTACTGTGGCATTTGCAGAATTATCTCTGGCTAAGCTGTGGGAAATCAAGAAAACCTGTTTAGTGGTCCAAGCTGAGTGGTGGTAAATGGGTGACTGTGGCTGTGTGCAAATTACAGGTGGGTAAACCATGTTTACCCTCGGTATTATTTTAGTGAGAGGTGCTTGTGCTTGACAAGCAAGTGGCAGAGTTGAGATGGACAAGATGGCCTTTCATTTAAGCAAAAGTTACTTTGAGTCTTTTTGGTTTTCTCTGTGTTTGTGTCCTCTAAAAAGCTACCTTCTCTGACTTGTATGTGGGGAATTATCATTAGTCTTCATGACAGCAGCCTTTCCTGCTGTTTGTACTAGATTCTTCCTCATGATGTTCTTACCAGATTGCATGTTTCCATAGGAGAGCAGGGGTAGCTCGTTGGCAGTCCCTCAAGATAGTACTAGCTTATGTTCTTAGCTGTCGTCAAGTACTGATGTGCCCAGCCCAACCAGTTCCCAGCTGGCAGGATTTTCTATACCTCCTCTCCACTGTTTAAAAAGTAATTGGGGGTTTCTTGCTTTTAATTATGATGAACAAAGAGAGTTGCTAGAGACAGGCAGTTATTCCCTCTCTGCCACTTTTATTCACCTAGTGACTTCAGCACACCACAAATCAATAGGAAGCTTTTTATTTCATTATATTTCTGTTTTAATTTTGCTATATTTGACCTTTTCTTCTAAGGAATATTGCTAGAAAAACTACCATATTAACTGACTAGCATATCCAGTAGACCTGAATTTAAAGTGCTATTTACAGACTTGAGTTGATGCTTTCTGACAGTACAGCATAATTAAATATCCCGTTTAATTTTCCTGAAAAAGCAGTGTTATGTCATAGATGATTATTGTCAAACATGTTTTGTTTTGCATGCAGCATTACCGTTTCGCTTGGCAATCCCCTGTATTGAAGATTATGGTGCCTTTTTAACCAGAGCTTCATTTTCTTTTCTACTAGAAACATTTTCCATCCTATTGTGAATACTGTTTTCATGGTTGTAATGCTAATGTAGGGAATCTTTGTTTAAAAAATAGGGTTGATTTGACATAATATGCTAATATGAATCAGACAGTAACATGGCTTCTTAAAAACACTGACATTCTATGGTTGATTTTAAATGCTTATAAATAAAGACTGGGTTGCCTAGCCCTGCAAGTCCTTCTATTTCATTCAGTGAACGTTATAGCAGCTGTTTGACTACACAGCAACGTTGGCAGGTGCAGTGCTTGAGTGCACCTTTCCCGGTTGAGTAACGCTTGGATGGTTCTTGACCATTCACAGAGCCACCTGCAGTCCCTTAATTAGAAACAGATGTCCTAAATGAAAGGGATGATTAGAACAATATTAATGGTTTGACTGCTAATCACAATTTTCTAGCTGTATTTAGAAGTTCAGTAGGATTTTTTTTTTTTGGTATGCATGAAGAAAGCAAATTTCTAAATTGTTGGTACACAAGTGATTACACAGTGTGATAAAATGGTATGTTATTTTGGCTTGAAAGATGTCAGTTCTTTATTGTAACAGTTGCCGTAGAAGGTACTTAAGTAAAAGGTTTGTAAAGAATTTTAAGACTTTTTCCATGTGTATTTGTATGTGTGTTTGTATGTAGATGTGTATGTACACCCATCTGCTCTTACATATGTTTTTAGAAATATTCTAAAACCACTGCAACTTGTGGATGATTTATTTCAGGTCTGCTGAATTCTCTAAATCTTTTTTTAAAGTGGTTTTTTTTTTTTATTTAAAAATGCTATTTGCCTGACCTGCAGGAACAGAGCCCCTTGGGATATCAATGTGAAATTTTAATCGACTTTTTTCCATCTGTATATACAAGAATGAACAAAAATTATCCCCTCCTTCTGATAAATAACAGTTAATATCATGGCTTGAAATGTATTTGATTATTTTTCATCTTAATAGTACTTCTTGTTGGTTGCTTTATTAGCATTAGCTTAGAATCACAGAATCATTTAGGTTGGAAAAGATCTTTAACCTTTAAAAGATCATCAACTCTAACATTTAACCTAACATTGCCAAGTCCATTATTAAACCATGTCCTTGAGTGCCACATCTACATGTCTTTTAAACTTAAACTTTTTAATCCTAAGAAAAAAACTTTATTTGTGAAAGTTTCTATCATCTTAGAAAGCACAGCAGAAACATAACAAAATCAACATCTGCATAAATGAGTTTCATCTGTTGTATGTTTTGATTTCTGGAGGTTATGTCTTTTGCTATTTCCTCTTCTTACCCCAGTACATACCTCACAAGTTTACAAATACATCTTTGTTTTGCTATTAATCAGATCGTTTCCATTTTCTTCCTTTCAGAAACTTCAGTTCTGCTTATTGCCTTAGAAAGTCCTTCTCTGTTTCAACACTTCTGCCTACTACAGGTCTCTGATCACTTTTAAGTTCTCTCTGTCCATTTACTAGATTTCTTTAGTCCTTTATTCACTCATATTCCGATGAAGTTGTTAACTGTTAAGGCTTTTAGTGGCCTCCTTCTGATCAGAAACAGTATTATATATTTTTATATATAGTTACATGTATAGTCATATATATATAAAATTGTATATACTATTAGATATATATATGTAACTATATTACAATTTCAGTTTGTGTTAGGAGAATGTTTTTGAAGTGAATCTTTCTTTAAGCTTGCTCACTGCATTTTGGTTCACTTTAGGAAGCAGTCTAGGAGCAATCCTAATAGGTAATGGGTGTTCAGTCCACAGGACTAGTTGTTAAGCTTAAAAGCTGCTGGAAGTGTGTAGTGCAGATGTTCATTGCTGGTTCCCAGACTTCAGATGCATTTCTGCTCATGCACACTACTTCCTAATGCTGATGTGCTGCCTTGACATCTGTTGATTCCCTGGGTTTCACTGCTCCATCCCTCATTCCTTAAGCTTACTTGTTTCCGTATCTGGAATTTGGTTCACTCACAGCCTGAACCCAGGCTCCCTCCAGCCTTGCTTGCATTCAAGGTTTCCAGCTGGACCTCCTATGGTCCAAAGCTGTGACAGAAACTGATCTTGTGTCCCCTTTGACTGTCACAGCTTCTTGTGCTGTGTTACTGCTAGGATACTTTCCTTGTGAAGTAAGTATCTGTTTATGGTCTTTCCTGTTCTGTGTAGAGACTGAATGCCATTCTTCCCTTTTGAAACACAACAGACCACTGCACCTGTCTAGATACCCTCATACTAACCTATTTTTGTAAACCACTTTTCTGTGAGGACACAATTTGACCACTTCATTAACTGCTGTTACTGCAACTCTTAACATGTCATATCTCTTGTGTTTAGTAGTGTCACAGCTGAAGTGTAGCAGGAACTCTATTTCAGAAAATTCTGAGAAATCCAACTCGAAGAGCTTCCTTCTTCAGTGAATAAACTGTATATTGCTTCAGCTGTACAGAAGTACTGCATATTTTGAAAAAATGCCATGTTCTTGCAGTGTAGTTTTTTTGTATTTACTAAACACTCATAGTCAGTGGATTTTTGTGTCAAAATCAGATTGGCTTTTTTAAATGTCCTCCTATATAGCAAGTGTTCATATATTAAGGAAAGTTCATACACATGTGCATGTATGTTGAAAAGGTGTTGCTAGCAACTTCACTGGTAATGTAATTTCAGAAGTTGGATCTGTGCTTAAGAACTAACATGTTTCGTTATACTGTAACATTATTTAGACTTATTTTAATACAATAATTAAAGTTATGGGAAAACCTTGCCTCTTGCAGCTGTTACACTTGCAAACAAATGCATGTGCATTGAAGCTTGTTTTCCTTAAAAAGCTAGTAAAAGCTTAGCTGAGGTATGGGAGAAATCCTTGGCCTTTCAGAGCTACACGTGCTTACAGTATTAGCTGCATTTCTATTTGCCTGATGTGCAAGAAGTGGTCTCTGTATATTACCCAGCATTACAGCACTGAATCCCCAGGTTTTTCCAGGTGACTCTTTTCTGGCTAGAAACTCTGTCTCTGTTGTTTAATTACCTTCTGTTTGCTAATGCCATTTCCTGACTCTGGTTTGTAACTTTTTTCTGGAGCAGAGTTCTTTTCTCTGATAAGCAAGCAGTGCTAGATTTATATGGTTGCTAGTAATATGTGTTCACCATGCTGCAGGTTGCAAAGTATGACTGTATCAAGTACACAACTTGAAATTTCTTGGAAAATAACCTTTATATCCAATTTGAGCGATGACTATGTCTGCAGAATAGGAAGTAAACTCTGGCATCTGAGGAGCAGCTATCTGATGATACTATGGGGGGTTTAATAGAATCATATAATCATTGAATTGCCTAGGTTGGAAGGGACCTTTAAGATCATCTAGTCCAACCATTAACCTAATTTTAAAAAAAACATCACTAAAGCATGTCACTAAGCACTACGTCAACCGTTTTAGGAATACATCCAGGGATGCTGCCTCAACCACTTCCCTGGGCAGTCCATTCCAATGCCTAATAACCCTTTCATTTCTACCTTTCAATGTAAAAATTTTTCCTAATATCCAGTCTGAACCTCCCCTGGAACAACTTGAGGCCATTTCCTCTTGCCCTATCACCTGTGATTTGGGAGAAGACACCAACTCTTGCTTCTGTACAGCCTACTTTCAGATAGTTGTAGAGAGCAAAGAGGTCTCCCCTCAGCCTTTTTTTCTCTAAGCTGAATAACCCCAGGTTCTTCAGCCTTACTCTCCAGACTTCTCTCCAGCTTTGTTGCCCTTCTCTGGACCCATTCTAGAACCTTAATGTCATTTTTGTGGTAAGAGACCCAAAACTGGACACAGTACTCGAGGTGGGGTTTCATTGGTGCTGAGTACACCTCTTGAATTCTACTCACCATGCTGTTCCCGATACAGTCCAGGATGCTGTTAGCCTTTTTTGGCCACCTGGGCTGACTGCTGGCTCATGTTCAGCCAATAGTTGATCAATACCACCCGGTCCTTTTCTGTCAGTTCGCTCTCCAGCCACCCTGCCCCAGGCCTGTAGCGCTGCCTGGGGTTGTTGTGACCCAAGTGGAGGACCTGACACTTGACCTTATTGCATCTCATCCCATTGGCCTCAGCCCATCTATCCAGCCTGTCCAGATCTCTCTGCAAAGCCTTTCTACCCTCAGCAGGTTGACACAGATCAGATTTGTCAAGCAGAACCTGCCTTTCATGAAGCCTTGCTGACTGGGCCTGATCACCTGGTTGTCCTTCATGCGCTGCATAATGGCAGATGATCTGTTCCATGACCTTCCCAGGCACTGAGGTCAGACTGACAGGCCTATAGTTCCCTGGATCATCCTTCTGACCCTTGTTGTGGATGGGCATCACATTTGTAGGTACCAGTCAGCTGGAACCTCCTCAGTTTGCCAGGACTGTTGGTCAATGATGGAAAGTGAAAGTGTCTCACTGAGCAATTCCACTAGCTCCCTCAGTACTTCGGTTGGATCTCATCTGGCCCCGGGCTTGTTTATATCCAAGTGTTGGAGCAGGTTCCCCACCACCTCCCTTCGGATTACGGGGGCTTCATTTTGCTCACTGTCCTTATCTGCTGCCTCAGGGGTCTGGGTACTCAGAGAACAACCAACTCTACTGCTAAAGACTGAGGGAAAGAAAGCATTGAGTACCTCAGATGCCTTCTCATCCTTTGTCATTATGTTACCTCCTGCATCCAATAGAGGATGGAGATTCTCTGGAGTTCTCTTCTTGTTACTAATATATTTATAGAATTTCTTTTTATGGTTTTTAACATCCAAGGCCAGATTAAGTTCTAGTAAAGCTTTGGTCTTTCTTATGTTTTCCCTGCATAGCCTTACACCACCATTTTAACCTCCTTGAGTGGCCTGCTTCCTTTGCCAAAGGCCATAAACTCTCCTTTTTTCCCGAAGTTCTTTGTTCAGCCAGGCCAGTCTTTTCCTCTGACATCTCACTTTACAGCACACAGGGACGGCCTGCTTCCTGTGCTTTTAAGACTTTTTTAGTCTCTTTTCTATTCTATTTTTTAAAGTCTTTTTTTTACTCCAGGTGTATGCTTGCAAAAGTTGCTTATCCCTGCCCAGTGAAAGCATACACACAGACAAAACATGCAGTTTTCATTGCTTGACCAAATTACTGAAGGCAGATGGTTTTTTCTTTGGCTTTGCTAATTGCACAGGAAGAATTCTCAGAACATACTTAACACAGTAATCAAATCAAATGGAAAACAAAAGGGTTCACCTGTTGCTTAGTATGATTTAACTATCTGTTTAGGAAATACTTCCAGGTGGGTTTGTTTTGTGGTTTGGTTGGGTTTTTTTTAGCAACATCACCAGCCATTTTCACCTCACAAGTATATGTGTGTGTGTGTGTGTGGAGTGAGGATGTTGAAGGTATGCTAAGCCATTTCTTCAAACTGGCTTGGCAGCACCATCAAAGAAATTTGAAAGGCAATGCCAACTTTTAAAGAAAAAAAAGTCAAAAGCAACAGAAATAAAAAATGCCATACTTGAGATTTTTGGGTGGTTTTTAATTCAGATTTCAAAAAACCTCTAAAACAAAAAAATATCAATATAAGAGATGTAAATAATTTTATGGAATGTTGATGAAAAATATAACTTTCTGTAGTGAGTTAAAGCTCAGTAAATACATTTTTAAAGAAAAAGTATTGACTTGACATGACTGAATGTTGATCTGTTAACGATAGCTTGTTATTCATATTTGTTGTCTCCTGATGGAGATGGTGTATGATTTGCATAAAAGAGGAGTTTTATGGTATTCTTAAAGAAGAGTTTAATGTTAGAGGCTTCGCAAAGGGGATCAGGCATGTTGTCATGCAAGTCCATATATATTTGTTGTGATTTCATCCAATGTGAATTCTGAGTGGGTTTGACAGTAGAAGTTTGGTACATAGTGCTTCAAGAATGTTACTTCATTCTGTTCTTAGGATTTTGCTTCTGAGGCTACAGATTTTTTTTTTTTTTTTCCCTTTATGGCATCTGGATTTAGTTACTGAATACTGCCTCACCAGTGCAAAGGAGAAAGTACAGGCTTTGGAATCATGCTAATGTGGTGCTGTAGGAAAATCAAAACATACATGAATTACTGTTTTAATCTTACTGATGAGTGTATACGCTGTTTGGTAGACCAGATGATTTATAACTTTGTTGATATGTATGTGGCTTTTTGTGTTTTGATTCACATCTTAAAAGCTTAATTAAAAAAACCCAAAAACTAAATCTACAGACTGTCCAGCAGAATTGCATAGAAACACAGGAGAATCCAGAGGGACAGGATGCTTTCACTGTAGCCTCCAGCTGAAAAATTCCCGCACAAATCTACAAAGTTCCTTTAAAAATATACATCTCTCTAGGTTGACTAGCATTTCATATTTTTTATGTAAGTTTTATTGTTGAACACTTGCATACATTTGTTCTTGATACCACTCTTTTCCAGCACTTTTAAGCTTTGTGATAATTAATTATACTTTCTGTAGTAACAAGTGACTTGAAGTTATTAATATCAATCTTAAAATAATCTTTTTTTTTTCTGTCTTTTTCCACAAAAATAGATAATATACCTGAGAGAATCCCCAGAAGACGTGTACAGGCTTATATTGTCTGGAAGCATTTCATATCTTCCTTTCAGGTAAATAACAAGTTGTTAGAACTTCCTGTACCTTGATATTTTGAAGAAGAATGTAGCATCTACCAATACCAATTATGGGGTAGGGAGACTGTTGAAGTTTTAATACATGACACATTCACTGCCTGAGCTTTAAGTGCAGATTGCTGAACAGGGTTGTTAGCAACAGCTGTACTGACAGAAGGTGAAAGCTGTGCTGCTTTCTATGTACTTTTGTTGGCCTTTCTGATCTACATTGCTTATCACTTTGCAGTCTGTTTTTGTGCCAGTAATTGATAGTTAAATATATCAAAATGTCTGTCATTCATCACAAATGGCTTGTAATGCTTCTACCACTCCATTTTTACCACTTCTGGAATGTATGCAATAACCTGCAAAAACTGTTTTGTGCATAGAGAATGCTAGCTAACTTGCTATGATTTATTGTAACTTTAATGTATGTCTTTTTACCCCTGAGGGTATGTAATTCTAGCTGTTTCCTGCCACACACCTCTCTTTGTGTTATATGCTTTGCTGCGTAACATAGCAAATAAAGTCAATCTGATGTGCACAGGAACAACTTCTTAATTTCTTTCAAACAAGGGTTTGTAAAAGTTGGACTAAGCTAATGTTCCATGGGCTACCACAATATACAGAAAAGAATGGCCAAAAAACGTCTTAGGAGGCAAGTTTACTGTCCAAATAAATTGTCATAGGGTGATTAATTCAGCCCTTGCTTGTTTGTGTTTTCTAGCTGTTTTGCCAAGAGATGAACTTTCAATTATTTGAATTTCTCTTACTTCCCCCCTGCTACCACCAAAATATAATGTAGTAGTAGCACCTGTCTTTATTTGCATACTTCCATGATCCTTTTAAATTCCATTTTTATGTTCCCAGAAAAACAAAAGTCCTCCCTAGGAAGATTGTAAGGTTTGTTTCTAAATATCATAAAAGTCTATGTGAGTGATGGAGATGGTAGCTTTTTACTCAGGTCATGTACCATGCCCAAATTCCCAGACCATCACTTCCACAGCAATACTGAAAGAAATGCAAAAGGTGTGTTACACGTAAGATGTACGGAGAGCTGACTTCTGAAGACATATCCAGCCTCTGAAATAAAGAATGTAGTCTGTTGAAGTGTCTGCAAACTTTACGGTTTTTTGAGTTTACTAGTGCACCTAAACCTGGTGCAAACAGAGGAATTCAGATTGTGTTAATCAACACATGTTTGTCTAGGCCCTGTTCTTTAAGATCTTCATCTACACAAAAACCAGTATCTTCCGATACAATAAGTCGTCGTCAGTCAGGTAGTTGCTACTTAAGGTCATTATAACCACTGAAACTTTTGTTAGCAGGATGTAAACAATTTATTTTTTTCACTTCTAGAATCTTAGTGAGGTTGGAAGGGACCTTTGGAGGTCATCTGGTCCAACATCTTGTTCAAGCAGGTCCACCTAGAGCCAGTTGCCCAGGTCCATGCCCAGATAGCTTGTGAATGTCTCCAAAGGTAGAGACTCCACAGCCTCTCAGGGCAACCTGTGCCAATGCATAGTCATACTTAGGGTGAAAAAGTGGTTCCTGATGTTCACAGAGAATCTTCTGTTTCAGTTTGTACCCATTGTTTCTGGTCCTGTCACTAGGCACCAACGAAAGCCTGGCTTTGTCTTCTTTGCACCTTCCCTTCAGGCATTTGTCTAAGGTCTCCCTGTGAGCCTTCTCCAGTCTCAGCTCTCTCAGCATTTCCTTCTATATCAGATGTTCCAGTCCTGAAAAAATCTTTGCAGCCCTTTGCGGGACTCTCTCTGCTATGTCCATAACGCTCTTGCACTGAGGAGCTGAAAACTGGGCACAGTACTCTAGGTGTGGCCTCATAGTGCTGAGAAGAGGGAAAGGATTACTGCCCTAGACCTGCTGGCAATACACTGTCTAGTGTTGTCTAGGATACCATTAGCCTTTTTTGTTGCAGGGCACACTGGTGACTCATGTTCAACTTCATGTCCACCAGGACCGCTGGGTCCTTTTCTGCAAGGCTGTTTCCCAGATGGGCAGCCCTTGTCCTGCACTGGTGCCTGCGATTGTTCCTCCCCAGGTGCAGAACTTCAAACTTCTTACTAAACTTCATGAGCTTCCTGTTAGCACACTTCTCCAGCCTGTCAAGGTTCCTCTGGATGGTGGGCCAACCTTCTCACGTACCAAGTCATCCCTTCCAATTTTGTGTCATCAGCAAACTTGTTGATGGGTCCACATCTTCCCTAGTCTTCCTTTTGTCACCCATGTACTTATAGAAGCTGTTCATGTTTTCTTTAATATCTCTGGCCAGATTCAATTCCATTTGGGCTTTAACTTTCCTAACTTCATTCCTGGATGCTCAAGCAGTGTATCCATATTCTTCTGAGGTTACCTGTTCTTGTTCCACCGTCTGTATGCTATTGTTTTGTGTCTAATTTTGGACAGGAGTTCCTTGTTCATCCAGGGAGGCTTCTTGGCATTTTTGCCTTGTTTCATGTTCATTAGGATGAATTGCTCTTAAGCTTGAAGGGCATGATCTTTGAATACTAACCTGCTTTCTTGAGCCTCTCTTCCCCCCAGGGCCTTATCCTATGAGACTCTCCCAACCAGATCTTTGAAGGGCCCAAGACTTCTCTCCTGAAGTCCAGGGTTGTCAGCTTGCTTTTCAGCCTCCTCTCTGCCCTCAGGATCCTGAACACATCTCATAGTCATTGCAGCCTTTGACTTTCACATCCTCAATGACCACCTCCTTGTTGGTGAGTATGAGGAGAGCACTGTTCCTTTTTGGCATCTGTATCACTTGGAGGAGGAAGGTGTCACCAGCTCATTGCAGGACCCTTCTGGATGCTTATGTCTTGATATTTTTTTCCTCCAGTAGATAGTGGAATGAAGATCCCCTGAGGACCAGAGCCTGTGAATGTGAGGCTGCTGCTTTCTGTCTATAGAGGGCCTGATCCACTTGTTCTTCCTGGTCAAGTGGCCTAACAGACATCTACTACAATGTCACCTTTACCTGACTTCTCTTTTACCTGAATAATATTATGTTATTTCCTTCTCCTGCTGATTTTTTTTCTGCCACCTTTCATGTTGATTCATTAGGGAGGAAAAGGATACAAATTGTAGAGGCAGCCACCCAGGTTCTTCAGAAGCTCTTCCTCCTCTCTGTTGGAATTTGAACATATTTTACTTTTTTGAAACATTAATGATTCCCTGCTGATGAGGGCTGTATGGTTTCAAAAGAAAGTGTTCTGCCAAGACATAGTATTCTTTGATGTAAATTCAGTTTAAATTTTTTTTTTTTACTATAGTAAAATTGCTCTCCTCTATTGCTTATTGTACAGTGCTTATGGAATCTAATAATGGTCACATACTAAGCACATGCCATTCTTGGATCAAGAGAATTTGAAAAATGGTAGTTGACTGAAGGTGTTTTAATGAAAGTTAGTTTATTCTCATGTTTAAGCATAAACTATTTTATGCATCTTAAGGAAAATCTTTTAATAGATCTACACAGATGTATATCTTAGTTTTATTAAGAAGGAGCTGTTCACATATACACAGAATACTTATGCACAGGATCTTATTTTCTTACACATGAAGTTTGAAGAAAAAATTTGCCTTGTGTTACAATTTGCTTTTTTGGAAGTTTATTTCAGAAGAAAATCTCCTAAGAATGTATGTGAGAATATGTTACTAATTCAGGCATTAGCTTTTGCCAGAAGGACCTTGTGCTGTCAGTTCTTTGTTAACGTGAACACTGAAACATACCAGTTTCAGTGTTCATGTCAGAAATGGAACGTATCAGTTCTACCAAAACTACAACTGGAGTAACCTTACTCTGGGATCATCTGTTAACATAACTTATTTTTTGTTCTGTTATTGTTGTAAGATGCAAAGTATGGGAAATTAAGTAATCATTTGATATAATTATTTCACCATAATTGTCGTTATCTTGAAGCAATTTTCTAAAGGTATTGTCATTTGGATTAAAATGGGATAATTTTACTGTTTTGGTCATCTTATATTATAGGGATGCTTCCTTTGGTACTTGCAGTTTTCATCTCACATTGCTGGACTGTTTTCATGCAATAAACAAGGTTAGTAAAACAATATTTTTCACATTAAAAAAGGTCAGCTAAATCTTGCCCAGCAGAAAAAGAAGGCTTAATAAACTAGGGTCCAATTAGAGCTGTGCAGTAGCAGATTTTTCTGATTGTTGCATAGGTTATTATATATTATGCATCGTAACAAAGTTTCTAGATACAGCATCCATAGAAATTGACCGATACCTTATGTAATCAACTAGTGAAGATTTTAAAAAGGGAATTTTGAGGGGTTTTTTATGTAATCTTTCAGGGTAGTTAGTCAGACATCTAATGCCTAAGGGCTATACAATAGGTTTATTCTATGCTCCCCCAGAGTTATGTTTTAGGCTGAATATAGCCTTTGAAAGTGGTTTTGAATTTTTTTTTTTTTTTTTTACTTTTAAGGCATTTGCAGCATGTGCTAATGGCTTTAAGTTTTGCTTGAGTAATACAAATAGAACAAATGTTAGTAGAAAGGTGGGGTTTTTTTTTTTACAACTACAAATTATCATCATCTAGTGTTTTATAGAAATATAATGGTGAAGTAACGTGACATTGAAAGCAAGGAAATTTATATGAACTCTTTTTAGTCTGGATGAGTAGTGCAATGGGGACTTGTACAGCCCTCCACCCTGCTACTGTCCTTTTGTATTGTGAGTGTCTCTGACAAATAGTGGTGGGTTTACTGATTAAACCATTTTCTTGCAGATTTGTGATTTTCAGCTTTTTTGTGTGTGTTGGCATTGACTGCCTGTATGCCTAAAGTGAGTTGCTGCAGTTCTTCTTAGTACTGATGAACAGCAAGTAAAACTACAGAAGATTATGCAGTGAATGAGGAAATTAGAATGTAATATTTTACATTCTAAATTTTACATTTACAAATTTTACATTTACATGTGCTTCCTGACTCAGCAAATGGGTAAACTACCAGTTAACCAAATGTTTACATTTTTTATATAATAGTAAATATAATGGTTGTGGATAATTACAGAACATCAGGGACCACTCTAGAGTCTGCTTACAACTGTGTGTTTGAAAACAATTTAAAATCAGTTAAGATATTAGCATCATAATGAGAGCAAATAGCATTCATGCACAAAAATATTTGCAGTCCTCGAATGCAGATTTTTGAATGCGCTCATAATTTCAATATATAATTTTTTCCAGTTATTTTTCTCTTTTTTATTTTGTACTCCTATCAGTTATAAAAAGACTGAATGCTTCTGTAGTCTGGAATTTTTTAGTGATTCAATTAAAAAAGAATGGATTTTTGTGTCTAACTTCAATTATATTACAATATACAAATCTGTTTTGAACCAAGACTAAATTGATCTGTATCTTTTCCAAATAGGTGAAGAAACCTATCTGAAAGAGTAGAAAATATTAAGAGGATTTCAATAACCTAAGAGAGTGATAAACTGTCCTCATTGAAAAGATATTCTCTTTGTTAAAAGCTGTATTCTGAATTTTAGGCTTTGCAGTATGGTTTCCTGGATTTCAATACGTTTGATGTAAATGAATATGAGCATTATGAAGTAAGTGTTCAGTATCACTCTTCTGATCTGTTTGCTGTTACTAATGCTAAGATGATTTTTTATAATATGTGTTGGTTTTTGGTAGTATTAGGTTCCGTTTCTGTTTTGTCTCTTTAAACTTTTATTGTAAAGGTGTGTGGTCAGAGGGAGAATATCGAAATTCAGTTTTAAGCATAGTCAGCCTCAAACATGGGGGAAAAGCGGAAACTGAAATGGAAATAAATACTTTTCTCCATTATTATTAGAGCTCTGGAAGATGATTGAGGAGTGGCAATTGGGCCACTTTTAGAGGCAGGATGTATCCTTGAACAGTCCTCATGAGAAACTTCACGGGCATAGAAGTCTAAGTCTAACTGAATTCTGGAAAACAATTAAAGTATTTATCTGTGAATTCATGGCAAAGGTATAATAACACTCTTGGAGGTAAAGAAGGAAAGAGGGCTGGGAAACTCCAAGCCTATAAAATTCACTTCGGGTCTTGGGAAACAAATGTGACATTGTAGGACTACAACTCTTGACTATATGCAGTCTCTGAAATGTAAAGCTGTCAGTTATCTGTAAAGAGAAAATTGTGTTCTTAAAATCAAGATTAAATTGTGAACAGAGATAAGGTCAAGGTAATAATTTAGAAATGTAAAGAAATTAACTACTGGAAGTTGCCCTTCATCTGAAGGTTATTGTTGTTTTTGAACAACACAACCTCTTTAGAAAGAGGAGAACACAGTCAAGAAAAGTGAGTTTGAGAGCATCTGTCATCCTCCCGATGGAAAAGAAAGCAGGCGACTAACATAACTTCCTTTGGCTATCTAGCATGTATTTTGAAACAATAAGGAAAAGCCTGAAAATACAGGGATAATGATAAACCAAGCATTTTCTCTTGACAGAGAGCAGAAAATGGAGATTTTAACTGGATAATACCAAACAAATTCATTGCCTTCAGTGGACCTCATTCAAGAAGTAAAATTGAAAATGGTATGCTTAAAAGAGGAGGTGGGGGACACAAGCCCACTGCTTTCTTAGTTGATTGTTATCAGTAAGAACGAGCTTTAAAAATTGTTCCTCAAACAGTGTGTTTTTTCCTTGGCTCTTTTTCTTTTATAAGAACCCTGGCAGTAAAATTTTAATGCTTGGTTTGATTGTATCTGACCTAGGTGATTATGTTAAAATTCCATTTTCAATTAGTATATTTATTTATGTTGAACATGAATTCTGTTTTGAAGTTTTTTTCATCTCTTGTTTTTGACTCTTTGTTTATTTCTGTAGTTTGAGCCTTACTCTCTTCCTTTGTTTTTCCTTTCTTTTTTTCAAATAGGCTATCCCCACCACGCTCCAGAGGCATATTTCCCATACTTCAGGAAACACAAGGTCACCACTATAATACGCCTCAACAAAAAACTGTATGATGCCAAACGATTTTCAGATGCTGGATTTGAGCATTTTGACCTCTTCTTTGCTGATGGAAGCACACCTAGTGATACTATAGTTAAAACATTTCTAAATATTTGTGAAAATGCTGAAGGTGTTATAGCCGTTCACTGCAAAGGTACAGTGTAAAAACAATTTATATTACAAGTGGTGCTTATAGTTACAGTTCCTGAGGTATTCTGCATTATAATTCCATTATGTTTATATTATATTTAGTTACTAACTTCTCTGCTGCAGCTCTTCCATACATATTCTTTCTATGCTTCTGTTCTGCACTTCATCTTCTAAATTTTTCCAGAAAAATCTTCCTAGCTGTTTGCAAGAATGAGGTTGGGGAAAGTGAGCTTGGTAATATTAACAGCTTTCTGCTAGAAAGTGTTAGCACTGTCACAGGATGGTCTTGAGCAGAGATTTGAATTCCTGGCAAGGTTTATAGATCTTTCTGAAAATACATGGTACAGTATACCAAGTTATAAACTTTTGAAAGTATCAATGCAGCTTTTTGAGGAGATTCCTCATAACTCTTCCAGAACCACAAAAATCTTTATCCCTCAGAAATCCTTTATACAGGCTACATTGGGCATGCTGTGAATATCTGTTCCTGCAGAATCGGTTTGCCAAGAAAAAGATTATCAGAGCACGCCCAATGTAGCTACTATAAAGAGAGAGTTTTCTGTGGTTCTAGAGGAACTATGTTTCCCTTCCAACACGCTCTATCAGTCACAAACTTTGCCTCACTAGCATTCCTGATAATGCTGTGATTGAAGGAGAATGGCCTTTTCTTAACTCATTTGCCTGGGACCTGCAAAGACTGCATTTTTGTTCCTGGATCTGCCATCCATTTGCTGTGTGTTTAACAAGGTTATACTGTGAAGTAGAATTGGTAAAAACATCATCCTGACTGTTGGGAAGCAAATGCATACTCTTACACTCCACTAAGCTGATAAATTTGGGTATATTGCTAATTTAATTGTGACTGAGTACTGAGTGTTAAGGGTACAAGGCTTTGTTTTCTTTCAAATTAATCTGTGCTTTGGTATTTATCATATTAATAGTGTCTACACCTTTTTATGTTCCTCAACCTGCTCTTACTCTTGAGAAAAGAATAAAATGCTGTAGTCTGTTCTTAAAGTGTGGTTGTCTTGGGGCTGTACTGAAGATTAGTCTCTTGTTAAATGACAGAAGGTGGTGTGTGGTTTGGCATTTATAGCAAGGGATTGAGGAGCGAAGATGCTTAGCTGGAGCTGTCCTCCTTTCCTTCTCCTGTTTCCCCAAAAGTAAATAGAACTGTTTTGAGGGCCTTTGCAAAGAAGGTTCCTCATTCTGGAGTACTTTTTGCCTGAGTCAGCTAGTGCCAGACTTGCTTTTTGCAAAATTTGTCTTTTTCTTAGCAACTAAATTAACGGCTTAGTTAGAGGAGGGATTGGAAGAGCAGCTGGTTTCTGGGCAACATAATACAATTTGTAAGAGGTGCTTTGAGAGTTTTGGAAAAAAGCCAGATGTTTTATTCCATGCATAAAAACATTCTTATACATATAGATAGATAAATAAGTAAATAAAGATATATAAAGATATTTGTAATGTTAATGGCTTTGTAAGGTTACCTCACTGAAAAAAAAAAACATGAATGTGTTAGCAACCTTGTATATAGAAAAAAAATTCAAAAGATGGATTCCACTTAGCAGGTTTATCAGTAACAGGCTTGTTTAATAAACTAGGCAAGTAACTATTTGTAGCTACAGCAGATTCCAGATGAAGATGGATATATAAAAGAAGCCATTTTTTTTATTTTATACAGCTGGTCTTGGACGAACTGGCACACTTATTGCCTGTTATATTATGAAGCATTATCGGATGACTGCTGCTGAAACTATTGCCTGGATTAGAATAAATAGACCCGGTTCAGTGATTGGACCACAACAACACTTCCTGATGGAGTAAGTAGATTAAATATAAATTATTCCAAATAGATCTAGATGGTTTTTTTTTCTTTTTTTATCGTGCACTTCATAATTCTTATGTTAATTTGTTGTGCTTTGGGCTTTTTTTTTCCATGTTATGATAGCAAACAGGCAGAACTTTGGACAGAAGGGGATATTTTCCGTGCAAAGTTGAAAGGAAACCGTAAAATTGCTGTAACAAGAATTCTCTCAGGAGTAGATGATATTTCAATTAACGATACAAGAAACAGGAGAATGAGCCAAAAGGACATAGAACTGGTAACCATCTGAACATTGTGCTCTTGTAAAAGTTTTTACCGCTGTTGAGAATCTTTCAGGTTCTGAGGAAACCTGTGGGTACAGTAAAACTATGTTAATCAACTTGTTTTCTGTTTGCACTTTTTGTATCAAAGGATGGGGGGGGGGGAGAGTTATGGACAGCAAGTATGAAAATGGAGTGCAGTACAGAGGTGAAGTATATAAGCATCCTTATACTTTAATAATTAGGTAAATATTAGAACAAAAATAGTATTTAAATTTGCAATCAAAACCACTGTGATTTTGTTTTGGATTGTTTATTACTTCATTGTATGTGTTTAGAGAAGAGATGAAAGGTTTTTTGCTCTTTTTAGTTTCTAAGTAACTACAATTTCTATAATACTTTTTGATGGTACCTTTAAAAAAAATCCTCCTTTAAGTGTTTTTATTTAAGAAGCCAAGTGAAGGAGGAAAATGCTGTACTTGAGTGAAAGTTGTACCTAACCAAAGACTTGATATTAAGCTTCAACTATTTTAAAGGCAGACAACATTCTGATGCATGTAATTCGTGAGACCACTTAATGGTTTAAAAGTAGCAAACAGGAAACTGGAAAGAACAGAATTGTATTTATGCAAGTGAATTTCCTTTGATTTTATGCTGACAAACTTTCCTGTTAGGATAATTTTAACTTTAAGTTTTAAGATAAGGTTAATTCTAAAATATCTAAGTGTCTGTATTTTAATCTTGATTTATCCCTTCCCTGCCTCCACTTATCCAGTACAGTGATGAAGATGAAACAAAGTGTATAACGCAAGGTGATAAACTTCGTGCTCTGAAAAGCAGAAGACAGGTGAAAGCTCCAACTGCATCACTGTTAACGTGAGTTCCTGAATGTACAAATGCAATAAATACTTTTATCCTCTTCGTTAAGCATGCTTCCCTTTGCCTCCAAGAGTTTATTGCCAAGGCTGCTTTTACTCATTTAAAACAAGCATGAGATTCACCATTTCTCTGAAGGCTTGGTAAGTGCAAAGGAGGCAGGAGAAATTGGTTAAAGAGCTGCATCACTCAGTTTCTGGTTTTCTGCATTGTTTCTGATTCCAGTAGTCTGTGCTTTATAAGGCATTTCTGAATGCCTTAGTTTTAGTTTAATCACAAGCATTCCCTTGTTCTTCCTCTGGTAGCATGAAAATGGAAGAGTATGATTCTGTGGTGGTGTTTGATTGGCTGAAATAAAGTGTGCATTTTTTGAAGTAAAGTCGGCTACCTAGGAATTGAAAGAAGAATCTTTAGCTTCCTTTCACTTTCTCTTCCTTGGAGAGGAAATTTCCCTAAATCTTATGGGCTTTGGGATAACAGCTGGTAGATCTGGAAGGCAGGGAATAGCACAATTTCAGTAAATAAATTCAAAACGGGTTCCATTTCTCCTCAAGGAACCTTTAATTTAGACAGGTACTGGAACACCACCTGTAAAAACAAGTGTGTAATAGCCATTGCATCTGATATAGCTTGTAGTAACTGTAGGTAGAAAAACTTTCTGTCTGCCCTTAAATAAACTGCAAGAAAATACAGAACTTGCAAGACATACCTGGATCTCATTTGATGAGGAGAGAAAGGGAGACCACCAACTGTCAGATTTTTGCAAATAACACAGTACCAGAATCACAGACCAAAGGCAACTTTGCTTTTATTATGCTGTCTTTCTGTAGGGGATGATGCTGCTAGCTGCTGGCTTTTTTTTTTCTTTCTTTTTTTCTTTTTTTTTTTTTTTAAAAAATGGCTAAACAGTGTCATCAGACTTTTTGAAAAAGTGAGAGGTATGTAGTAAGAATGTGTTGAATGTAAAGTAATATATCTTTTGAAACTGTCGCACATTGCTATGTATGAATTGTGCTTTTGTCTTAATAGATTCTCTTTTGTTCATGATCATCATTTACACAGGCAATCATACAAGAAACAACAGATTCAGAACAAAGCCCATACCCAGTTGACATAAAAAACCCACCAAAATACACCACCTCAGTTAACTCAAATAAGACAATACAGAAACAGCTGCATTGCACCTTAATTGCTAATGCACATAGAGTCTTAGTTTCCACTTCATAATATTTCTTCATAAAAGGTACTTTGAGTCATGTAATAAAGGTTGTTTATTAGATGTTCCACAGAATGAATGTAGGCTGTATGATAATCTATTCAAAGCCATTGTTTTAATATGCAGAAAGCTTATCAACTATTAAAATACTACTCCATTCATGAAGCTTTCTGCAATGACTGCTCTAATCAAATCTAGTTAGCTTGTACTTCTTACTTTCTTACTTGTACTTATTAGTTACTTGTAGTAATAAAGTAATTAAAGTGCAGTATTAAAGTAATTGATCTAGAGCTTATAGTTGTTTCATAGTGTGCATAGTCACACAGGGAGTTGGAACTTCCCTCCTTCTGTTCCCCTGAGTTACTTGTATGGTTTACAGTTTGAAATACTTTGGTGAAAAATTAACATATAGCATTTTACGTTATTTGTGCTGCTGTTGTTAACTGAAAATATCATTAGGAATATTTAGCTGCCTTGCCTGAGTCAGAAGTCTTCCTTTTAGTTCAGGCTGTTAAAAAACAACTAATCTTGCAGGGAAATCATTTAATTTTATCTAAGCAAACAGAAAAAAGCTTCAGAATCCTCTATGTAGTTTTATTTCACAGAAAAGAAACAAAAAAGAAGCTGGGGCAATTACAGTCTTTGAGAGCTAGAGATATTTCTTACATTTAAGTTGTAAGGGATTTATGTATAATTAACAAATTCTGTTAATGTTTATTGTATTTGGTTGTAGAAGCTCTGTATGCTCTGATGAATGGATACTTCTAATTATACTTAGTGTGTTTTAATTAGCAATGCTCTGCACCTTTGGCAAAGGATTATGAATTAGCATTTGCTACTTTGAACACAGGAAGGTAACACACCCCATCATCAGCATCTGTACATAAATTGTTCCTACAGACTGATACTCTTTTAGTGTTAAAATACATGATTTTCAAGTAGGATATATGAGTACAGGCTGATCAAATTGCATAAGAGATGGCAGCAAGTGGTGAGAGATGCACTTGTTTTTGAAAGAGTAATGTGAACTTTCTTTGGAATAGATGACTAGTGAGGATTTCAGAAAATTTGCTTTGATTCCAGCAACATTTGGCAATTTATCATTGCATGGATTGTTACAGTCATAGTAAGTAAGAAAATGCTTGGCAATGGTTATAGAGCAGTATGTGTTTGAAGAACTTAAGCTAAAATGCACCAATAGCTTTTGCTTTTGAATTTTTTTGTTCATCTTTTCCTCCCCCTCCAACCCCTTTTTTAGATGGCTCCTAGCTATGCTGGTGTCTACATTGTGTAGCATTGTCATCTGGTGGATTGTATGTGGCTCCCTTCTGCCCAGCCTGCTATTCTGTCTCGATGGTTTAAGAACATAGTAACCATCAGGACCCCCTGAGAGAGAGCCACTGTGTAAGTGTCCCATTCCATTTCTCTACAGTACCTCACGCTTGCTGTCTAGCATCTCATAAATGCATGTTTTCATGTCATGTTTCTTACCAGCTTTGTTGCAAGAGTGAATTTCACTGCGCTGGCTTTGTTGTATTTTTGTATATATTGTTTGGCATAATTGAGTGATTTTTTTTTTATGCCTGGCTTGCAATACAAAAAGGTGCAAAGCTTTTATAATTGGGATAATTTCTAATTTTAAAGCCTTTCTTCTCTGCATGCTCCTGCAGATAAGCAAAATTATAATTATATAAGCAAAAATATGTTTGTAAAAAGGAAAAATTATGCTTTACTAGTAAAAAGGGAAAAATGCTTTAAAATACGATCCTATTCTTTGCATGTTGCAAATTAAGCTGTTAGTGTGGTTTTATTCTGACATTCATGAATTTGTGAAGAAGCTTAGTTTCCCAAAGGATTTTTTGCTCATGTGAAATGCCAGGAATTAGAATTTGTTAGAAATTTCAATAAGTGTTTGTTTTTACTAAGAGGTTATAGTATTATGTGCCATTAAGAGGCAGTTAGGTGGGACTTTTTGTTTCCTTTTTAACATAACAGAAGACAAGGCAGGGTACAGTATTAGGTCAAGTGTCACTCGTTTACCCAGTCTAGCTTCATCTTCTTTAGTGCTCAATTATTTTTTCATAGAGCTTTATGAGACCACCTAAATCCTTTTTTTCTGTCACTTGAACACAGGAGCTGAACAAAGCAATACAAACATATTAGTTCCTTGAGTACAGTTTTCACTCTTTCTATACACTGCTTTTGTCAGAGTGTCTGCAGTGAGTGCTGTGCCTTGCTTCCACTTAAAAAGTGCAGTGTTTTCATCAAATGGCAACTTCCATCTTTTGGCCAAATAAAAACTTCAGCAACACGTGGAGCTGCCAGGAAACTGGAATAGATCAGAAAGAGTTTTACACCAGCGTTTTAGGTAAGAACAGGTGTTCTCTCCTGGGAAAACATTAAAGCTAGGAGGTTCTGTCTTTGTTACCTTGAGCCTTGCAACTTTTTGTCACAACTTTGAAAAAGCATAAACTCTTTCTGCTAAAGTAGATGGCCTAATAACTAAGTAATGAGAACCGGGGGCCTTGTGAACAATTCAGTTGCCCTACTAGCCTTAGCTGTGGTCATCTTGATATATTCTTCTGGTGAAAACAAAAAACAAACAAACCAAAACAAAGCTGAACTAAAGGTCACTTTAGCTGTTTTTTTTTTTTTTCATTGGTACTTAACTTTGTCTAAGAAAACAGTTCTTAGAAAAAGAATTCTCTCCTTTGTTTTCCTGTTTCACTCAATTGCCATCCTTTTTTTTTTCTCTTACAGTTTCTGTGTTCTGTCTAAAACCTCCCTTGATAGAGGGAAAGAGAAAAGACTTTGATGCTGGTAAATGTGTCATGATGCAAACAATTGGGTTACTGGTGCTGTGGATATAATCCTCATATCCAGGATTGACAATCATGCAGAGTTGGTTTATTCAGAGAAGAGAAAACACTTAAGCTTCCTTTAAAAGTTAGACTAACATTCTCTCCATTATGCAGC
Source organism: Scolopax mira (assembly GCA_004320125.1). Taxonomy (NCBI): domain Eukaryota; kingdom Metazoa; phylum Chordata; class Aves; order Charadriiformes; family Scolopacidae; genus Scolopax; species Scolopax mira. The sequence continues at coordinate 272,578 of BJBW01002488.1, forward strand.
TAGTGCCCCTTGTGTTTTAAGAGATCAAACGATTAATCAGTATCATGAATTTCTCTGGGCCAGCCTGGCAGTCCTTTTGGCTGGAGCCCTGTAGACTAAAAAGTATCAGTCACTTGTTACCTATTAGTGAAATATAACAGTGGTAGAGATCTCTGGCCTGTTTTCCTCAAAAAACTGGGGTAATAAAGCATAAAGCAATATTGCATTTGACAGACCTTATAAAATGGACAGCCTTGGCAAGAATAAAATGCCCACTGCAGGTCAGAGGAGACATACTCCTGGGTAACTTCTCTTCCCCTCATCCCTTCTTCGGATAAAGTAATCATTTTTCTTGTAAAAAAGCTAGTTGTGAGGATTTATTTCTCAATAGTTGATTGATTTTTTTCAATAGGTGTGAACTGTTGAAAAGATGGTGCTACTGACCTCAAACACTGTTTCATTTAAGCAGGTTTTGATTTGTTTAAAGGCCAATGTATTAGCTTGAATAAGAAAGTAGTATATAAAATAATATTGTGTTTGGGGATTATATTAGGTTCAAAACTGCCAAGTGATAAGTCCATTACAGATTAACTGGAGATGAAAAATTCTTGTGATATACAGATTACCAATTTTAGTAGCCTACAGCATCCTGTAGCCTGTGTTCAGGAAACATTCTGCTTTTTAAAAAAAGAAAAAATACTATATTTGAGTTAGAAAACCTTTGTGTGCATCAGATGAGCCTTCTGACGGTGTTTCTGAAAGTTAGTTGTTGTCACGTGCAACATGACATGCTATTTTATATAAACAGTTACAAAACATTAAGGTAGGTGTCCTGAGGATCCTACCTTTCTCCTCTCCAGTGTAGTTTGGGATTTCATATTTTGGTACTGAGATTTTGAAAGGAATTCCTCTATACTCATTATATAATGTGGCCTCATTATAAGACCTATCAATTACACCTGCTATCAGGTGAGGTTGCTACTCTAATTGTGTTAAATCAAAATTCCATACATTGAAGATAGTTTCTTTTCTTACCTTAAACATGTGTGCTAATAAAAGCTCTGCTAACACTGTTAATGTTCCTAAGATGACAGTTCTTGGGCCCAAAGGCAACTTCAGGTGTTTAGTTGTAACACCATGTCATATGATTGTGTAAATAGAACCTCATCTGTTTCCCTTGAGGTGTTATCAGCCTTGGAAGTCTAGAATTTCAGTCTGATTCAAACGAATCTGTTCATTCAGCAAATATTTTGTTCGCAGGTATTTCAATTGATCTTTATTCTTGGTTAGCAGCATGAAGTTGTATATTGTTGAGATGTAAAAATGTCATATTTACTGAAGAGCAGATGATATGTTCTACCATACTCACAAATGGCTCTGATGACCCTTAAGTCAGGTCCTTTTATCCCTACCCTTTGGTAGATACAGCAGTCTTAGGAAGATGATGTTGTGGTTGGCTTGGTTTTAAGGTTTAATTATATGTGGTAACTATGACTATTTTTTGTGAGTCATGTTACCATTTAAAACCTCTTTTCTTTCTTTGTTTTGAACTGATAAAATGAAATTCAGTGGGAAGTATGGACTTACCTATGATACATTATAAAGATGAACTGTTTGTGCAAAATGATATCTTAACCTTTCATGGTGTTTCCATTCATACTAGCTAAGTATAAGGTCTAGGCCATGTATACTGACCTGTTTTCTGAACTTTTGATTTCTGGAAAGAATGGGCACCTATAAGAGAAAGATTATAATCACTAGATGACTTTCAAATAACTTGCTTTCTTTATATGTACCTTTCATATAAAGGTATATACATATAAAGGAAATATACATTTCATACAGAGAGACTCTGTATGTATATAATTAAGGAGAACACATGATTTTTCCATATTTCTGTCTGCATGAGCACTAATAAATCAGCATGTGCCAAGATTTGGTCGTACTTATATTTCAGTGACTAAATATTATGAGATTAAGCCAGTTTCGTACTTTCAATTCAGTCCTGGAAGTTGCTAATTGCAGTGATAAAAGGTACAATGCAGATATTTTTTTCACCACTGGTGACATTTTTGCAGCTTAGTTGAAAGTGCAGTAGCCCAGATTTGCTTATGTTATATGACAACTGTGGCACTGATAAGAGAATGTTAAGTTTTAACATTGGAACACAATAGAAATTCTAAAGTGGACTTATAGATTTTGAACCTTTTCACCTTGTGTGTGCAAGGAGAATGGGTTTCTATTAGAAGAATTTGTGTTTTCTACAGAAGCGTGCTATGATGTTGAAGATACCTGGTTTTTGATTTTAACCTCTTGAATAACTGAATTCCTCAAACAAACAACTTTGCATGTGTTGTGTTTACAGTACAATTTGCTTTGCATTTTATTAGTACTTGCCATTACAGTCTTGAATCTTATCTCAGAGGAAGAGAAGACTGTTTGTTTGATTTGGACTTTTAGAAATGAAGTGATGAGAATTTGCAAGTCTAAGATATTCAGAGAGATGTAGAATTAGAAATTTAAAATTTCTAAAAAACTTGAACTTTGTGGTTCTGTAGTCATCTGTTTGCTAAACAATCTAGAAGTATGTGGTAAATAAGGGTGCTGATCAGCTTTACTGCTGTACGGTTTATTTTGGATGAAATTGTGTTATTGCCAGAACATATCATAACTCTCTCTATATAACCCATATAAAACAGTGAAAGCATAGAACTTTTTTCGATTTCTGTTTTTGGTGAGTATATTATGTGAGTGTGAAAATACTTAGATTTTCTCATATGTTTTTCTGTCCACTTTTGCTCCAGAAGTTACATTTTGTGTTCATATCTAGGATTCGTTGAAAACAGTTTCTTCAAGAGTATTAATCAGCCAGACTGCAGTTTATACAACTTAATGAAAGTTTTGATTTCCAATCAAAGGAGGAGGAAAACAGTAATTTATTCTTAGCTCTGAGTATCTAAAATGAGTCATAGTTTTATAGTTGGAAACTTGCACAGATGCAATGACTAGGGAACAGACATGGACAATGATGCACTAAATAGATATCTGTGGACTCCATTGACCAGCTGTCGCTTTTTATCTCCATAGTATCATGATTTCACTACAAGTATTTAGGAAAATAGAAGACATGGTCTCCCAAAGAACCAATTGGCTGGTGGCTAAAAATAGTTTGCGTTTCACAGCCTGGAATTCTGTTGTTATTGTGCAAGCAACACTAGGATTTGTCTGCCCATTTAGGAGAGAGCCAGTATATTGCTCTAGAATCTTCCAGAGAAGCGATTAAGCAAAACAAGCATGTAAAGCTGAGTTTCGAGTGTGGTGTAGTAATTCCCTGTAAGCACAAAATTCCAACATAAGCAGTTATTTTCCTACTGTATTTGAAGGGAATATCTCACAGTTAATTGCAGGATATTTAGACTTTGACTCTCACAAATTGAATTACTTGGGTTTGTTTCTGAATTCCTTTCCTTATGAGTCTGGAAAATACCGTATGTTTTTGTTGCATACCTCCAATTTTATCTCTTATTTTGTTGTTGTTGTTGCAGTAATTTAAAATACAATTTCTTAGATTTTCATCTTCCAAAAACCTAGCAGGAAATGCAAAACTATTATTTTAATCCATTCATTGAAAGCAAAGAAACAAAAACCAAACAATGGACCAAACTGCTATGCCCCTAATAAAACAACTTGCATTACCGTAATGAAAACAAGAATGTTATAAAGAGAAGGATGTGTTTCAGGCAGAACAATTTGCTTTTCAGAATGAGATGTGAAAAGCCAGCTGATACTTCTTAGCTCTGCTGCAACCTCTGTTCAGTTCTCCTAGAAACTTTCAGGTTATATAATCTTTCTTTTTTTCCTGCTCTTTTCAGAGTAATTCTGCAGTCCAGTGTTCAGACAAATAAAACCTCTGAACCTAGCATTTCTGACAGTACAGACATTACTAAAAGAACTACCAGGTCTGCTGCAAGAAAAAACAGTTTAAAAAGGTGAGAGTTACCCTCTATCCAGTTACTGTTCTCTAGGAATATACATTGAGCTGGCTTATCCATTGCTGACAGGAGCTTTTGCCACAATTCAACTTCTCCTACAAGCAATGGGAAATGAGAAACAATTTTATGGTTTATGTCATGTACTGAGGATATCTGGAACCTTAAGTCATTTGTTCATGTTGCTTAGTCTTTGAAGTTTGAGAATTTTATATTGTAATTCCTAATGTGAGTCAGAATTCCTGCAAGTGAAGGATTTTGGTAACAAAAAGTGCCTTTCTTTACCAAACCAGTGGAGTAAGAGGTGGAAAAGTTAAAGTTGTTCACAGTGTTAAGTCAATTATTAGTCAGTGCATGAAGTCAAAAATAAGAGAAATTTGATAGATAACTAAAATGTGGAGAGGTGAAGTGGATAAAATACATGTGTGTGCTGTTATGAGATTTTGTGCTGAGAGTACAACTGATAATCTGGACTCAACGTGTTCAGTAAAGCTTAATGAAATTTAAAATTCAAATGAATTTATTCAAGACTGAAATTGCCTTTTGGCCCAGAAGCACATGTCCACACTACTAGTATATTTCTTCATGTGTGCAGCTATGGCAGCTCTCCAGGTTGTTATCAAAGATGAGCCTGGGAGTGTAGCCTAATATAATTTCCAAGCAATTCCCAGTGCTTAAAATTGACCAGAATTTGTCTTGTGCTAATAGTGAAAACCTTTTGAATGGGTTTGTCAGGTACTGAAGAGACTTCCTTTTGTTGAGGAGAGTAAAAAGTGGCAAATAACATTAGTAGTTATTAGCTTGATTTATAAATATTGCTGAAAATTCCATGTTCTTGTGCAGCTTTTTCCACACAGAAGCTTTTCTTCCCCCAGAAGGGTACCCCTTCTGTTTCCCTTGAAGATAACAGAAATACAAAAAATTCACTCTATCAGGCAACAGAAATAGTCATTAATAGTAGACTGCAATAAATTCTAGTCAGAGAATTTTTAGCCATGGCTATATGTTTTGATTCATATATCAATATGTTAAAATATAATCTCTTTTTTGTGGATTACTAAAAATCTGAAGTATTTCTCAAGGTTTTGGTGTTTGGTCAGTTGGGTTTTTTCTCCATTTTGCATCATTTTCATCACATCAATTTGGGTCCAAACAGATTAATAGAATTCTGCTTGCTGTTTTTTATTCTTCACACCTCTCCCAGCTTTTTAAGCTCCTTGAAACTCTTGGTAGCAGTGAGCGTGCACATGCATAATTGATCAGAGATTTTCAGTTTCTGGAAAACACACCCCCAAGTTGACCTTTGCGTTGTGTGAGATGAGAATATTTATCCTTAGGTAGGAATCAACATCCCTAAGATTTCAGTTATTTTGAAATAAATCCTTTACGTTTATTTTTGCCAGATTGATGACTGTGTTGACCAAAGAGCAGATTGATCTCAAACTTCATAAAGTACTTCATATTTTAATGTATTTTCTAAAACTTCTACCCCAAATATTTCATTCCACATACAGGTTCTTTTCTAATGACTTTAGAGGTCAAAGAATTTCAGTGATTTTGTGTTTGGATACAATAATCAAATTTGTCCTAAATAGTTATGTTGCAGTCCTGGAGTTCTTGAATACTTTGTTATCTGAGAGACTAATTGGGTGCTGGTCCCTCTAGAGGGTTACTTCAGTCTGACCGTGCAATTTCGTGGAATTGGAATGCAGTACTCTGTTGTTAATCTTGTAGGTATCCTTTTATTTTTCCTGTAGCATTTGGCAAAACCTCACTCATTTATTTTTTGAGCATTTTTTTTTCCTTCATGTCTCTTCTAAGTGTATTTAATTTCTTGAAGTCTGTGCAGTTTGCATTACCTCATAGTGCTCATATTGATTCACCTATTCAAGATCAAGTGGATTGCAGAGTAGAGGAGAATAATTAATATAACAAAACTGGGATCATGCCCTAACCAACATCTCTGTTTGTCAAGACCTTGTTGCCTCCTTTGAACTTCCAGTGTTACCGTGTACCTTTAGTCTTTTGTTTTCTTGTAATTTCTGTTTTCTGTTCCAACAGAACTATCTTGCCATATTCCTACATTAATCTCATTTGTTGATGCCTTACATTGTTTTAGTCAGTTCTTTCTATAGATGAGTCAATTTTGTGACCATCCTAACACAATATAGTCTGCAGAGCTGGGTAATTCATTTGCCATTTCATCCTCCAGACTGTTGGGCACACTATCATGGAATGCCCCTAGAATGATTTTTCAGTCAAAATAGCCACTTACAGTTAAAATACTCTATTCTGGCTTTGCAAAAGAATTTAGGGAATTTCAATCCTGTTTATAACATTCACTGAATTTCCTTTGCGGAACATCTCTAGATGTCAGCTGCCACCAGCACTGGTAGACATAACACATTATATCTTGTGATCGAAATAACACTGTTGAACAGCAAGAAATCACATTACTAGAGCATTATCCACAGACTTTTCCTGTGTATGCCTTTTGTTTCTACACCTAAGATGTCCTTGTAAATTTACCAGTTACTGAGAAGTTCATCTTTGTATTTTAACAAGGTGCATACACATACACATATACATATTGAATTGTGGTAAGACTCAAATGAAACAGTCTTTTCCACATTAGCACACATCACAGAATTCGGATTATGTATGTAGTAGAAGTATGTATGTATGTAGAAGTTAAATCCTGAGTTGTGAAAGATTTTTGGTAGGTTGAGGTGCTTAAGAGAATGCAGGTCAAGTTATTACAAAATAATATAGGGAATATGTGGGGAAATATATGAAAACTGTATTGTATAGATTCCTTTACTGCTTTTAAACAGAGAGGTATATCACAAAAACTAGCAGAGGAATATGCTTCAAAAATCTTACATGCTTTTGCTTTGCTGGGAATTGTAAAGCAGCCTTCTGCACCCCTGTTCAAACACTGGTAACTACCTGCAGCATTTTGGAGCTTCTGTATATGTGATCTAAATCTAGCTTTTTAAAAAAATAGTGTTTCTTTGCTATTCTTTCTACTTTTCCTACAGTCTGATATCTCAGAGGGAGAGAAAGAAAAGGAATGCTTTACAGCAAATGCGCTTAATGAAATTATGGTACTTTCAATCCTCTGTTGCTTTTCTGTCTGGAATGCCTCCTTTCTCCATCCTGTCTATAATCAGAGTAGCCTATGCTTTCTTTACAACCAGTATTGCTATGTTCTTAAATGCAGTGACTTTTATCTTCTGCTTCTTTATTTGAAATATTGTTTGCTCATTTTGCCTTGTCAGAAATGTTTGCTTGACATACATTGAGTACATATTTAACTTTCTTCCTCAAATATATTTTATTTCAGCAGCCAGTCCATCTCAAGGACTAGAACAGTATTGTGTTAAATTTCAAATAAGCAACCAGCGTTGAAGAGGATATTCAGAAATTAAGGGGATATAACTTCTAAAGGGGACTTGATGCTATTCAAGGAAGATTACTATGGCTCCATTTTTCAGAAAATGTGAAACAGAAGATCTCTTCCATACTTGTAGAATAAAATGAACGTCAACATACTTGGTAGACATTTTCTAACACTTCCCCAGACAAAACCAACAAAATCTGTGTACGTTTAGACTCAGGTGTAAATACTTATGCTCTCTATTATAAAGAGGGTTTGCTAGTATGTATGATGCATGTGTATAAATTGTGATGGCAATCACTTAGCTGCTGACCACCAGAAATTAAAAGATGGTGGGAGCTTTTAAGTATATAAATCTGTGTTGTTCATTCAGACTGGTCTCAAGTCCCCACTTGAGACTGAAAATCAAACGCAAAAGCATTTTTCCTATAGTATTGGTACTCTCCTGTGTTAACTGGCTATTCTTCATTATTTTGTATGAAGTTTTTTATGAAGCTGCAGTATTGAGTGCACAAAGTAAATATTGTCCACCAAAGAGTGCTTTATTTTCAAAGGTTGTGTGGTTTGATTATTTTGAAAAAGCTAACTATACGTAATTTACTTGTTTTTAATAATAATAGATTTTCAATTGTTCACAGCCAGTGGCTCTTTTAACTAGTTGTAATTGCTTTAAACCTGGTATGATTTTAAAGGGGAGGAAAAACAGCGTACTATTTAAAGCAGTGCTGTCATATTGAAATATCATTTCAATTTTTTCTCTTATCTTCAAGTCTTCTAGGTTAAACTTTAGATTAACTGGCTGGAAGTTAATCTAAGGACTGCTTAGACTAAAAGGCTGGAATATTTCCTGGGTTTTATCAGTACATTTAACATGTAGGTGTCACTGTTTTTAATCTTTGAGACACTTAATGAGTGCAACACACAAAAAAGGGAAAATAAGATTGCTGTTCACTGAGATTAGTAGTGGAACTCAGGGGTAGGTATAGCTCTTAACATCTAATTAACACTTTAAAAACTACAGCTTACCTCTGTAAAAAAGCAGTGTAATTTTTAGAGAAATCTGTCTGAGACTGAAATTTTAATCTACTACAAACATTTTTTCCCCACCACTTTTCACATTATGAAATCTCAAAGATGACTTTGCAGTGATGTATATCCTTGTCTGCCAACTGAAGTTTATAGCTGCATGACTTTCAGATGAGGACTGTTACCACATAGCCTTAAATTTGATAGTTGTCTGTTGATTTAGTGACTCTTACAGTAGAAAGTAGAAGAAATTGAGAGATCTGAAGTGTTAGTAAGTAATGGAATGACTGAAGTTTTCACAGATACAGATTATTTCCCCAAGGAGGGGAGAAATTTCCTTTTATGAAGAAGGTTCAGTGACTGATTCAATCTCGATTATCAATTTTAAATTAAAATTAGGCTTTCTGTTCGGATGGTGATTTTTGAATGCCAGAACGGATAACCACACATCGGCCTGAAAACGTTTTCTGGCAAGAGCATCACGATTCAAATGGGAAATGGGATGTAAACTGTAACCTTACAGTTAGCATCCACGAGTTTGGATTGTCAAAATTTGCAAATATGAATACAAAGAAAATAGAAGAGGCTTGTATGGTGCAAAATAAAGGGCCATTGAGGCTCAGACCCCAAATACTTTTTGTTTTCCTCTTAACCTTCACCCTCACCACTACTTAATTCGAGGTGAAAGAGCACCTAAAAGAGAGCAACAAAATTTACCCTGATATAGTAGTTAAAATTTCCTGTCTTCTCTTGGTTTTGTTTTTTGTTTAATCCACTTGCCCAAAAGCTGAAGTACAGGTAACCACAATAATAGGTTTATTGTGCAAATGTGAATCTGTGTTTATTTTTGAAGAAAATTCTTATCTTGGAAAGCAGAAAGGATAGAACTAGTGAGGTTGTTGTCCAAAAAGCACATTTGTTTCCCAGTGTGCAATGAACCAGTTCTGACACACAGGGGAGATACTGCTTTTTATTCAGGCCTGGGTGCTCACTAGATTTCCACAAATCAAGCATACCCCATGCTGGTTTTGTTCTTATATTTATAAACAAAAGTGAAAGGTCGTGCATGTCCAGTTACAAGGACTGCTTAGCAATTTACATACAATTATAGTACCTGCTGTGTCATTCTCTTCAGTCACTGTGCCTGCATGGAGGAAGGGTTTTCACCTGGGTCTTTCTGACATCTGTGTGTGTGTTTTAGTATTATAATGAAGACAGTTCAGTTAAGAACGCCTGGACTTGGGTTTTCACTACCAAATTGCCATTGTTTGTAGAAATGTCTTGATTAGATTTTTATTTAAGGTTTTAAGTGTCCCAGGAAGACCAAATAATTAGGCTACAGACGTTCCTTTAAACAATGCACTTTGATCCACTCCTTAGCAACTACCTACAATCATCCTTAACTATAAAATCACTACATAAAAGCTTGATTAACTACAGAGCCGTGTTTAACTTTAAATTCGATGACAGATATCAATGTGAGAGGGGAACAGTCAAAGCAAGAAAGATGTAGTAATATTTATTGTATTTGGCTTTGCCCTTCTCTCTGCTGAGCTTCCTCTTTTAGTGTCTTTGTTTTTAACCTACAAATGATCAGTCTGTTTCACACTCCTTCCAAATTCCAAATTGGAATTCGCCCTTTTACAGTAACCAGCAGAGCCATTAGCACTTTCATGTTCATCAGAAGTAAATTTGCGTAAATTTGCATAAACAATGCACAAACACACAATAGCAACTCTAGCTAAACCAAAACTGCATGTTTGGCATCATTGTGTTTCAGGATACCCCTTCCACTACCCAGTATCTTAGTGAGAAACACATAGATGTCATTGACCTCTCCAAACAGCCTTACATGGAAAATTACCTCATTACCTCATTGTGTCCCATCTGATTGTATTGCTTAGTTTGTTGTTCTGAATTTTTAGTACTTTGTCTAGCTTTTTTATTATGCCATACCAAAGCTGTCTTAAGTACAAGAATGAAGAATGGGTATGGGTAGGGATGTTTTCTCAATCTTTTTTGAACTGTGAAGTATTAAGTGCCAAAATGGAATATTTGGTGGCAGCTGCATCACCATTGTTCCACACAGAGCAGCTGAAGGTAGTTATTTCTGCTGTCATCAATTGGGAGTTTTTACTTAGAAATTCTTTCCCTTCTTTAAAATACGTGACAGATGGATTCTCCCTTGACCTCTTATTCAAAAGTATGCAGCATACTCAAAAGCTGTAGTATCTTGGGTCAAATCCCAGTTTGGGCAATCCCAAGCAGGTTGCACAGAGAATGGATTGAAAGCAGCCCTGAGGAGAAGGATTAGGGGTTTTGGTGGGTGACAACCTCATCATGAGGTGGCAATGTGCACGTGCAGCCCAGAAAGCCAACTGCATTCTGGGCTGCATGGAAAGAAGCATGTTAGAACACGTCCATCAGAGAGACACAAAAATGGCTGGAGCACCTCTCCTTCATAGACAAGCTGAGAGAATTGGGGTTGTTTAGCTCCAGAGAGACCTTATAGCAGCCTTCTAGTACCTGAAGGAGGCCTGCAGGAGAGATGGGGAGGGACTCTTTATCAGGGAGTGCAGCAATAGGATAAGGGGGCTTTAAACAGAAAAAGGGGAGATTTAGATATTAGGAAGAAATTCTTTGCTGTTGGGGGTGGTGAGGCACTGGGACAGGCTGCCCGGGTAAGTTATGGATGCCCCATCCCTGGAAGTGCTCAAGGCCAGGCTGGATGGGGCTCTAGTGGGAGGTGTCCCTGGCCATGGCAGGGGGTTGGAACTTGATAATCTTTAAGGTCCCTTCCAACCCAAACCATTCTATGGTTCTAAATTGATAGCTTCCATTACAGCATCAATAACTTAACTCTGATGTTAACCCAGACCTCGTCTTTTTGCCCCAGTATGACAATAGAGGAAGTGCTGCTGATTAAAAAAAAATAATAATGTAGAAACTCATGCATTAAAGTGGAAAAAAAAAAAAGTTATTTCACCAGTTTGTTGCACTGCAGTTTTTATATTCATGGTTTGCAGACTGATTGTCCTGCATAAATTCATGTATAGACTATCAAGATCTAAAGTTTCTTGACTAATCAGTTCTGTTCATCCTCATTATTTTTAAATTGTATATTTCTAATCATATTTTTTTAACTTGGATTGACAAAATGGGAGTTTATTTTGCTGACGGTATTTTTAAGATAAAGCTTCATATTACCTTGTAATACTATGTAGTTCAATAAGCATTTGTGTCTCATATAAAAATACTGCATATTGTATTTGATTTTATACAAAATATTGAATAGTGAGAAATGTAAACATGAATTGTGTAAAATTAAATTAATAATCAGGTGTTTGTTTTTTCACTTTTATTTCCAGCTTTCTTAAAAAATTCAGCACAAAACCATCATATCTGTACCACACTGACTTGTATGTGCTCTGAAAAATAATGCAAGAATCTCAGCTGCCTGAAAACCTTTAATTAAGCAGAAATCCTCAAAAGATACTGTTCAAATTTCAAAAATGGAGAACTTCTGGCTCTATATTTCAGGGGACTCACTTTGGAAAACAACAGTAGTTGTATTTGAATTGTTGGGATACTGTTACCCAGTAAAAAACACAGGTAGGATTATGGTTAATTTGGTTTTTTCCTCTATGATTATACAGTACTCATTTTTGGTAACGGGCATCATATTAAATGTGATACATTTTGACACCATGAAAGTGAAGGTTTCTCAAAAGTATTTTCAGGAACCCTTCTTTTTGCAGAAGAGCTGATGGTGGTCTAGTTTAGTCTTTAAAAAAAAATAATCCAAACACGACAGCAAAAAATATTAACTCAAATATTTCTCAAAAATGTTTTTCCCAAAATGGCATGCTTCTAGGACTGAATCTCTGGTCAGTACTCTACCAGGTGACATTTGTCCTGGTATCCTGTTTTTGGGAGCTTTTTGTCCATCTCTTCCACACCAACATCATCTCTGTTTTTGAGTGAAGTATTACTTAATATTGGTTTATTAGGTTTTCCTCCACCTTATTTGAAGGGTTCCTTCCCTTCTTCCCACTATCAGACCTTTTCCAGCCTATGGTCCTCTTTCACGTCAGTGGAGCTTCATTGAAAAAATTACTAGTTTTCACTTTTCCCACAGTAGCTTCCAAGTTTCAGAGCCTTTACTAACATCTGGAAAATCTCTGAGCATTCTATCCATAAGTAACAGAAATATAACCAAACCACTACCAAGCACAGAATTCTCGAATTATAGAGTGTCAACTTAGTTTTTCTCTTGCCAGAAGAGAATAAATCTGTATCTTGTTGCTTTTTTTACCTTTTTTGCAAAGCTATCCTGCAAAACAGCATCTTTCATTCAAATAGTACCGAGTGTACAAACCTAGACAGAGGAACTACAATGGCTAAAGGTAGACAGCAGCTTATTGAGTCCTTTCAGCTAGCTGTAAAACATTGTAGAGACAACAGAAAACAGAATATGGATATTCACACTAGCTATGCAAGACAGCAAAACTTTATTCAGTTCATTGTCTCCTTAAGTCATTCATCTCAAACAGAACGCTGCCACTGACTGTGATGCAATATCTAAGGCTGCTCTGAAGACACAGCTGTCTGCAACATTTGTTGCAGCACATCTTCAAAAAGGTCTGTTTGCACATGAATAAAACCCGGCCGAAGATTTAATGTTTTTCACATTAAATTCTAATAGAGACACAGTGTTACTTCTTCCAAAGACTGAAGGTCTCTCCTGTCCAAACTGTTCAGTAGTTGCCCACCACATGTTAAAGAGAAAAGCTCTTAATTACATGCCAGTTACTCAGTGACTGAAATGTACTTTTTCTGCAAAGATAACCAAGTTTTGCATTCAATTGTTGATCCAGCAACAATGACTCAGTGTTGCATTACTTTCAACACTACATATATATATATGTGTGTGTGTGTGTGTGTGTGTGTATACTTTTATGTGGATGTGGGTGTATATGCATGTGCCTGCAACAGCTCTGAAGGCAAAAAAAAATGGCTTGGACATTGTGTTAGAATAATCTTAATGCCAGAGATCTACCAGAGCTACAGATACTTTTTTTTTTTTTCAGATCTCTGAATTACAGGAAACCTTTTTTTTTCATAACTCTGAATTTTAGGAAAGCAAACTTCCCGCTCTTCATGGACTTGGTCAATATGATCCCCTGGGAAGCTGCCCTCAGGGGCAAAGGAGCAGAATAGAGCTGGCAGATCTTTAGACACTTTCCACACATTGCAGGATGGTATCTTGATCCCCAGGTAGAAGAAATCATGAAAGGAAAGCAAGAGACTGGCACGGCTGAGTCGAGACCCGCTGGTCAAACTAAAGGGCAAGAAGGAAATGCACAAGCAGTGGAAGCAGGGACAGGTATCCTGGGAAGAGCATAAGGATGCTGCCCAGTTGTGCAAAGACAGGGTCAGGAAGACCAAGGCACTGCTGCTGCTGAGGTTGGCAAGGGATGCAAAGAGTAAGAAGGGCCTCTATGGGTATGTCAGACAGAAAAGGAAGGTCACAGAAAGCGTACCCTCCCCTGATGAGTAAGACTGGCAAACGTAACAACAGACAAGAAGGAGACTGAGGTTCTCAACTAGTTTTTTTGCCTCGGTCTTCACTGGCAACCTCTCTCAGCACACTGGTCCAGTGAACAGACAATAGAAGGGACTGGGGGAACAAAGCCCCTCCCACTGTTTGTGACCACCCGAGGAACCTGAACATAAAGAAGTATTTGGGACCTGATGAGATGCATCCCAGAGTCCCAAGCAAATTGGCTGCTGTAGTTGCCAAGACACTCTCCGTGATATTACAAAAGTCATGGCAGTCATGTGAAGTTCCTGATGACTGGAAAAAGGGAAACATTGCAGACATTTTAAAAAAAGGTAGAAAGGAGGACCCTGGGCACTACCAACCTGTCAGCCCCTCCATGCCTAGGAAGATCATGGAACAGATCCTCCTAGAAGGTATGCGAAGGCACATGGAGGACAGGGAGGTGAATGGCTTCACCAAGAGCAAGTCCTGTCTGACCAACCTCATGGCCTTTTATAATGGAGTAACTACATCAGTGGACAAGGGATGTCACCTTGTCCACTGATCCAGATAGGATTTCTCTAATGCCGTCAACATGGCCCCTCACATCTCTCTAAATTGTAGAAATACAAATTTGATAGGTGGACTATTCAGTGGATGAAAAATTGTTGGATGGTCGGGTCCAGAGGGTAGTGGTCAACAGCTCAATATCCAGATGGAAATCGGTGATGAGTGGTGTCCCTCAGGGGTCCGTATTGAAACCAGTACTGTTTAATCATAGAATGGTTAGAGTTGGAAGGGACCTTAAAGATCATCAAGTTCCAACCCCCCTGCCAGGGCCATGGCTACCTCCCACTACAGCAGGTTGCTCAAAGCCCCATCCAGCCTGGCCTTAAACACTTCCGGGCATGGAGCATCCAAGACTTCCCTGGGCAACCTGTGCCAGTGTCTCCACCCTCAGAGTAAAGAATATCTTTCTGGTATCTAAACTAAACTCCCTCCTTCCAATTTAAAACCATTGCCCCTTGTCCTTTCACTATACTTCCTGACAAAATGTCCCTTGCCATCTTTCCTGTAGGCCTCTTTAGGCACTGGTACGTTGGTATAAGCTCTCCCTGGAGCCTTCTCTTCTCCAGGCTGAACAGCTCCAGCTCTCTCAGGCTGTCTTCATGGGAGAGTTGCTCCAGCCCTCTCATCATCTTCGTGGCCCTAATAACTTCATGAGTGACATAGACAGTGGGATGGAGTGCACCCTCAGCAACTTTGCTGACAACACCAAGCTGGGTGGTGCAGTTCACATACCTGAGGGACAAGGCACCATCCAGAGGGGCCTGGACAAGCTCAAGAAGTGAGCCCATGTGAACCTCATGAGGTTCAACAGTGCCAAATACAAGGTCCTGGACCAGGGTCAGGGCAACTTCCAACACCAATACAGGCCACATAGTGAAGGGATTGGGAGTAGCCCTACAGATTTGGTGTACTTGTGGATGAAAAGCTAGGTATGAGCTGGCAATGCTTACTTGCAGATTGGCCCAGAAAGCCAGCTATTTCCTGACCTGCATCAAAACCAAGTGTAGCCAGCAGGCCAAGGTGGGCGATTCTGCCCTTTACTCTGCTCTAGTGAGACCCCACCTGGAGCAGTGTCCAGTTCTGGAGCCCTCAGCACAGAAAAGACATGGACCTGTTAGAGGTTGGGCCACAAAAATGATTAGAGGGATGGAACAGGGATGAGGATAGGGTGAGAGAGTTTTGGTTGTTCAGCCTGGAGAAGGTTCCAAGGAGACTTTGTGGTCCTCCTATATTTAAAGGGGGATTACAGGAAAGAGCGAGACAACCTTTTTTACCAGAGTGTGTTGCAATAGGTAACGGTTCTAAACTAAAAGGGGTAATGATAACAGCAAGAGGATATATTTAAATTAGATGTAAAGAAGCAGTTTCTTATAATGAGGGTGGTGAAACACTAGAACAGGTTGCCCAGAGACCTATCCCTGGAAACGTTCAAGGTCATGTTGGATGGGACTCTGAGCAACCTGATCTAGTTGAAGATGTCCCTACTCATTGCAGGGGAGGTTGGACTAGATGTCCTTTATAGGTCCTTTTGAACCAAACTATTCTATGATTCTATGCACTTGCCCCCCAGCCCTGTTTTCACATCAACAAGTGTAACCAGAGTTGAAAGCTCATCGTCCTCAGGCTCAATTGCCTAATATTTCTATTTATTAACTGAAGTTTTTTCAAGGGCTTTTTACTTCTAAGTCTCTTTAGTTATTCTTCAGCATTCTTATATTAAGCACAGACATTCCTCTCCTCTTTCATTTAAAGTCACTTTCATCGGAATATACTTTACAATCTTATACCACGTTATGACAAAAATTTAATTCAACACTATCATATACAAATGACAGCTGTGGAGAGAGATTAATTCCTTTCTTTGCAAACTTGCTGTGATTTACTATATATAAAAACCCAAGCAGAAATGCAGTAGTTTTTCCTAGCCACTCATTACAGTAATCCAAGCAGCAAAGTACCTTGCAGCAGTGCATTACAGAGTAACATGACTAAGATCTGCAACAGAGTTTAATCTCTTCTTTGATGCATGCCATGTTTTACTACTGTTTGTGTATATATGCTACCATCTGCTTTACATGAAGGAGTAAAGCTCTTTGGACACCTAAACCAGGAATGACTGTTAGCAGTAGACATGTGCTTAATAGATACAGTTATTTTTGTACCTTAAATATGACAGATAACTGAGATTTAGTTAGTTCTCTTCATAACTAGGCAAAGGAATCTGATCACTGTCATCACTTAAAATTAGTAATTTCTTCTCTATACTTAGATTCTATCAACTAGAGAAACCCTTAAGCCATATTCAAGTCTGACAAACTGTAAAAGAAAATTGTCACACCTAGCTGCTCTAAGACACTTTTGATTTGATGAGCAGTAACCAACTATACTAAATCTCATTCTCACAAAGTTTTGAGTTGGGTAGGTTGTGAGTTTTGTTTGGTTGAGGGGTGCGTGTCTGTGTGTTTGCTTTGGTTTTTTGTTTGTTTGGATGTGGCTTTTTTTGTTTGTTTTGGGTTTTTTAAACTAGTCTTAAAACCAGCACTCCTGGTGTTTGTTTTTTAAAACCAGGAGTTTTTAAACAGGCCACTGACCAAATGCTCATTATACAGATACACTTTGACATGTGCTTTAAAAGATTCCCCAGAGAACCTATTTGTCATTCTGCTTTGAAAAACAGATCAAAGCTAGAGGAGCAAACAGTAACTTTGCAGCCTGAGGAACCAGACTGAAAAACAAAACAATCCTTTCAGCCTTCCCAGAGAAGAGTCATAACTGAACCAATGCATTACACCAGATTCTGCCTGCTGGCATAACAAGGTTTCAGATTTCTAGTAGGAAAAGGAAGGGTGTCTGTTAAGTATTTCACTGCTTTCTTTAGCAAAACCAGCTGCTAGTGAAAGAAGCAGCTATATCTCCAAAACATGATGAAAAATAGACTTTGAGACTTGCAAAGCAGCTTTCAACACCTATACATACACTCATCCCTGCAAGCAGAAACATAAATAAAATTTCAGACACATCCTTCCCTGTCTGATGGGACAGGACAGGAAGAAAAAGTGAAAAAATTCTAAGACTCACATAGAAAAAATCACTTCTGTTCTATAATCATGAAATTGCCATTTTCGGCAGAAACACCCAAACACCTATTGAAAGAGTAGTAGCAGTGATTTAAAGTAGTAGCTTGCTCCTAAAAGGTGAAAGTCATTTACGTGATTTCATCCAGTTCAATTACTCAAAAAGAAGCTGCAGCACGTGTTCCTCTAACACCAGCACTTTGTTGGCTTTTGTACATTCTTTCTACTACAGGTTGTCAGAGTATCTCTATGACACTAAAATGAGCTCCGTGTGGCACTCCAAAATTATACAAGTTGTTGTATGAGTAATTTAACAATGTAAGAAATGTCCTTTGGGTAGCAGTACTTTGCAGACCATCTGCTTGGAGCATATATAAAAGAGTCTGTAGCTTTTCTAGGATGATTATATCCTACTTGCATAAGTTACTTTAAGTTTCTGAATACTCTTTGAGCTTACTCTGAAGCAAATCTTTTTTGTCTTCAAGTCTCATCCATTACTTGCTCTCAAAGGAAACTGCCTAGTAGTGATAAAAAACAAAGTGAGGCAGAGAACAGCAAAAGAAGGTTTATATTCACCTGCTTTCCCAGTAAATTGAAAGAATGAAGTTGAGCAGGCATTTGAAGACTCCATTGAGGCCAACAGCTACTTCTAAAATGTCCAGTGTGGTTGTCCTCTCATTTCTTTCTTTCATCACTTCCTTGTTTCTCTCAGATCCCTGAGAATGGATCCAAGTGTCCCATTGGAAAGGGAAAAACTTTGGGTAGCTGGCTCAAGTGAGGAAGTATGTTAAAACTGCAAGGAAAAGACATCACACTTCATCCCCAATGTGACACAAACTTCTTGGTAAGGCATGAAACAGTTTAGTTTGTAGTTGCTCCTCCTAAAATTAAAACCTTCCTTAGAAGTCGAGTTCTGGCTTTTACTTCACCTTCAACATCTTCAAAGTAGTTGCAGATTATATCTTGTTATTGAAGCAAGACTTATGGTTAGCTACCAATTATAAGCATCTGTGCTGCCATAAAGATCACTTGTATTTAGAAAGATGTTCATTTTTTTGGGTGAGTCAGGTATACTGTTTACATTTGGATTTTGTTTTTCTTTCCACGCTACATCCAAAAAGCAAAAGCTTCAATCTGCTACTCTGACTTGTGACAATAATACCTCACACCCAAATCAATGAGCACTTTCCTTTACTTGTCAAACTCTATAAAGAGCTGTAACTTGTGACTGTGTAAAATATACACTTCACTCAAAGGAGCAGGGAAAGCAGCTTTCAAATATACAGTGAAATAGGGTCCCAACTGCAGACCATGTTGGACACTTTACTTTTCACCATGGTGTTGAGGACAACTTGTTATAATCTCTATATATACATTTTTAAACCTTGTATTGTAGAGCTTCATGTGAAGCCTTGTAATGAAGTACTGTAAGCTTTCCTCACACAGTTTTCACAAAAGCAGGTAGAGACATCAGGACCTCTGACCAGTCCCTGGTATCTCTAGAACTCAACTCCATTAGCAGATGGCTGCTATCATTCCACACCAAACACCCAAACAGCTTTTCCAGTAGAAACAGACTTTCTTTATCCACACCAGCATAAAACTGGTCTCTTCACAGCTACACCAGAGCCAGTTTGAGGTAGCACCATTCATGACAGTTCCTCAAGCTAAAGCTGGGAAATCCTCAGGATCATCAGGATCTGGAGCAACAAGCTGCACCTATAAAAGTAAAAAAGGAAGCTTTATAAAACAATGTATTTCAAAAGCATCTGACAGCTATGTATATGTATTTTACACCCTGAAGAGGGTTCATTCTTCTAGTAAAGTTAATGCTTTCTATCCATCACTATCACAAAAATGCAAAGCATTTATCTCAGAAGTTAATTTCTTCAGTATTTATCCAGTGAATGTATATATAATGCTGATGTACTGCCTGGGGAGGACCAGACAATCCCAAGTTCCAAAGTACTAAAGTGATGGAAAAAAAAAAAAAAGTAAATCAATCTCTCCCAAAATACTGTCTGGTTTTAGAATTATTTTTTAACCATTCTAAGGCTACTGCACATATTGGATTATAGTTTTAAACTCTATATTCTATTATACAAAATCTTTTTCATTCAGATGAAACAAATGCATTAAATCACTTCCATCTTGTTTTCTAAGTTCCCAACCTTAAAGTATTTTACTTACACTAGACAAAGATAAACCAAGACTGTTAGTATGAAAAATAAAGATATCATTTTTCAGTGTGCAAATGCTTTTTTTTTTAAGATAAAAAGGCAGAGGAAGTTTTTTTTAATGGTTATATTGAACATTTGTATCATTCTGTACAATGCTGTACAATTCAATTCACTCTGTCATCTGTAGGATCCCAGTTTGACGATCTCACTCTCAGTAATCAAAGTACTATCACTGTACTATATTTTTTTTTGGAAAGTGATACAAGCCTTGAGTCAGTTTAATTAGTTCCCAATCTGTATCAAAATTCACTGCAGAAACAAATCTTCATTGCATCCTTTCCTCTAGTTACCATTACAGCTACTAGTAATCAGACCCTTTGAAATTTATGCATTAAGAGTTGTGAAATGAGCATGATATGTATCAGGAACTCAAAATAACCAGGCTAACATACTGTGAGGCAGAAATCAGAAACAAAGTCTGTCACTACAAATATCAGTAATTCCACACAAAAAGGGGCAGGACACACAAACATACCAGTAACTGAAAAAATCTCCAAGCAAATCACAGTAAAAAACCATAAAAACCATTACCACTACTTCTGGTCGAGGTCCTGTTTCTTCAGCTCGTTTGCTATGACCACGACCGCCTTGTGCTCCTCTTGATCCACCACCAGGGCGAGGAAGACTCCCAAAATTAATATCCAACTGAGATGTTATGTCATTCACTGGTCTTCGAAAGACATGAGAATCGTCTTCAAATTCTTTTTGCAACTAAAAAAAAAGATCTGGTTAAAGCCTATAGCTTCCATGTACAGCATTCTCCCCTCCCTGACACATTTTTATATTACAGACTAATAAGCAGATAAATCAAGATGGCATTCAGAATAATGGCCTGAATTAGGACTTAACTTGCTCAAGATTTTTCAAGGCAATTGTAGCTTCCCAGCTCGTTAGGATAATTCTTTGTTGTATCAGAGAATCCTGGCAAAAAAATCTTCTGTATTAGATCTATAACACCAAAGAGGATTTTCAGAAATAGCACCTACAAGGTTTTCTAAGCAACTGGAGAATCAGGCTTAAGCTACTTAGTCAGACTACTTAATTATGTTCAAGTAATGGTTAAAAGGCCATAGTAAAGTACGTTATTTGGCTACTAACCTATGTATGAGACTATTTGTCTGCACCTGACTGCACAAGCCAGAGGCAACAGGACAAGAGGAAACGGCCTCAAGTTGTGCCAGGGGAGGTTGATTGGATATTAAGAAACATTTTTACACAGATAAGGGTTATCAGGCATTGGAATGGGCTGCCCAGGGAAGTGGTTGAGGCACCATCCCTGGAGGTGTTCAAAAGGCAGGTTGACATGGTGCTTTGAGACTTTGTTTAGTGATGTGGGTTTTTTTTTTGTCAGAGTTAGGTTGACGGTTGGACTAGATGAGCTTAAAAGTCCCTTCCAAGGTAGACAATCCTATGACCTATGAAATTACTGTTGTTTTAACTCTGCGTTAGCTCGTGGATGTAAGATTACTTCCCACCATAATTTTAAAGGGCACTGTAGTACTGATAACATATGTAAACTGATCACATACAGTGACTTATATCCCATATAGACACTTATTTTATTCAGTGTCTGCTACAGAGATTTGATTTGTCCATGTTATACAGTTCCAGTACCTCCTATTCTATGTTCATTTTGATAAGGTCCCTTGAGACTGTCAGTCAAGAAAATGTACAGGCAAAAGAAAAGAAATTTCCAGGCACTATTCACACACTCGCCTACTCTCTTCAAAGCCTGTGGAAAATATTCTCCCCACACCTAACATCATCTCCCTCAGAAAAGGAAGAGAGGATAATGGCAACTGTGGCCACCAAAAGCCACGCAAAAAAAGGCCACTTTGGTATTAGTGCCTGTCCCTGAAAGGGCTCCATGACCTAAAGTGGTTAAGGCTTAAGAAGTGAGATGTTAATAGTATAACTAGACAAAGGACAATAAGTGTATTCATATGTGTATGCAGATATTAGTGATCAAAATTCCATTACACTATAAGTATATTCACATACTTCTGTGACCACTCAAAATATGAAATATAAGCAGGCATGAATTTGTAAAAGAAGCCTCCCCTCTCTTGCCAATTATATCAATAAACTAGAAGTACTCCCAAAAATGTCAGCCCTGGTGATATGGTGCAATAAAAGTTAGAGAAAAGGGGGAAGAAAAAGCATGCTACTGTAAAACTAGCTCTCCAGAATTAATTCTAAGAAGCAGGAATCATAAAACTGGAAAAAATATTTGCATATTTCAAGCACACAATGGAAGCTGGGATCCATCACAGATGAGAAACCGGACACTTAGCATCCAGACTAGCAGATGCTAAGACCTGAGTTTAATATATACATGCAAGTATATACTTGCAAGTAAGCTCAACAGGATTCAAAGTTGGGATAAGAAGCATTTAATAAACCAAGTTTCTCTAACAGTATTACCAGAGACCTACATAGGTGGCAGCAGCAAGGACACAGGTTTTATATTGTCAAGACCTAGCCATAAGGCAGAACTACTTGATATATATTTGCATACAAAATAGGGGAGATGATCTGAGAGAAGAAAATGATCAGACGGTTAAGTTTAAAGCAAATTTGGGGGCACTTATACAATTACAGTAGCAGAGCTTAGATACTGGTTTCTAGTCTGTTCAGATTGTACTAAAACTATTAGAAAAAGAATGGAGACAGTTTCCTAACTCTGGGCATAAAGCAGAGTTTGCAGAATTCCTGAGGCAATGCTTACATCATCCCTGTATTTTGACTTGTGAATCACCACTGCTTTGGAGGGAACAATGGATTCTGGCTTCCGGATGTTGAATTCAGGCTTTGGTCGATTCTGTTGCTGAAGATTTTTCCACTCATCTAAGGTCATTTCTTGAACTACTTCTTCCATAGGCTCTCCTTCAGCAATTCTAAAGGTTTACAGTTGTAAAGTAAAAATCATTAGCTTGCAACATGCCAGGATGAAGAAGAACACTAATCTCTGAAATAAGGATACTAAACAAAACATTTGTAATGTTTCTCACCAAATTACTACCCTCAATTTCCCTTATTCCCCACAGTACCTTGACGTGCAAGTTTTCCACTAATGCAAAATGGAAAATATACTTATGGCCTGTTGGAAATCAGCCCTATGAACAAATGCTGTCTCCAGTCTCCTGCAGGAAGTTCTGGTATTTACCCAGTCTCACTGTAAGTTCAAACACTTCAGATTCTAGGCAAAAGCAGTCTGTCTTTTCATCTGGCATATACTCCATCCTACTATTTAATACCGAATCTACTCCTAGCAAATACAGCCATAGTTAAAAACAAACAAACAAACAAAAAAACCCAACAAAACATACCAAGCAGTTTTAAAACCCTTAATTTCATGGTTTTATTGACTTGTACTGCAAGATGACAATGAGAGGGATTAATGTTTCAGTGCAACTTTCAATCCTCAAAAAGACACAATGGTCACACCATGGGTTCTAGGTAATTTTTAAAATTTCCTTTGTTAATTTCACAAAATGCTTCTTTGATGTCCTTTATAGACACAGTAGCATACAAGGAGAGAGTATTTATCACCTGGCAAAACCAGATTAATCCCAGACCAGTTTTA
The DNA here is from genome assembly GCA_004320125.1 of Scolopax mira. Lineage (NCBI taxonomy): Eukaryota > Metazoa > Chordata > Aves > Charadriiformes > Scolopacidae > Scolopax > Scolopax mira. The sequence continues at coordinate 295,984 of BJBW01002488.1, forward strand.
ATGTGTCACAAAGTACAGTAATGATGATATGTTCAAGGAAAACAGATGGAATATGTCAGAGTCTGCCTTGCAGACTTGCCTTTTGAACTGTAAAGACAGAATCTAAGGCTTTATGTCTGTATTCATAAGACAAGATACGCAAGACATAACTAAAGACTCTTTTCCACTCAGCACTCCTTGACTGCTCTTCTCTCGCTTTTCTGATGCTGACCAAGACTTACTTGCCCAGGACCAGCAGCTATTACAGTACAATACAGGCGTACATTTTAACGACATTTGCAGAGAGCTGTTCCCTACTATGCAGCATCACATTCAGGGAGCATAATTCACTTCATCACCGTAATTGTCTTCTGCAGAAACAAGTCAAATAGCTTTAACTACAGGATAACCTTCACTGATTTCTCCCAGCAATCTGAGAAATCCTTCTTCCATGCAAAAGTGTTACATGATGCAATAGCGAAGTTGGTTAAGTATTTCCCTAACATTGATTTTTCCAGAAAATCCTTTCATTTGATCCCTTCTGGTGGGAGTACCTACAGATTTCTCTTGCCTCACTCAATCACAGTTCCAAGATATCTTCTGAGAGAATGAGACAAATTTTCCAATGTAAATATACAATTACTTAGATGCAATTTGGAAATTTATTTTATCATGGAAAGATGCAGAGTCAAATGACAGTCATTTGAAGTAGTACATTTTGAACTAGTACATTTTGAAGTAGTACATGCACCCCATCAGAACGCACACATTTGTTTGGGAGTGCTCTGTACATTTAGCTATATAGGAATAGGCCTGCTCCCTCTTTCTACTTGTTCTTCCACAAACACAGGTTGGGCACAAACACAGAGAATGGATTGAGAGCAGCCCTGAGGAGAAGGACTTGGGGTTGTTGATGGATGAGAAGCTCAACGTGAGCCAGCAGTGCATGCTGGCAGCCCAGGAAGCCAATCACATCCTGGGCTGCATCAAAAAAAAGGCATGGCCAGAGGTGATTCTACCCCTCTGCTCTACTCTGCTGAGACCTCACCTGAAATACTGCATCCAGCTCTGGAGTCCTCAGCACAGGAAGGACATGGACCTGTTGGAACAGGTCCAGAGGAGGGCCACAAAAATAGTCAGAGGGCTGGAGCACCTCTCCTACGAAGACAGGCTGAGAGAGATAGGGTTGTTCAGCCTGGAGAAGAGAAGGCTACAGGGAAACCTTATAGCAGTACCTTAAGGGGGCCTACAGGAGAGATGGGGAGGGACTCTATCAGGGAATGGAGCAATAGGACAAGGGGTAATGGTTTTAAACTGAAAGAGGAGAGATTTAGATGAGATACGAGGAAGAAATTTTTACTGTCAGGGTGGTGAGGCACTGGAACAGGTTGCCCAGAGAAGTTATGGGTGCCTCACCACTGGAAATGTTCAAGGCCAGGCTGGATGGGGCTTTGAGCAACCTGGTCTAGTAGGAGGTGTCCCTGCCCATGGCAGGGAGTTTGGAACTAGATCTTTAAGGTCTCTTCCAACCCAAACCGTTCTATGAACAATGCAGCTACTCCTGAAAAACACCGACAGACATTGTTCCATGTGTAAGAGTATTAAGCACCAATTGTACCTTAAACATTCACATCTATTGTCCCCAAGAGTAAGAAGCTAGATAATTTTTGATCAATTACCTGAAGCTGTTTTTCAGTAACAGGTGTTGGAAAAACAAGGCTAGTTGTAAGCACCCAGAGAAAAAAAAAAAAAAGAAAAAAAAAGAGTTAACTTATAAAAAGCAGCTCTGTTAAATAGGTTTCTTTTCTTCCTAACCACTCAGGAATCTCCTCACCCTCACCCAGTAAGTTTTCACCAGGTTAGGGAGACACTGTTTCAGTCCTTGGCAAGAGTTTGAGAAAGATACAGAACTGGTTGCAACAAGTACTTGCGAAGTAGCAATCAATCCGTCAATTTGCAAAAGAAACACAAGCATTCGAGTGGAGTTTTAAGGCCAGTTTTGTGCAATTACCTACAGTACAGTACATAATATATTTACCACATTTTCTGTGGCACAAAGCTTGCAGAAGAAAACGGCAGTAGGGCAAGCGTTCAAGAATACTAAAGTGACACAATGCTAAACAGACCAAAGAAGTGATTTGAAAACAAGCAATCAAAACAACCACCACCAAGAAGTCCCAAAGACAATTAGGAATACTACTCTCAGCCAAAAGTATCAGCTGCTCAAGCACAGAAAGAACAACTGAAGAGCAGAAGCTCTGAAGGAGGGACCCCAACCCCGCAAACCATGCAAGAGCATTGCAGGTAACCCAGTCAAGCTGGACTTTAAACAGCATCTGTCCCTTATGAAACAGCACACTAATAGTATGGGATGCTGTGGGAAGCTGGCGTAGAGCAGGGGGCTTAGTGGAGGATCAGAGAGGCAATTGTGCTTACTAGGCAGGGAGGGCTGGGGAGAACAAGAGCCACAATGGCAGAGGATACAACATCCTGAGAGATAAGGGAAATAGCAGCTCGCTAAGGCTGACACAGCTGAGCAAAATCACTTTAGGCTGAATCTGGGGGAGCAAGGCTACAAAGANNCAACATGCATGTGAATAGGGGTGAATATCTATGATAATGAGTTCTCAGAAAGATAACGAGTATGTTAAATAGTTATGGGAAGTAATATGAATACGCATCTACTGCTGAAATACAAGCCTGAACCCCTTGACGATTGATACACAACCCCTACGTGTCAGGCGCTGCAAATAAAGAATGCCTGCTTAATTACTCCGGGTATTGAGTCTTTCACTGCGTCACCATTATGAGGAGACCATGAACAGTTTTATTTGGAACAGATGAACGTCGTCTCAGCTGAATAATGTCTTCTTTGTAGGAACAGTTAGAAACTCCAGAATTGAACTGCAAGACACATAGAAGGTCTAAAATACGAAATCTAAATGGGAAGGTTTTACAGAGATGCTGAGGGGGAAACATACATTACACATAAAAATAAAGAAAACTTTGCATATCCATGATGTTACCATGATGTTAAGGCAAGACATCAACAAGCAGAAAAAACCCCCAAACAGTAGTTTCAATTTTCAAAGTATTGTAAAGCCCATCAATTGACAGTTTTATCAATAGAGGACATTAAAATCAGCCAGACAAGTATGAGAAGAGGCACAGGTCATGCCTTGGGTCAGCAATAGCCCTTTCAGATCTAAATTTCTATGATCATAAGACAAGATGGGGACATTTCACTACACAGCAACTTCATCCCTCAAAAAGAAAAAAATAAAATATCACTATTGTTGCTTTCAAAAGTACACATCTACCAAAACAACCACTTGCCTGTTCTAAAGCAACTACTGGTGGATTTACACTGCAAATGTTTGTCTTTTCAACTCAAATACAACTTGATTTTTACTCCAAAGGATGGTTTCAACTGATAGGTTATTAGCAGTACAAATTTATTTTAGGATGCCAGGACGAAACACCTCTGATTAGTGAAGCACAGCAACAGGAAGCTGCATATCACATTTTGTAAAGAGAATCAATTGTAGGAATTTACTCTGGGCACCAAGCCTATATGGAAGAGCACTCTGCACATTACTTTCTATCCTTTTTTTAAACCTTACGTTTTTTTAGTAACTGCTTGGTGTGTATTTTCATCAATCAAGTTAATAAGCTCCTTGGCACATCAATAATCCTGCTTACAAAAACCCAGCCAGGCTCCTAAGCGCAGCCTCTGGACACAAACAAACTGAATACACAATCCAAGCCCAAACAGGAACCTTCAGTAACAGTTCCTACTGCCTCAGTGTTTGGTTTGGCTGATTATTTTCGCATCATTAGAAATAATGATAGTGGATCTTTTTCAGGTCAGGTTTTGTATTATGTGGCTGCACAAAGCAAATTTTTATCCAGCTTTTATTAAGAGAACAATAACATGAATCTTTCCTATTAAACATCATTTATAGGAGCATTACCACCAGTTATAGCAAAGTTCAAAGGTAAACAAGGTAAGAGCAAACAACAACTGTACACATTAATTATAGAAGAAAAACACTGAACAAAATACTTATGAAGACCTGGCCTGCTCTATGGATAGCTTTATGACACTATTAAAAACAACCAAAAAAAAAAGGAAAAAAAAGCGCAAAATAAGATAAACAAACATGAAAGGTAACAAGCTCATCAAACTTCAAGACAAATTTTGAAGGCTCCCTAATAAATGACCCGAAGAATACATAGCTCTACCAAAAAGCAATAAAGTCTTGCCTGAAGAAATGGAAGAAAACCCCTATAGAATAAATACTAACTCTGCAAATACCTTAGATAGGAATTGATTAGACTATGTGTCGTTCTGATTAAAAAGAAAAATCTTTTCATTTGAACTACCAATCAACAGAAGTGTGTTACATTGTTCAGATTGTGAAGACAAGTTCAAGACAAAGCAGCTGTGAGGAAAGCTTATACCGGCATACTATTTATATATTTTGTACTTATTACTTGCAACAAAACCCCCACAACTATTAGTGTGCAGTTTGGGATGTGATAAACAGTGATAGATATTGTTGATACACTAAAGGAAATTTGAAGATATGGAAAAAAAAAACTTGATTTATATTATGAAAGTATCAAAGAAACCCTTGTCCTGCAATACTTTGCAATTGGAAGCTCAAAAGAAGCAATGTGGACAGAGTCCAGAAGGCAAGACCACATTAATACCAGTGTTGCACTGAAATTATTAGTTAGTACCACACCAGGAAGCTATACAGTATCTCCACGCAGACAGATTATTCCCAATTTACTGCAATACATTCTTTTCTTGTAAATGGAAAGTTACAACAGGAAAGAGAACAAGAGAAGAAACAAACCCAAGTTTTTCATGTATTCCTCAACACAAGCACACAACTGCAATAAAGCAGTAGGAAAGAAATTAATTCCTTGGAGACACTGCATTTAAGAGTCAGAATGAGAACAATCCTAGCAGTACCTTAGAGTGAAGACATGCTCCTACACCCTCAATATTGAGGCTGTAGTGAAAGCGGAAGGTAACCTTGCTAAGATCTTTTGCTGGTGTATGTTACCTGCCAGAAGACAGCAACTCTGGACAGAGGCAATGTAAGCATACAAGGCTTTAAAATACCTTCTGAAACCTGAAAACTATACCCCACCAGTTTCCAAATATTAAAACAACAACGAAAATAATTCCACCTTGTTATGGTGGATGCCATACAACTATCCCTAATTACCTAGGCACTAGTCGTAGAATGTGTCCTCTTTATTTTAAAATACATAAGTATTTTAGGTAAGTGCAATGAGGTACACGTAATTCATATTTTGTGTATCGATTTGTGAGTCCTCAGGAAAATATTTACCACACTGGAAAGAGTACATGATGCAGAATTTTGTACTTGGAGATTACTTGCATTTTTTGAATAGCATTTTACAAATGACCCAAGTTGAAAAGTTAACAGACCATATGTCGCTGCTTCTTAAACTAAGACCAAATCTCAGAAACATAAGCATCACTGAGCAATTAAATCCAATTTGCAGCTCTATAAACCAAGCTTTAGTCAGAATTAGAGACACATTTTCTTGACTTACAAATATAGAAAAAGCTTTTCTATTTTTAAATATGTGCACTAGAAAAACTTCTCAGTTCACATTTCAAGTGTGCCTCCCAATATAAGCGTATCAGTAACAGTCAATTTTTTTCTTTGCATTTAGAAAGAAAATATTTCAGTCAGACTATACTTGTTCAGAGGCTCTCCTTCAGGTGCTCCCGGCTGCTCAGCTGTTTCTGCAGTCTCTTCCATAGGAGCAGTGTGTTCCATCCCACTAAAATAGTAAACAGAAAAACCACAAAGTCTGCATGGGTCATGTTGGAAAATAAAATCTGTAGATCAATACCTCACTTTTTTCCAGAATTCCTTGGGAAGGGAAAAAAAAAAGGGAAGAGAAACTCCAGGATCATAAACAGAAAGGTCTACCAAGTGACTAGTTGAGCAACTAACAAAATGAGAAGTACTAGAAATATCTATCTTTGTCCTTTTAATCAGAAAAGTGAAAAGCACACACAAAGACAAAATAATTTAATTGCAAATACTAATAGCAGTACTTGATTACAGTATATCACTAAAGTTTGGGTTTGCCTTTTTGTTTCTTTTCAACTATTAAAATTGAAAAATTGATACTCCAAGTTTGTACCTTTTATAACATGGACATTAGTTCACTGTCAAATGTGAGCAGTAGCATACCTACTTTCATGCTACTGATAGGTATATGTATTTAAAATTAACGGCTTCTAGCTTCGACATATTGACCACTATTCAGGCACAGACATACTTTTGGAATTATTTAGACAACTCCAATTTAATGCCACTACATAAACCACATCACAAGAAAGTATAGATATCTCATGTGTATATCATAAGTTCTGATTCTACTGAACTTAAAAAAAAATAACTAGGGAGAATAAATATGGGATCTTAAATCTTGTACTTTATGAAGTTCATACAACATTCCCTGACATCCTACAGAAGCTACTTTTGTGCTTTTGTTCAGCTAGATTTGTGTTCAGAAACATGTTCCTTTGTTTTGAAAGACTGGAGTACCTAACCAATGTTTTACTTTTAGTATGGAATATTATAGAAGAGAGAAAATTAAAGCCTTTCAGAAGAAGATGGAATATCAAACCCCAAAACTATTACCCATCAAAGCTGTACTTTTCTACCCTTTAGCCAGATTGCCTGAATCCATAATCTAAGTTTTAAAAATAAAATTTTATTTCTAAAACAATTTGCTGAAGGAGGGTGTACATTGCCAGAGATCTTTGCTGTGAGCACAAAGCACTGCCTTTTTTCCACCCTTTATCAGCCTTAAATTAAAGGGTTCTAGAGGCATATGAGAACAAAAGCTACTGGAAAGACTAGCACATTGATAGGTGCAAAAGCTGACACTTCCAGTGAGCTTTTTACAAATCTGAACAGAAACTAATAAAAGACAGACAGAATTGAAAATGCCCCATTTTTTATTAAGGTAATTGACCGTTAATAAACCATCACATTCTGTTACTGATCCTCCCATGCACTTCAAAACAGTTTCAGAAGTCCAGTCAGCTAAATAATACCTCAAGAGCCACACTGAATTGTATTACAGCTTTGCAATTGAGAAATGATATTTAAACATGAGAAAAATAAATTGAACTTTAAGCTCACTAACACAGTTTCAATCTTTTAATCAGCCTCTTGTAGCAATGCCATTAGATATCACAGTCTCACTCTACTATTGAGAAAATGACTTTAGTTAAGAGACAATTTACCCCCAGTCAAAAGATTCTGTCAGTCCTAATTGAAGAAACAACAGCATGCCTTTGCTACAATTTAATCTCACCAACATGAAAGAAACTAGTTCAGAAAACCCTAAAGCTACATTCATCACAATGATTAATATAAAGCAAGGCTTACAAAGCTCCAAAAGGACATGAAACTCATGAATAGAAAATTATGACCTAATGTGAGCCATGGAAAATGATGACCTATGGTGGGTGCAAGTATATGTTGTACCTTGTGTCATCTTTAATTGTTTGCCAGTTGGGAGCTCCACCTCCACCCTTTTTGTCATCTTTCACCCCTCTAGAAACAGAAACGGGGTTACATGAGTTAAAGAGCTTTTTTTTCACTAGGGCTTCAAACTAAAAGCATTATTGACTTTTTGCCAGTCAACTTGGATATAGGAGAGGGGAGCAGAATACAGTTCTAAAACAGAGACACTACTGCAGTGCTGACTACTGTTTATTTGTACATCACATAAGTAGCAGGTTACAGAACACTTACATTTTATCATTCCCACTTTGTCTTTCAAATCCCCGTTTTCCTCTTTGGTCAAAACCATTGAAACTTCTATTTATTCCACCACCTCTTCCTCTACCTCGCATTCCACCTCTTCCTCCACCACGACCTCTTAATGGCCCTTCACGGTCTAATCTTTCAATTGGTCTAAAAAGAAGAGTTCTAGTCAGATTTGTTGTTTCTATAGAATAGTTAACAAGGAGTAAAAAAATTTGTATGGTTGTATTTGTGCAGCTATGAAAGAAGTCAGTAAGAGAGCTACTGTGCGATTTTTAGAGCGCATCTTTACAAAGTGAACAGCTCAGTTGTTTGAGTTTTGTCATTAAAATGGGCATAAACTGAACTCAGTGGGAACTATGACATATTTAGCAAGCAACAGCCTCCACTGTCTAAACCCAGATTTATAGGCAACTGCTAAAAATTTCAGGGACTTTGTTAAACCATAAATATTGTGATACAAAGTAAAAAACAGCCATGCTCTCAAGCATTAAAGGTTTAGGTGGAATTTTCTAGTACTTATATAGAAAGCAAAATTGATATACATTCACTGTCCAAACAGTAAATAGTGCAACAAAGTTTTAGTAGTAAGTCTTTAAATAGTAAAGTTTAAATAGTCAACAAAGGTTTACTTTCAATTTGAACTATGAAATTAATTCAACGTGGAACCTGCACCACATGTTCTGCAAAGCTTGGTACGTGAGCTCAGAAATGAACATGTATGTTGCAGACTAGGGATTACATTTTCAGATTTTTACACTTTTCAGTTTTGCACTTTTATTTCTAACATTTAACAAAACTGCTCTAAATGGATCCATGAGGAAGCTCGAATTACAGCTAATGGGCATGAACTAAGTCATCTTGCAACAAATCTACACACTAATAATGCAACCATGCCTTCAAGTCACATCGGGCTAATGGATCTCTTTTTAAGAAAGTTACGTCTTTTCTTTCCTTCCCACACCGTGCAGATCCTTACTTCTCCCAGTATAATACATACCTTTCCACTGTGAATTCCACTTGTCCTTCTGCTTCATAGGAACGGTATTCCCGGAATGATGGTCTCCATTCAGCTTTGTCTTGTTTCACTTCTGCACCTCTGTTATTGAATCTTTGCTGTTCTCCTCGCTTAGGTGCTCGCTTCTGGCCTGCACACACAGATATAGATTATTAGCAGCTTAATAATAACTGAATTGCAGTCACCAAACTGACTGAAATGAGTTGGTCACACCTTACAGTCTTCTGCTTTACTCTCTCCAGTTCCAAACTCACCAAAATATTAAAAGCACTTGTAGTTAATGTTGCCAGACATTGTGTGTTTTAAAGACTTACTTATTTTCCCTTCTGTAGTGATGAACCTGTCTTCAGCTAAAATACTACGGGTATTGACGTGGCTCAGACATTTCCAGAAAAAACAGGCTAAAGAAAAATCTCATTTTACTCACATTAAGCCAAATAAATGGGAAACAAACCCTGATTCTCTCATGTTCTCTTAAAGATCTTGCTGGCGTACTACAGGATAAGGCAGAGAAGTTTCAATAGAAGACATGAATTGCAAGACAGCTGTGGGAGCAATGAGGGTGGGGAAAAGAGGAGGCCTATTAGAGGCAGATGTTAATTGCTGATCACAAGGCAGCACATCTCCAACTAGACAAGCTGAAAATAGAAGTCTGAGCCTGCATGTCTGTCATGGTTTGGCCTCAGACAGCAACAAAGGACAACATGGCAGCCGCTCGTGCAGACCAGAGCCCCCACTGCCACTGAAGCCGAGAGGGGAAAATCAGAAGAAAAAGGCAAAACTCATGGGTTGAGACAAAGGCAATTTAACAGAACAGCAAAGGGCGCAAGAAACAACAGTAACTCTGACGGAGGAGTATACAACTGCGATTACGATACCACCACTCGCCCACTGCACCTGGGATGGCCCCAGCAGCCCTACTCTCCCTGCTCCCTCTCCATGGGGGGACTTCCTCTTCCCCCCCATTTCCTGTCCCTCCCCTTCCCCAGCCAGTTATAGCCACCCCCCTCGGTATGGCTCACATGGGATGGAATACCTGCGTCCCTGCTAGGTCCTGGGAAGAATTACCTCTTTCCCCACCAGACCCAGTACATCATCCAACCCTTATTCCATACCATTTCATGGCATGCCCATATCCTACAGTTTACGCCTAAATACTATCAGTTTCCCCAGACATACATACATACATATATATATTATCTCCATACAGGTATAATGTCCTTAGTCTATAGGCCATCACTCTAAAATGTCTGTTGAGTTCATTTAACCCATGACTTTGAGCTCTTGTTAGAACAGTCTCTCAGGGCATGCAAAATGGGGGAGGGGGGATAAGGGGGAGGGGGGAGGGGCTGGACTGTTGCATGCTGTATTCTCTGGGGCTTGTGGCTGATGTATCCAGTGCAGCTCATGTCCATGGTCCATGGGTTGGAGATGTCATTCTCAATGAAATTGCTGGGTGCCAACTGCTGAGGGCAATTCTGATCCCTTCGCTGCTACACCTTTGCTCGAGTCTTCAAAGTCCCTTTTGTCAGTAGTTTCATTCATTGGCTATTCTCGCCCAAAATCAGGTTTCCGTGTGGTACACA
>BJBW01002489.1:0-73845 GCA_004320125.1 Scolopax mira
CACTGGAACAGGTTGCCCAGGGAGGTGGTTGAAGCCCCTGGAGACATTCAAGGTGAGGCTTGATGAGGCCCTGGGCCATGTCCAACTAGATGGCCTTTGGAGGTCCCTTCTGGCCCAGATGATTCTATGATTCTGTGATTACCTGGGTAACCGATCCAGTTCATGTGTTCTTTTCAAAGGTGAGTAATTGCAAAAGAGTTTGCACAGAGTTTATAATTCCACGGTGATCTCACGGGTGGGTGGACACTCAGGTTGCAGAGCCTCAGAGTTGATACAAAAGCATATTGTGCTGCTGTGGATGGGACGCAGAAATACAAAGTGAAGGATTTCAGAATCAGCCTTTGTTAGGGAAGGTGGCGCAACTCAGGCTATTTGGAGAAGTTTACAGGTGTCGTGCTTGGATTAAACTAGCTAGAAAATGCTTTTGCCTCATCTACTTTGGAAAGCATTGTGCTTCTGGGAAATAGATGGAAAAAAATAAAGTAAAATTAATCCTTTGGCTGCCTAAAACTCAAATGGTTTAATTCCCCCCATTGCTAGGGCTGCAGAGCCAGCTGGCTTTTCCCTGCCTTCCTCTCCATCCCCTGGCCTGCCCTAGAGCAAGAGAAATGTGGCTGGCTGCAGTGCTTTTGCTTGCATAAAGCCAACTTCTCCCTAACTCTTATTTTAATCTCTGCACTGTAAACTCAGAGAGCAATTGAACAGACTGAAACCTGGGAGGTGGTGCGATCCAAACGCAGTGCCCCAGCTGCTCCAGCTAGAGGCATGTGCGTCTGGAGAGTGTGAGTACGTGTCAAAGGATATGCTTTTCCAATCTAGGAAATGCCTCTTCTCTGTCTAAAGGGCTTTTTCTTCTGAATAAAGAGCGCCTTCCTCTCAGAAAACAGAATTGAGTGGCACTGCAGAAGATAAAACTATTCATACACACCCAAGGCCATGTATAAAAATCAACCCAATAGCCAATATAAAAGTCAATAGAGAAATCTGACTCTTACGCTGATATATATAACAACAGAAGATTTGAAGATATTGTCCCCCCAAAAAAGCAAATTCCTTTCTCTTTCTCACGATTAATTTTTTCCTCCTTTGCTTATTTATTTATTTATTTTATTTAAATCATCTCTGAATGGCCTTATTGCCATGTCAGAGAAGAACGTTTCTTAGGTGAAGTGCTCCTGAACAGTCTAGGGACCAAAACTGGACTAAATATTTCCAGTCCACCTACAATACCAACTTGAAGAGAGCTGTCTGCTGCCTGGCTCCTCTGTGCCATGAATCTTTCATTGGTGCTTTTGTTTCATCCAAGAAAGAGAGACAGAGAGAAATGTCATAAAAGTGCTATAAAATGGACAGATGTAATACTGGGAAAATTCTCATTAAAATAACCAGCATGCATATTTTATCTGTTTCAGAGAGAGTCTAAAACAAGTTTCAGTATCACTGCACTTTTATTTCTGGCAGGCCAGATCTTGTTTAAGAAGAATAAAAAGGCTGTTTGGGACTCTGTGAGTGAAAAGGGAAGATTTTCATTAGCTTCACAGAGCTTTGGAGCACGCTTCCTCCTTGTTGCCGAGGTAGCAAAACAGGAATAAGGCAAGTTAGTGTCTATGAGCATTTCTACACTGATTGCCTTAGAAAAATTGCATTTATGTAACGAAAGTAAAAAGTTTTTATAATTTTGCTTCTTTTCTAACTATGGCAAGAATTTAGATTTCAGGTCTCACAACTTCTTTCCTTGCCAGTTTCTAGGGCCTTTTTTGCCTTGGTTTCTAAAAGAAAAGTACATGACTCAAATTCTTGCCTTTTTTTCTCTCCATGGACCTGTTGTATTTACAGCATCCTAATTCAACGAGGTTTGAGGGTGAAAATGCTATCCCTGGTTTCCAGCCCGCTGCTATCCTTGGTCTATTGTCACTGGAGAGCCTTGCAGGGAGCACTTCAGCTTCACTCAGGTGTTGCTCAGGGGCACATCTTACCAATATTGAAGAGATTCCATCTCTTTCAAGGACAGCCTCTTAGACATTAATTTTATTACAATTTTTTTCCTATGGTTATGAATAGAACGGCATAGTTTTTCTCCTCGCCTTGGCTTTTCCCATACTTTTAAAGCTGTGTAAACTTTCAAGTTCTCAGATCATGCAAAAAGGAGAGACCTGTTGGTCTATTTCCTCCAGACAAAAATAGGAGAAAAGTATTCTTTCCAGTTTTCGCTATCATCTGACCTATTTCACCCCAGCTGAGGAATTTCTCCTGGCCTTCTGCACCTTCATTTTGTCTTCAAGATAACTTCCAAGACAGCTACTGCTGATGGACCTCTTCTCTCACCATTGAGACATTAGCATCCCTCAGTCACTCCTCAGGCAATGACATCATCATCCCAGGCATTCACAGTTCAACCTGGAAACTTTTCCTTGGCTCCAGGTTTTCTGACTCCATAGAGCATGGGAAGAAGCATCGACATTGAAGAACACACTAAAATATGCAAACTTGTCTCTATTAGTTTCCTCACTGGAAATTTTCTTCTTAAATAAACCTTTGTGTATCAGAAGGTCAACTACATTGGTGTCTTCTCTATGTGTGTCTGTCATACAGGACCTTTGAGTCCACGGTTATGTACATAAGATGAGAATCAATTAATTCTAGATGGCTAATGGAAAAGAATCGGCATTTCCAGGGCAAGAAGCACTTGAGTTCTTTAAACTATTTATTTAGAGATTTATTGCAGCCTGAAAAAAAAACATTGTTGAGCTCCAGTTGAAGCTAGAAGTACCAAATCCTTACTGAATGACACCCCTCCCAAATGTTTGTTATGACAATGAACTGATGTGTAATCAAGGAAATAAGATAACCGAAAATATAGTGAAGTACATATAAAGATGTCACGTGGATGTTCTAGGTTATGAGATCTATTCCTAGAACAGTTTGTTGACAGTTTTCTGAAGATAAGAGTTTTTATATCTCATGGACATCCTGTCCTGCCAGAAGAGAGAGGTTGTTACACTCCTATGAATGACAATCTGCTACTCACATTTAGCTTTGTAAAAAGATTACCTTCATTTTAATAATGAAGATTGTTCATTCCAATGTGAATGTGATTGGTCGGAGATGACTCTAGCAAAACCCATAAGCATTAACATTGATCAGGCATTCAGACTCATCTCAGACCAGTTTGGTAGCCCATCTTAGAAATTCAAACGACACAGAAAGTATAAAATCAGGGCTCAAAGTGATCAGTTAGTCAGAGTGAGCATCCTTTGGGAGCAATCACCTCTGGATTCATCCCAGATAACCCTGCAGTATTTAACAGAGGCATAGCTAATTATCCTAGGGACCCTGATGAGCAGGAGCTTGCCACCTCTAAGGCTTTTCAATGAGCCTCAAAGAACAACTAACCTATAGTAAATAGATGGAAATTTGTTCATAAGATGAAGATTTGTCTTCATCTCTAATGTAAAGTACCCATAGTGTCTGAAAACTGAAGAAGTGTTTAAAAACCCTGCTCTGACCAGAGAGAAACATGGTCTCTTGGGTTTGATTTGGATCTCAGAGGATGAAACTTTGCTCCTCAGAGGCTCTCCTTCCCTCTGGTAACTCCAGAGAAGCAGATGATGATTGTGTTTTTAATGTAACATGCCTGTTAACTGTCCAAATAATCCAACTTGCATGTATCTGGGCCCTCACAAAGATTCAACCTGTTTTTTAAATTGCTAATTACGAGGGAGGATGACAGCAAAAGTGCTCTGTTCTGTGTGTCTGACAAAGTTGTTGACTCCCAGGGACATACTGCAGCACCACAGAATTTGGTGAGAGGGTTTATTTTTTTTTTTTGGTAAGCTTCCAATTGCTGCAAACGTATCAGAGTTGCTTTGTTTCCTTCTCTTTTTCTCTTCTTTCTGTCTTCCTTGCCTTCCTCCTTATTTTAGGAAAAACCTGGAGAATGGGAGCCTAGGACATCTTGCTGCAAAGGGACAAGAATAAAATCTTGCACTTCAGTATTTTTAAAACACATAATTTTGAATTTTATTCCAGGAACTGACTGGTATATTTTTTTTGTTTTGTTTTTAGTTGTGTTATAGAATCATAGAGTGGTTAGATTTGGAAGGGACCTTAAAAATCATCTAGTTCCAACTTCCTTGCCATGGGCAGGGACACCTTCCACTTGACCAGGCTACTCAACCTGGATCCCTAGGCATGGGATCTGAAACTCGAGTGCAAGCTCCTGTTACCTTTAAGCTGTTTTTATAACACGTGGCATGGAAAATATACGTCTTTGTTAGGTGGGTAAGAAGTAGGCAAATAGGATCACATCTTTTTCATTCTGTGAACAATCACTGCAACAGTAAAACACGGCAAACCCTGCTTTGTAACACAGGCTGATAAAAAGCTCTGCCATGTGCCTCCCATTTTGAGCCAGCAATATATAGCACCCGCTCATGAAGTCTGTTATGATACCTGAAAAGCCTACGCTAAGCAAAGCTGAAATGAATGATAAACAAACCAGAGCCCATTTTTCTCCAGTAGTGTTTAAGTGTACGGGGGCTGTCAAGGCAAGATGCACATTAGTACTTAACTGAGAATGACTTCAGAGAGCAACTCGTAAACCTCCATTAATAACTCCCTGACAGCCTGGCAGTGCCTGTCTTGGCATTTATCTAACAGCAGGCCACTATTATACTGTGACAAGTTTCCCTTCTCCAGAGACCTCTAAAATACCTGTAGGATCTGGAAACATTTGAAAAGGGAAAAGTGTACCACTTCTCGAATTAGATTTATTATCATATTTAATCCTGCATGAATACTGCCTTATTTAGCATGACAACTATAGCTGCATATATGTTAGCTCAACCCAGTGTTGGCTCCAGTGTGAAATTATTCCTTTCCTGGTTGAAAATGAACGACAGAGACTAGAAAATATCTTATGTTGGGATCCACATTTTACATGCAGTATGCACTCAAGTTGCACAAGATGTTGCTAGTTCAGATAATTTTTGTCTATTCCAGCAATCCTCAAGCTTTTCCCCGTGGGTTGGGAGCAGCTGCATGTTCTCTAGGCACAAAAAACAGCAGAAAGATCTCTGAAAGTCTCCTGCAAGGACACACCTTAAGGTCCAAAGACTGTTGATACTTGAACAGTATAGATATAAAGCAGCTTCCACCATGTGTCCCAGAGAAAATGCTCTGTTTCTTGGAGAAATCCCAAACTCGGTATAGATGAAGCCTATGTAATCCTGGCAATCACTTATCTCCCTGAGGACAAAGACCCCATCTGCAAAATATACGCAAGAAATGTACCAGCTTTGCAAAGCTTTAATTCAGCTCATGGCTGCAACTCTTCTAATAATGACATATGACAGCTCTGTAAAAATGTTTTTAGTTGCCAAGACAAGTATTGGAAAAGGAAGGCCAGATTATATTTGTGAATACAAGTTGAATTAGTTTGTCTTCCCCTGTGCCGGTGGAACACATCTGGGGGCAAAGGGGATTTGTCTTGAGTGTGAACATCTTTGGTTTGAATATCTCCTGTAATGGTGCGTATCCAGAAGACCAGAGAGTGAAAAGTGCCTGGCTGTTAAAGAGAAACAGGGGGAGAAATAAGGAAATACTGATAATGCAATTTGACTCCAACTTCCTTCCCAAAGCAGAACAAGCAAACCGTTATAAAGTATAGGGTGAGCAAGCTGAGCCTCTATATGCTCATGTTGCTTCAAACAGCATGGCCATGTCAGCTGGAGCGTAGCCTGCAAGACAATGGAACTCATTCTCCTGCCTGTCCCAGGTGGCGCCCCATGTCTGGTTTTGATATCACCCTTCAAGAAAGCTGGTTGGGACAATGGGAGCATTTCCAAGGGAAAGTAGTGATAATGATTGTCAGAGTGATGTACACTGCTTGGAAGAACTAGTCAAAGGGCTGAAGTTGCTTAGCCAAAGGAGAAAAGGTTTAAGGGGAAAGCTTTAACAAGCCTGTTGCAAAGGAGCGGGTAAGCTTTTCTGTGTGCCCAAGAAACGATGGACTTAAATTTCATCTAGAAATTATAAGGGTTTTTCTTGATTTTTCCACTATTGGGTAAAACATGGGGTTGTGAGAGAGGCTCAGAGTACCTCCCATCCTGGTGCCTTTTCACAGGTCTGCAGGCTGGAATATAGGAGCTCTTGGTTACTAGATAGATCACTGCAACATCTGCTGCCACAGCCACAAAACCCCTTCAGTTTGCCTATGAAAATATCAATGCATTTTAGAATGCTGCTGACCTCTAAGTGGACTTGCCCCGAAGCAGACAAGACATACGTATAGTATGCATGCTGGACAATCAAATAGCAACTGGCTGCCCCTCCTCCCTCAGGTTTTCTCCAGGTTTTCTCAACAGCGCACATCTTTTTTTCTCCCTTTTAATCTCCCTTAGTTGTGTCTTGAGTGCCACACTGCTATACATCACTCTAAAGTCCTCCAAAGCTCAGACATCTGCAAGAATCTGACCTTCAAATAACATGGCTACTTACACCTCCAAACATATTTCCCAAGAGAGTTTTACTAAACCTTGGAAAGGAATTTGGGATCCTCATCCTACAATATACAATACATTTCCATTGCTCCCAGGGAAGTGAAAATACAGAATAACATCAGTTAGATCCATAGCTATATTTACAGCCCTTTGAGGGGGAAGGGGCATTAGATCCCAGAGATTTAGCTTCAGGAGAAGTTCTGCCTGTGTCAGGATTTGAGACAGTCTTTGATGTTAGTGAAATAAAGGAGAGAAATATTTCCTTCAGGGAGCAAGAAAAAAAAAATCCAAAATCTTCCGTCTGACTTTCTTTTGTATAGCTGCTCCAGCTACTGTCTCCAGAATTCATTACAATAAGCAAATACTCATACATCATTGGTTTAATATGACAACTATGATGCTTAATAAGGCTGGAAAAAACATCACTGTGACTCTATTAGAGCCTCCTAAACAATCAGTTATTGCTGAGAAGGTTACACCAATTTTTATAACTCAGGAGCTGATTTGCAATTTGTATTCATCTTTCATTTTGACTAGACCAATTGTGTGTTCTATCTGCATTATCAGCTCCATAAAAATTCATTCCCATCCATAAAAATATAAGATTTCTAATAATGCTTCTCCTACTTTATATGGGTGTATTTATGGTTTTATTTAGAACAGAAAGGCAGTAACAGGATTGTCTTTCTGTCCAGTCTCACTGCAAGACCTAATACATCCACTCTAAGCCCATCCAGTCCGATTTAAACCAAATTGTTTTTATGATGAGATAGAATCACAGAATCTTAGTGGTTGGAAGGGACCTTTGAGATCATCGAGTCCAACCACATTAAAAAACAAAACAAAAACAAAAAAACAAACAAACACCTTAAAAAAAAAACCAAAACACAAAAAAAAACCCCAAAACAAAAAAAAAAACCCCAAAACTACAACAAACCCATAAAACCCAGAAAAACCACACACAAAAAAAGCACCCACCAACTAAACCCCACACCCACACCCCACCACAGACCAATAGAGCACTAGAGCATATCCTGAAGAGCCATGTCTACACATTTCTTGAACACCTCCAGGGATGGTGACTCCACCACCTACCTCCCTGGGCAGGCTGTTCCAGTGCCTGACCACCCTCTCAGTAAAGAAATTTTTCCTAATAACTAATCTAAATCTCCCTTGCCGCCGCTTCATACCATTAGAGGGGAGAAGTTTGTCTTTGCACAGTTTATGAATTCTGAGTAACTGGGAAATTACTGCGTATGAAATGCCTCGCTGTGCAGAGTGACTCTGGGCAGACAAAGCTCCTGACAGGTATGGCCCACGCAGTATGAAAGATGATAAAGAACCAAAACAATTAACATAATGTTTGCAGCTTGGTTGAGCCACAGAGATGCTACAGAGAGAGACATCTGAGCTGAAGATAGAGGTTTAACCAAAGTCTGTCCCCAGAGAACTGGAATGTGGAAAGTCCCAGAGATGGGACAAAAATGACAGTGTAGAGAATTAAAAATGATTAAGAAGTTGTGGATAAGAGGAGTAAAAAATGTATTTAAGCAATGACAATACCTTGGGTGTTAAGACCAGCCCTAGGAGGTTTAGGTACTTCTGTGATCTCTGGCACTTCCAGGTGAGTCTGTGCCTATAAGTATACTGGGAGACCAGAGCCAGAGCTAAATTGCCAAGGAAAGAACAGGAAAATATTGACCTGTCACGAGGAGGTACAAATGCATCAGCCATCAGAATGTCCAGAGTAATGGGCATCACTGGGGGCTAATAATTCCTCATATTGATTATCTTGATTGACATTCACCAAGCAAAGAGCCAAGACACCATCAGCTCCTCCCAGATGCTTGCTGTCTCCTTCTCAGCACAGGTCACACTCCTGTAGCAGAGGCAGCTGGAGGAGACATATGCTTGTGTCCCTGCAGAGCTTGTTCACAGCCCAGCATCCTGAGAGAAGCTCACCTTCATGAGAAGTTTGAGGTGAGGCATGAAATAGAAGTGGGGCCGATGTGGGGCAGGTGTTTGGTTGTGCCAGCTCAGCTGGAAGTGATGACCATTAGCAAAGAGCAGGACAGACAAGTAGCATCATCTAAAAGTCACAGAGGGAGACTGGCAAGAGCCCCTGGTATAGTAGTGAATGAGCAACAACTACTTAAGTGCTGAAGTCTTGTGTGATCTCTCCCTCTGTTCCTTCCTCTTCCTTCCCTTTTCTCCCCCATCCCTCCCTTCTTTTCTCCCTTATTTCATCTTCCTTCTCCTGTACTTTATTAAAATATCTGTGCCATGAATTGGTTTTGTTTCCTGATTCTTGCATATAGCAATACTAGTCGGATTATGTACAGGTAGTTAAAAAAAAAAAAAGTGTGTTGTTGTTCCCAGTTACTGGATCTCAACAAATTGACTAGCTATCCTTTTTTTATTATTTTTTTTTCTAAACCAGTCTTCTCCTTTTAACTATGGTGATATAATAGTTCCAGGGTCTGCAAGGTCTTTAACAGGTACACAGCCATGTTTTGATTAAGAAGTTAGTAAGATGTAAAACCAGGCTGGCATGTTAAAGAGGCAGAGAAGCATCTGTCTGATCTCAGCAGGTGAAAAAGAAACAAGAATTTGTCTTCAGGCAAGAGCACTTCCAGGGGAGTCCCACAGAGATCTCTGTCTGGCCTTGCATTCTTCAATGTTCCTAGAATCTCTGTGAAACCTACTGGGCCATAATGATACTACCTACAACACACAAGAAAAACTCTTATATTGTTTCTACTTCTTCCTACTCAGGGACCTAAGCTCTGGCAGCACTCTGGAGGGGCAATCTCAGTAGTTCCTTCTAATTTTGCTATGAGATATTGCAGCAGTTGTGAGGACTAACTTGAGTGTTTGTCTTCTAAGGCATGAAATTTAGGCACTAGTGTCTCGTACAGTGTGAGAAAGGGGATGGGGACTTGGAGAAGGCACAGCTTTGGATCACTCATTGCCCCAGAAAAGTGAAAAGTAAGACCTAAATGATCTTCTTCCCACTTGGCCCCTTCCCATGTTAAACTTCAAAGCAACTATTTTTGTCTCATGACTGGGATCAATTTATGTCCTACAGTCTCTTTTGATCATCATAGTCGTGGGCTCCTGCCTTGGATGAGCTCTTCTCCTTACTTCTTCTTCCCCACCTGCCCCAGCATCTTCATCCCAATCCATTCACTGGCGCTTCTCACTAAAGTATATCCCTTTGTCCCCACAGACAGCCCTTTGGCATGGCTGCCCATCTAAGAGGACAGTTCTCCAGTTGGGGAGGCAAAGCGGGATCTGTCGTAGGACAGAAACAAGGTCACGGGGAGTTCTTTTCTAAGAGTTAGTCTTGCAAGCTCTCCCACAGTGCTGATGTAGAGGCAAGAGACAGTAATCAAAGCTTCAAAATGGCCTTTCCAGAGTAATAAAGGCACCTTCAGAGTCTATAACTATAATTTTAACTTGCAAGATTCCCCAAACTGCCACTGTCTGAGTCTGAGATACTGTGGTTTTACATGCCCAAATCTTAATACATCATGAAGAAACCTCTGCCTACACCCTCTACTCTGAGTAAAGGAATTTCTGAGGACAGTTCAGTCCATTCCCTGTAGCTGTAATCCGGACAAAGTGGGACACTGAAACCAAGTTTCCTCTGGGCTACTGCAGGTTACATTACATTTACCACAGGCTGTAAAATAGCCTTAAATGTTTGAAGTAGCAAATATAAGCAACTTAGAAAATGGAACAGAAGATAAATTTCCTCATCTGTCAGCTTCCAAGTAAAGATCCTTATTATTAGAGCAAATAATATGAACAAAAATGGAAGTAGAGAAAGACTTGTTAGGGTCATAAGGCATGTCAGGGCATGATTATTCTGTCTCACTCCATTGTGACTGTGAGATAGCTTAACTGAAAACAAATAATAATTAATCTGAAAAAAAACTGAAATCAGAAAACTTTAAATGGGAAATTTTCTAAACAGCCCACTTTACCGGTTGAATAAGGGCAATGATCAAATGAACAAATGACCACTGGGTCAGACATGGTACAAAGTGCAGTACAGAGATGCTCTCCAAAGCAGCTTGCACACATGCCTTACTACAACATATACTGCCCTGTGTGAGTGGGAGACCATGTTCCAGTGAGAAAAAGATCCACATTTTCCTTCCTTTTTACTTGTCATTTACCTTATATCCTAAGATATAGGATATAAGACAGACTGACACCTTGACTTCAACTGTATCCGCTTTCCTAAAGAATATATCTTTTTATCTCAAAGGCACACAGTTACAGATAGTTATCCAGAAGGCACTATAGGAATTAGGGAATTCTAAATCTGGACTGATCTGCAAAAATCTGGAATTTAGTTCTTCCATAGAATAACCAAGTTTACTGCCTCAGTTTCCTCACATATGAAATGAAGACCACAATACCTCTTTGAAAAGTGCTGGGGAACTTATTTATACAAAAACAATATAGAAAGTCATGAATTATTACTACTACTACTACTACTACTACTATTGATGTTATTAACAATGTTGTGACTGTGCAGTGCATTAAAATACAAACAGCTGTGGAAGATGGGGACAGAATATTTGCCTCATGTTTCCAGCACTGTTAAATGCTGAATTTGACAACAGAGGTAGCAACTTTCTCCATGCTGGATGACAACGTCTACCAAATGGATGAAGAAAAATGGCTTCCACCCCTGTGAAACAACATCCCAGAACAAATAATGACAAGTGATGAAAAATGCCTTTGGCTGGGAACAACTGAGATATGGTTTTGTTCAGTTCCTATTGCAAGGATAGTGTCCCTTCCTCTCCTGTACTCCCTCACCTCCCCCGTAATCCTCTTCTTAGTTTGAAAAAAGATCTTGAGAAATAACCATGGGGAGAAGGTGGAGGTGTGTCATGGGGAGGAGGGTTATCCAGCATTTTTGTCTCAGCCTCAGCTGGAGGAATGATGTTAACAGATCTGGAATAGCAGAAAGAAAATCAGCATTAGTAGGGAGCCTTTGCTGGTTAAGAAATAGGAAGCAGCTCTGTAGAAGATATATGAAGCAATAAGAGATGATTTACTTCCACAGCATTTATTGTTTGAATACGTACACACACCCCATCTATTTTCGTTTACCCCAGCATGCGTGGCAGTCCTCCCTGTCGGAGGATGACATTGTTGCATTTGTTGTCATTCTCTCCAATATATCATGAGGAATAGCTGCTTGAAGCGCAGTGCCGGGGCTCGGATCAGGTGGATGGTGAAAAGCAATCCACTCCCAAAGCCAGCCCTGATAATGGAAGCTCTCCATCATGCTGCCATTTCATGGTGCAGGGTACAAGGTTTGCATGGCTCATAGAAGCTCACTGGGAACAGTCTCACCATCATCATCATAAAGTGCGATAAAATAAACATGTCCCAAATAACTCTCTTCACCTTGGGTTCTCTTGTATCACAGCACTTCCAATGAGCAGCCCTACTTCTGAGCAAAAGAAGGAGAGAAACAAAAAGACACAGCCTCTGTTATCAGCACTGTTGTTGTCAAGGCTTTAATATGATGTGGACAACACAGAGTGGAAAATGGTGCAGTTTGGACACAGTGATGCTCATTTGCTGAGATGGGTCTTTCATTGACAAGGCTGGCTTGGTACCTAGTGATCCAGGGGTTAACTTCAGCTTGCTCCTACTCAGGTTGATGCTGGGAGGGAGGGGAAAGATCCAAATGTGGCCAATGACTTTGATGGAGAGACCCTTAGAACATTACATTTCAAGACACAAAATGTGGCTTGAAATTATAGAATCATAGAATGGTTCAAGTTGGAAGAGAGCTTAAAGATCATCAAGTTCCAACCCCCTGCAATGGGCAGGGACACTTCCCACTAGACCTGGTTCTTAAAGCCCCATCCAGCCTGGCCTTGAACACCTCCAGGGATGGGGCATCCATGACTTCCCTGGGCAACTTGTTCCAGTGCCTCACCACCCTCACTGTCAAGAATTTCTTTCTAGTATCTAATCTAAATCTCCCTTCTTCCAATTTAAAATCATTATCCCTTATCCTGTCAACTACACTTCCAGACAAAGAGTCCCTCTCTGGCTCTCCTGTAGGCTCCCTTCAGATATTGAAAGGCTGCTATAAGGTCTCCCTTGAGCCTTCTCTTCTCCAGGCTGAACAATCCCAGCTCTCTCAGCTTGTCTTCATAGTGGAAGTGTTCCAGGCCTCTGATCATCTTCATGGCCTCCTCAGACTATTTAGGGATCCATGAACTTGACTCACAACACCTTCCTCCAGCCAAACTTTATGTCACACAAGCAACAAGACCTACACACATAGGTGAGATATCATACCTTGTGTGTTCTATGGAGCAAGTCCCAGAACACCATTTCTTTCTAACTTGGTCACCTTTCCAGTGTAGAGGAGTAGCTTGTAACCTCAGTTTGCTCCACAGTGGGATCCAGACCATGGCAGGATACCTGGATGAAGTGAAGCCCTGCAGCTGGGGATAGATGAGTAGGGAAGCGTTGGTATGGCTGAAGAAGACTCCAGTCTTAGGTAGGTGGAGACAGTAAGATGAGATGCAGGGATACAGGGGACTGATGTTGGACATGGGAGCTGGATGAGGCTGGGGGCCAGGCTCAGAGGTACGGCTATGAATGAATGTCCTTAAAAACAAAAATGCAAAACCGACAGGAGTTTCTATATATTTTTCTTGGAGCTTTGTTTTGTTTCAGGCTTGAACTCTTCCTAGGATCATAAAACTGAATTAAGCTCCACAAAGGGCCTTTGGAGCTCATTTGAAGTCCATTACATTACTTTGGATTAGGATCTTCATGTTTTTGTTACATGATTTTACTTCCTTAGTACAAGCTGGCTCTAGAAGAAGAAGTATTGCAGGCTATAATAGTGTAACTGTGATGGGTTTATTTTTTTTCAGTCATTTCATTGCCTTCCCCTAGAGGCATATTTATATACATTAAATTCTGAGGGAAGTCCTAAGTTATATCTATCTCTTAGAAAACTTTTCAGTAATTTGTCTATAATCACTAAAGCAAGTGATGTAGAGAGGAATTTGCTGAAATTAGGAACATAATGTTCTCAGTGGAAGATAGGCTGTTGGGCAAGTTTTGCCTTTCCCTGCAATCCAAACCAACAAACACTATTCACACCTTTGGGCATCATTTAACTTACTGACGTACGTGTGCATGTGCTGTACATGTACATGTGTTTCTTTCCTTTGGTCTGAAACAGTTTAGCCCATCCCATTGCTTGGATGGTTGCAACAAAACATAACATGATCTGCTTTGAAAATGATGAACTTGTCTGCATGAGTCTGCAGAGAATCTCAGAGGCTGAGAAAATTCCCCTAAGGAGTATGCAGATAAACATGATAAAGGTTCTGATGGAAACATCAGAACCGTTATCATTGCTTTAAATATTAAATTGCTATGTATGGAGTCATGTTAGAATTGCACTCACCACTGAAGGGATTGAGAGCAGCTCTGCTGAGAAGGACTTGGGGGTACTGGCGCATGAAAAGCTGGACATTAGCCTGCAAGGCTATTCTTGCAGCCCAGAAAGCCAACTGTATCCTGGGCTGTGTCAAAAGGAGCATGGCCAGCAGGTCAAGGGAGGTGATTCTCCCCCTCTACTCCACTCCTGGTAAAACACCTGGAGTACTGTGTCCAGCTCTGGAGCCCTCAGCACAGGAAAGACATGGACCTGTTGGAACAGGTCCAGAGGAGGCCGCAAAAATGATCCAGCGCCTCTGCTGTGAGGACAGGCTGAGAGAGTTGGGGGTGTTCAGCCTGGAGAAGAGAAGGCTCCAAGGAGAACTTACTGTGGCTTTTCAGTACTTAAAGGGAACCTACAAGAAAGATGGGGACAGACTTTTTTGCACAGCCTGTTGCAATAGAAGAAGGGGTAATGGTTTTAAAATAAAAGAGGGAAGATTTGGACTAGATATAAGGAAGATTTTTTTTACGATGAAGTTGATGAGATACTGGCACAGCTTGCCCAGAGAGGTGGTAGATGCCTCATCCCTGGAAATACTCAAGGTCAGGTTGGACGGGGCTCTGAGCAACCTGATCTAATAGAAGATTTCCCTGCTCGTTGTTGGGAAGGTTGGACTAGATGATCTTTAGAGATCTTTAAAGATGATCTCTTCCAACGCAAACTATTCTATCAATCAATGATTGCCAAACTATGGATCTCACCAGGATCAGTTAAAACATCTTGGCGATAATATGACCCCCATTCTTAGAACAGGGGCCAGGAATGTCTGCATTGCTTGATCTCTTCCTGTTTTTATCAACAAATATGATCAACTCCTAGACAGTAATACATTTCAGGGATGTTGCAGTAATGAGGGTCTGTTCTTTACTGATGAACTGAAAAGGTTTAGTTTGGTTCAGTCTTCTCAGATTGACAAAGAAAAGGATGATTCATCAACAGTTCATTTTTCCACCCAATTTGTTCCTTGTTATTTTTAATGAGCTTTTGAAAGCAAGGAAAAACATCAGGGGGAGATGAATTTCTGTATAAAAACAAAACAAAACAAAAACTCTAAACACAACAGCTGAAAGTTAACAGCTTTTAGTCACTAACAGAATAAGTAGATTGAAGAAAGGCTGAATCATCCTAAAAGGCAGTGGAAGGAGATTACTTTTTTTTTGTGTTTTGGGAAAAAAACAGTCCACTTGAAGCGGTTACAGCCAAGGCTTTGAAAGAATAAAATTACTTTACCTCACTTCTGCTCAAGGCTGTGCTAGCTAACACTTGTAAAGCCCTTACTTTGCCAGCAGAAGCCTTGTGCTGTTCTGCTCTGGTTCATACTTGCAGCCCTTCTGCATGACAGAGATGCCAGCTCCAGCTCCTGCTGGAGAATTGCTTAGAACAGTTCTCAAAGGGAGAAATCCAACCTTTCTGGACTCTGGCAAAAAAGCCACCCCTGGCTTCAGCAATCCTTTGATTTAGTCCAATAGTTAAGGCAGCCACCTGGTTCCCTCAAAAGTCATGTGATATTTTTTGCATGGATTCCCAGGTTTTAGAAAAAGGACCAGTGCTGGAAATACAGAGCAGACATCAGTGTGAAAACATGTTTGGTTTTGTCTGGACTTTGGCCATTATCATAAAATTAGAGACATGTAGGCAGTAGAAAGGTTTCTCTGATATATGAGATACATTTCGCTTTCCTTTCTCTATCCTACATCATCTTTGGTGTTTCTAGCTTTCAGATATATTCTAGCTTTCAGTCCTCTAATCCCTTATGCGGTAATCAGTTTTTCAGTGCACATGAAACATCTGAAAGTCAAGGCATCCCAAGTCAATAATCTATAATTGACTGTCAAAATGGAGACATGGAAATGATGGCTAACCTGCTAGGATCCAATTGATGAGTTTGGACCAGGTAGTTCCTGCTATATAATGGTGGTATTATTCTTGTAAATGCACACAAGTATACTTGTAGGCATACAGAACTCCACAGAATGAAAGAATGGAAGGAAAAGTGGTGTTTGCCTACATTAAATACTGGTATTTGGTGTATAAGAGCATTTAGTCCATATGAAAGCAAAATTAATGTTAGAAACATTGATAATATTGTGCTGAGTGAATATGGGAACTTGAGGACACACCATAAGACACATAATAGAAAAACCTAAAAAAAAAATCCATTCAGTCAATCCAGCCCATAAGCAGCATGATGAGAAAAAGTAGCTTTGATAAGCCAGCTCTAAATTTAGCTGAAACCACCACAGTTACTGTAGTTTCAGTGAATATTGCCTGACTTTACACCATTGGCAACTCGGTTCAGAGTGGAATCCCTAATACTTGGTAACTGAGAAATCCAACAAGGTTTTTCTCACCATGTCAGGATCCAGACAGCAAAGTGTAAGAGTGAGACTAGATGAGGCTCGTGAGACTCGACGACTGCCGTGCTCGCTCATGGAAGATGCACCGCAATAGTCATGTAATTACAGACAATTTTGCAACGTCTTATTCCTCTGCTTATTAAAGTGAAATAAAAGCTGCTAGGAAAAGGTAATTTATTTGTATTTATCTTTTCAGCGGGTGTCATCTCTTGTCTGCCTCACTCCAGTCCTTTTCTTTCCAAGAAAAGAGTAATTTATAGGATCATAACAACACAGAAAATTACTGACTGAAAGGATTCTATTATAAATTAGTGGCTGAACCTTAGAAGATGTGTATGCTCACACAATTGTGTACTCACTCACTCAGCTGTCCTATTTTGTTACTTTTAGCCATTTATTCTACATATACCATTAACGGATCTCTAAATAAACTCCATACATGTCCAACACCTTGTCATTTCCCTAGCTCTTATACAATATTTTCCCTTTCTGCTTAGGTTTTCTATGGCCTCCCTTGTTAAATATTCACCTGCCCTTTGGAGAGCACCAACCCAGTCAAAATGATGACTGTTTTCTCCTTGCACAGCAGCCCTATTCAAGAAGTGATTTTATATTCCCTCTATGTCTCACATTAGCTCATGCAGCCTCTTGATGGCTTCACAGGTGGATTGAAGTAGTTTAACACCACATGGATTTTGGAAATGGGGGAAGAGGGGAGAAAAAAGTATTATGGGAGGGGAGCATGGAAAAGGGAGCTTTCCTAAAGCAAGATTCCCCCGCTGGCAGCAAGGTTAGCTCAGCTGCCCATGGGACCTCACCTTCAGTCTTCAACTGCCAGTTTACATTTGCCCTGGTTAAGTTCCCTGAAGGGATCTTCTCTCTCATGCTGGGTCCAGAAGCACTTGGGTGCTTAGTGGCCAGAAGCAATGTAGTATCCCCATTGCTTCCAAACTTGGCACCTTTATAAAGTCTTGATGTTAACTGTATTTTCTATTATCCATTCACTGGGAAAAAAGGGGGAAAAAAAGCAAATTTAATATCCCTCTAACTCATTTTCTTGTTGACCTTGAGGTCAAGGGGACCTGACCTTTCTATGCAGGAGGAATGGGTACCATCTTCCCCCCAGAAGACCTTAATGCAGGGAATGGACATCCCAGGAGAGGGAGGTAAATGGAGTTTTGCATCACTCCACTTTGCAAGGAGAATCAGTCCCATATTTCTTGGATAGGAACTCTACCTCCAAGTGGTACTTGAAAATCCAGGGTTTTTTTATGGGCATCTGAGTCCTGCTAATGGGGCAATGTGTTCTTAGGGCAATGTGTCAAATGGAGAACACCAGTTCACTGATCCTTACCAGGTTTCTTCATCCTTTGTGTACTACCCTGCCTAGGCAGTCTGGACATGTGAAAAAACATAGAATTAAGGGCAGAAACATTAAAATCATAGATGGAGGCACCTCAGGAGTTGAGGTATCTTTGAAGTCATGTTGCAACTCAGAGGATTTTTCTAGGGTAAGTTTCCAAGGTAGGTCAGTATCAAAGCTGGGGCTCTAGCCCTAGAGCCTAGTTATGACTCCTAGACTTTAACTAAAGGGTTTTATCCCTAAATAATGTCCCTGCTGCTTGAAAGATTTGTTAGTAATTGAACTATCGGGCCCCCTATTCTCTCAGCTGCAAAATCCATCCCAAAATATCCATTGGGCATCACTGCTGATGCAGAGTGGTTGTTACCTTCCACCCCAATGACTGCTGAAGGATCTCTTTATTTACAGTTTATGAAGCACCTGGGATTTTGTAAGGATGACTGACACCACACAAATGTACATTATAATTATTGTCATTCAGACTGGAATCAGCTCTGCAGTGTTTTATTGTGGGTTTTTTAATTTTTCTGTGTAGGAAGGCAGTTTAGTAAAATAATACATTTCATCATGTGGCAAGGTTAAACTTTCCAGTTTTTTCCTTCTTATTCTTTGTTTCCTGTCAGTGTTAAGATACTTTTTCTCCTGCAGACACTCAGCTTTTTTCTGCATGCCATTTGTGAGGGCTGTGGCTCACCAGATAGGACCCACCATTTCTAATTACCTTTCTAGTCAAAAAACTTTTTGGTATATGTAGAAATTTTAAAGGAAAGGTATTGCAAGACTTGTGAAATCTTTACTTCTGTTTTTTTCTGGACTGCTCAGAATGGGATTCTCTAGGAAACAGCATCACAAAGAATTAAAGTGCATTTTCTTGACTGCTCAGAATGGGATTTTCTGATGGCACTGGTAGTTTTATCCTCATTTTCACCAATAAAATAATCTCCTCAAAGGATTGTGTTTCCACTAAGGAACTGGTCTGATTTCCCACCAGCCAAGCAATGTGGTGTGACATGGACATTAAATTACCTTGTAATTAGCGTGTAATTATTATGAGCAGGAAACCTGGTAGAGGAAAATGTGAGCATTTCTGGTTTAACTACAGTTCCCATAAAACCACGTGCGGCTGTGAGAAAACAAAGTTGAATGTTGACATGACTCAAAACAAAACCCTTCAGCAAACCAAATGGAAAGGTTTTGATTTCAGGCGTGTCGAAACATTTCTCTTCAGTTGAAAATGTCAAAAAGAGCATTTGACATCTGTTGTGTTTTGACCTTTCCAAATTGAATTTCTTTGTCGCTCCCTCATCCATTCTGTAAAAAGAAAAACACACATTTCTTTTGTCCTGATGTGGGGGAAAACACAAAACAGAGGAATAGCTAGAGAATTTGCCACGGAGGGACATTTTTCAGTTTCACTTAGCTGCTGGTAAGAAAGCTTAGTCTAAAATAAAATAACCCTTTCTTCCTTGATTACCTGCAGAGGATTTGTGTTGAGCTGAGTTCTACAGTTGGCGCAGGGATAAAACAGAAGCAGAGCAGAGAATTCAGAGCATGATCCCAGGGACTGAGCCTCTTGCTTGGGCACCCCTGAGCTTCCACGATTCCCAGCCCATGACTGCTACATATTCCTGCAGCACCTGTATAAATTGTATATTTTCCTTCTTCTCAGTCCTTTCCGTGCTGCTATCTCCTGTGACACGCTGTCTAGTATATTCTTTGTATATCTAGTACAAAATCGAATAAATGTCCTTTAAGTTACTTTCATCTCAGCATCTTCATTATTTTCGTGTCAGAAGTGTCTCAGCAAGGAAATTCAAGTTTGGGTGAGCTCACAGACATTTCTTTTCACTCATAAGACATGAACAAACCATCTGGCACAGTTAAGCCACTCAGCATGATCCTAAAACAAAGACAAATGCTGCTGATGTTGTTTCATTGTTTAAAATAGACATTTTTGGAGCATGGATTACTTCAGTTCAAACCTTACAGCTCTTTTCTGTTAAACCCCTCTATATTGATACATTCCCCTGTATGTCTCCATATAGCCTTAAGAAATTCTCTCTTTATAAATAATACACAATAAATATATAGAGCAGCTACTCCTGTGAGGTGTATCTTAGTTCTAAAATCCACTTAAACCAGCAGTGAAGCTAAACAGGGATTACAGTCCCAAGTGGTTTTCCACTGTAGGCTCAAATAAGACAAGGTCACCATTCCATGTAGTGTATCAGGCTGAGCGTGGCTGTTAAAGACCTTGTTCATGAGCCATAAAGGTGCCCATGGAGGGAGGATGGCTTAGGGGAAAGCTTGAACTGAGTTTTTTCTTGCAATTTGCCACCACAAGAATTGCTCATTAATACTTTGTGTTTTCCAGTCAGACTAAATCCCAGGGGATGGGAGGTTTGGGGTGATGCTCCTTCTTTGGATCAGTCTGGGAAGAGGTCTGTTCTCCATTTGAAATGGTATGTTTCATTTGGAAAATGACTCTGTCCTTAATGGGAACTTGCAAGAAAGAGTGATTCCTGGAAAACAAGGAATGCCAAGCTGGAGCTAAGGTTGTCTGAATGTGCATTTTCTAGAGAAAAAAAAGAAGGTATTTATAAGCCAAAATCTGGATTTCAGAAGGGTTGAAGCCCACCACTCCAAGTTGTAACCCACCCTACCAGAAATGATGATGGAGAAAATGGGCTTTAAATACAGAAAGTCCATTTACTGACTGCACCTATATTTCCTCCCCGTTTTTCTGGAACAAGTGGAACTGATCACTGATTGGAAAAATATTTGCTTATCTAGACTGATAATTCCTTGTGCTATGCAGTCACATTCACGCAACAGGCAGACTGGTGCCAACGGAACAATTCTCATGAATCAGATTGTTTACCATCAGATTGTGACACCGGTTTCTAGTAACTGAAGGAGATATTGCATTAAAATTCACATCCTTCTTCTGTACTGCTAGTAGATCTCTCCGACTAAGTCTAAGAAAACATGGGGCATCACTAAAAAGCACTGGCACCTTTTCACATGTGATCCACAATTGCATAATAATCACAGCAAATTCCTTTTTAATATAAAATGGTACTAATATGGCTAAGAAAACCCGAGGGACCACCCTGATTTACTGGTTCCCATGAACCCATCAGGGGTTGTCATTCAGTAGACTCTGCCTTTTAAATATGGCCACTGTGCTCAATTAATAACATGAAAAAAATTCAATTCCATTTTCCCCTTCCACTCCTGGAAAATATATAACATGAAAGGATTTTATATCACCTGTGCACTGTGCACAATATCTATACTGGATGTGCTTAAATATCCAGGTGGTTTCATCCCTACTACCAAATTATGTGATATCTCCAAATGATTCACATTATCACCCAGAAAAGATAAGGAGAAAGCATGTGTATTCAATACAAGAACATAATCCAATGCTTTAATTAATTTGTACTGGCTTTGAAAAAGTCCAGGGAGCCTGGATGGTGGCAGTTGTAGGAGAAGGACTCTCTTATTACTATGCCACCACTGTGAAGTCAAGGGTAGCCTGTAGCTGCATGTGCAGAGAGCTAGATGGGATGCTGAAGACTTCTGATGTCCCCCTGGGGAAACGATTTGTGTCTGTAACTTTGTGGAGCATATTCCATCCTCCTTAATGCCCAGGCTTGTCAGGCTTTGCAAGTGGAGTGGAATCTGGACCAGACCATGACTTCAGATCAGATCAAGCAGGTTAAATATATAGAGATGCAGTCTAGCTTTCCAAACATCATGCCTACTTGCTCAGAATCCACCTGGAACTGAATGTAACAAGGGATGTGAAGGACAAGAAGGGTTTCTACAGGTGCATTGGCAGCAAAGGAAAGTCTAGAGAAAATGTGGGCCCAGTGCTAAAGGGGCAGAGGACGTGGTGACAAAGGACAAGGAGAAGGCCAGTGTACTCAATGCCGTCTTTGCATCAGTCTTAACTGGTAAAACCAGCTCTCAGGAATGCCAGGTCCTTAAGACCAATGGAAAACTGGAGCAGAAGAAGACTTCAGTGGAAGAGGACCATGTTGTAAACTTAAACTGAAAACACAAAAGTCCATGAGTCCTGACAGGGAGCACAAAGGGTTCCAAGAGCTTTGAAGGACTCTGGTGACTGGAAGATGTTCCTAACGACTGTAAGACAGCAAATGTCAGTCCTGTTTTCAAGAAGGCGGATCAGGGGAACTACAGACCGTTCAGTCTTACTTTGATCTGTGGGAAGACAATGGAGCAAGTCCTTGTAGTAGCTGTTTCTGAATGTATAAACACAATAATAAAGTGCTTGTGAATAGTCAGCATGGATTTATACAGGAGAAATTGAGTCTTACCAAAGCCCTTTCTATAAAGAAATTAGCTCAGTGGATGAGATAAGAACAGCGAATGGTTTTATCTATAACTTAACAAGGCTTTTGACATTGTTTGCCACAACGTCCTCATTTTCAAGCTGATGAAATGCAGATTAAATAAGTGGACAGTGAGTTAGATTGAAAACTGGCATGCACTGAAAACTAACTGAATTGCTGGCCTCAAAGGGTTGTGACTGTTGACATGAAGCTCAGCTGGAGGTCAGCCATGAGTGGTGAACACCAGAGGTCAGTACTGAGACTAGCAAAATCACATCATTATTAATGACCTGAATGATGGGCCAGAACACTCTTTCAGCAAGTTTGCAGACAGCACAAAACTTTGAATAGTGGTTGATACATCAACTGTCTGTGTTGCCTTTCAGAGAGATGTTGGTAGTGCTGGAGAAATTTCCAGAGGGGAACCTCATGAAGTTCAACAGAGGTAAATGTAAAGTCCTCCATTTGGGGAAGAACAACCATATGGACCACTGCAGTCTAGGGGCCGACTGGCTGGAAAATAGCCTTGCAAGGAGGGAAATGGGGACACCAGGCAGAAAATGAGGCAGCAATATGCTCTTGCAGCTAAGAAGGCCAACAGCATCCTGAGTTACGTTAAGACAAGTGTTGACAGCAGGTTGATGGAGGTCATCCTTCTCTTCTGCTCAGCACTCTACAACCTGGAGGAAAGAAAAATCAGGGGTGTATAAATATGTGAAAGAGGGAATAAAGAGGGGGATAGGCTTTTCTCAGTGTTGCCCAGTGACTGCATAAGAGACACAAACTGAATTACATGAAATTGTTTGAACAGAAGAAAAGTCTTTTACTGTGCGGGTGATGGAACACTAGAAGAGGTTTTCCAGAGAGGTTGTGGTGTCTCCATACTTGGAGATATTCAAAGACCTACTGGGCATGGTGTTGAGCAGACCTGTGGTAGCTGACCCTGATATGGAAAAAGGAGGTGGATTGGACGTTCTCTAGTGATCCTTTTCCAATCATCTCTTCTGTGATTATGAGGGATGCAGAGCTTATCCCAAATAGATTGCACTCTTACCAAAACACACCATTTTCTAGCACTGATAAAAGAGCTGTCCTGAAGCATAGAAAAGTTTTCTTGAAATATTATCTCTCAGGGGGATGCAGAAGAAAGGTTTGGCCACTCAAAATGTGCTTACAGGAAATGGAGCGATGCCTCAGGATTCAGTTGCGACTGTCTTTGCTGTGCTTTGCAGTTCCACTTGTCTTCTTCAGGCATCTGCTCCTGTGTGATTGCATTTTTATTCTTTTTCAAAAGGGCAGATGGTATTTTTTTTTCCTGTGTGCATAATTAAACGAACACAAAACAAACTCATCTAAAGATACTAATTAATTCCTTTTCCTAATAGATTGCAGGCAGCCTATTAATATTATTCACTCCTGGGACTAAGAGTCTGTTAGCATGAGCTTCCTCCTCTTGCTGCTTTTCCTTCTCCCATGGTGACACCGGTGAAGTGATCTACTACATCCCCTCTTAACATCAATCATACTGGAAGTAGTTGTAGACAGTCTTGTATTGGGGCTGGTCTTGGGGAGAGGCTGACCAACCTTTTCTTCATGTCTTGAATACTATTCAACTTGGGTGCCCCCATCATTCTTCTTAGTTTCTGTATCTGAGTGGCCATGACACTGCCTGGATTAGGTAATGGCTGAGAAATGCATCTTTCTTAGGTCTACACACATTTATAATAGTTTTGGCTCTCTTGTTTTCTTGGAAAGGGTGTGACGAAGGAGAGGAAGTTTAATTGTTCTGCTTTTTATACATATACACACACACACACACGAAAAAAGGGAGATCAAAAATACCTTTGGATGGTATCAAGTGATTGTCAGCTCTATTATAATTACCCAATTAAATAGGTGATAATGAACCCAGACTTGAAATGCTGGAGGGAGAAAGGGAGGGTGTCATTGGGAACTCAACTTTTGTTTTATCCTAAATCTTTATTGTAAAGGAATCACCTGTCAGGAAGTCTGACGAGGAGCAAGCAGCTCCTCACTGCAACGCTGTGATCTCAGAAACACAGTGGAAACAAAAGCAGCAGTGACAGATTCGGGTAAGGTAGTCTCCAGCCCAGGAAACCCAAGCAGCCCAGGGGCTTTTTGAGGAGTCCATCTGTCCTGGGGGCAAGGAGGTGTAGATTTAGCTGAAGACTTTAAATGGGAGCTGTGCTTTCTCCAGATATAAAGTATTTTAAATGCTTGGAGGGTGAGTGACATTTTTCAAAGTGCTGGACAGAAGTTAATCCATGAACTGTATGTTCACACATTTTGTCATAGCATCTCTGCTGAAAAGAACCTGGGGTAGATGGTTGTTACGAACCATCTACCATTAGTTATGAAAAGAACCTGGTGTAGATGATCCCCCCAGCAGCTGTAAGAGGCGATAGGATACTGGTTTGTCCTGACATAAGTAGAGCCAGGAGGTCATGGGAAATAATCCCCCCTTTTTACTTGTAATTTTTTAGATCAAATCTAGAATAGTGCCTCCAGTTTCAGACATGAAAGGCACCCATAAAACTTAAGTGAGTGCTGTGTTGGGAGTGGAAAGCACTTGCCTTGATCAGAGAAGTTCAACAGGAGCTTGTTCAGCCTGGAGAAGAGAAGACTTCAAGAAGGATCACACTGTCACTTCCCAATACCTACAGGGAAGTCATGAAGAATAAAGTGAAGTCTTTCATGGAGAAATACCATGTGTAGTGGAGACAACAGCGTCTTCCTGTTCTGGGTTCAGCTTTTTGGTGGGTTTGTGACAGGCTGCATGAGGGATCGTGCAGTTGAGATCCTACAATGCAACCAGTGAACTTGACTTCCTTCAGGACCTTATCACATGACTTCCAATGGCTTTCTCCATCCCATGACAAGTTATACTGGACATGCTCCCTGTCAAATGGGCTGATATCTGATGCTTATCCTTTAGGAAAGCATATGCTCGTGAGACTTGCTGTGGAGACCACAAGACCAAAGCTAGACTATATAAAACCACATAATAAACCTAAGGTAGATTCCTCTTCCCACCTCTCAGGAGCCAAATAGCCACCTCTGTATTCAATCAAGCCAAGTATTGCATCTCAAAAGTAGCCACCCTTTCATCTTTCCCCAGGTTGATCCTTCTGGAAACCTATTTCTGTGAAGTTTGTCCACCTTTGGGACTATAAATCCCATCAATCTTCAGTGCTGCCTCCATGAGGAGCACGGTTGAGCTGGACGTCAGAGGCCCACATGACTATACAGATAAATCAGAAGAATGCTCCCTTCTGAGAGACAGAGGAAAGCATCTTATTAAATTCTTTCAGCTTCTAATGGGTGCAAAAACGTATTTCTTTTCATATGATCCTCATTGCTGGATTTCAGTCGTGTTCAAAGATGACAAAATGAAAAAGATCAAATGGTAAATCAAAACAAGAGTAACTCAAAAGCCTGAGGGATACAGAGCTGACAACAGATGATCACAGAAGAAAGTCATCAAATTTTTGCTTATTCCAGAAAAGGCAGCCTTAACTAAGGAATATTTCCTAGATATGTGTGTAAACGACACAAAAATTTTGGATTGTTTTTACCAGACATTGTATGACCAAAATTTCAGTTTACTAGAATTTTTCTAATCAGCCTGTTCATCATTTTCAAGGCTTATTAGTACTAATATACATATGTAAATATTTTAAAATGTGTTGAAAAAAGCAAAGAACTGGCCACTGACAAATCAATTTCTTATTACGTTACACCAGAAAACATAGTGTGCAGAAGTGTGTGCTGTTTGTAAATATTAGGTGCATCAATCTTGGTTCTTTCAAACAATCAATTTCCCTGTGAAAAGAAGGCAGACAAACATTTAAAAAATAAAAATAAAAAAAAAAAACCAAAAAAAGAAGAAAAAAATCCTGAAACCAGGAACAGCATAGCAGGCTAAATCAAAATCATTGTTTTTCCACTGCAGAGGATGTAGCTATTCCTGTTTTTTTGGGTTTGTTTTTTTTTTTTTTTTTGAGCTGCTGTTGTAGCTCACTATAATGACAACTGGCTTAAAAGTGTTAAGAGGAAAAGACAAATAACTTCTGAAACATGTTTTGAAGTGGGTTGGTTAATACAAGGAGCCTTGCAACACTCACTGCTGTTATTTCCTAGATGACAGATTGGTTTTGGCTTCTCTTTGATCTGTTGAGGAACTTCAGTTCTCATGAGGGCAGTAGAGGAATACCCTGAGAGGGAAGGAGGTATCTGCTCTGGGCAGCTATGGAAGGAGACAAAGCAGGTATCCAGGTATCACGGTGGGTGGAGAGTCTCCATGGGAGCTTGGAGGGTTCTCTGGGGTTGCGGAGAGCGTGCTGCCCTCTCCTCCTAAAATCTAGTAAATCCTAAAATCCTCATAAAATCCTATGCTAGAGCATAATACAAAAATATCAGTTTCTCTCTCATTCAAAAAGAAAACTCATGTGTGTAGCTGTGGCACAGCTGTCTATGGTAGATACCATCTTACATAGCTCTCTAGGTTATGCAGCTTGGAGGAAGGTAGACACATTGCAGTTAAATGTGGAGCAAGAGTACCTGAATTGGCTGGTGTGTCCCCATGGCTAAGAAACACTAGCTCAGGGTCATCCTGCGATCATCAGATACCTCTTGACATGGTGGTGTTCCTGGGTTATTAAACCCCTTCTTAGCCTAAGGACCCACTGTGTGCTGGCAAATATGGGTACATGGTCTTCAGCCACAGATCTGGCTGAACTGCTATTACTTTGAAGATCTCTGCACCCAGCTGCTGAGTGGACACATAATGCCCCTGAGCCTGAATTCTCTTTCATGTCTGTACCACCTCAAGAGACAAGGACCAGTCTGAAGTCCTCAGGCCAACTGGTAATGGATGTCTTGTGTTCTTGTGGCTGAAGGCTACCTAAAATGCTCAAGCTTGCTCCTTTTTATTTAGCAGGGTAGATATTCCCCATCAATGGACACCCTCCTGGCCAAGGAGGGAGGATCTTTGTATCTAGCCATTGAGGTCTTCAGACATCACAGTGAGGGTGCCTTAGGAAAACATATGGAATTACAGGAAGTAGCCTAGAGTGCCTCACAGCTCTATTTTGCTTTCACAAGACTGGGTTACCATGTTTCTTCATTGCCATTCAACTTCTATCCATTCCTTTTGCCAATAAAGTAGTGTAGAGCATGGCAGCAACTCTGAAGTTCTCAAAATGCCCATTATGCATTGAGAGCTTGAAGCAGAAAGACAAGAAGAAGCCAAATCAGGAACGATTAAAAGGCAGAGGGCTGATGAATGCGGTGCTCCAAAGATCTTCTTGCGATTGCCAGCTGGTGAGTCATTGGTACATTTTCACTCTGATGCTTATTTTAGTACCTACTTTTCCAAATGCCCACTCAAGCTAATAGATGTGGCTGCTCAACTTGACAAGCACTAGATGGTATTTTCATGTTGATACTACTTTTCCCCTCAGCTGCCACAGCAGCAAGCTCTCTCAGAGGTGTCTGATATGAATTTGGCAGAAATATCACTCGGAGGTGTATTATATAGCCAGACTGTGCTTGCTTCTCTAAGGAAAAAAAGCTTCTTTCAGCTTTAACAAAAACATACACTTGGAGGATTCTCAATGAGGGTGAAGGAAAATATGTGCCCAAAGAACAATGGTCACTGATGGGTCATCTTTTCTATTCTCCTTTGTCCTCACGGAAAACTCTGATTTGATTTTATTATTTTACTGCTCAGCCATTCAATTAGGATTCCAATGTTCCTCCTGTCAGTGTGGTGGGAATCAGACTCCTAGAAACTGTTAAGAAATGAGCTAAGACCAGATCCCCATACAAATTTGGGCAGGATGACTCTGAATTTGAAGGACTGTCAACTAGCCACCTCTGAGCATACAACTACAGCTTTAAAAGTGGTGTCTACAATTTTTTAAGCCTTAGGAACAGGTGGGAACCCAAGGAGGGAATTTGCAGTGGACATGTATCCACCTAAACACAAAAATATTCCTTATTTTCAGTGAAAAACCACAGTGTATGTGTCCATCAACATGCAGAAACACAACACTGTATATTTTATCCAATGCCTTGCATAATTTATTAAAAGGGTATATGTTTAAGGGTTCTGATTTCAGTAAGGGTTCAGGAAGAGACAAATGTTGCTGTTTTTAGTGAAATAAAATAAATTGTACATTACAGTTAATCAGGACCATCAGTTAAGAACAGGTATGTACTGCTGCAGCGATGAATGACTTAATATAAATGACATAGATGTACTAAACCAGGGATAAAACCCAAACAGTAGATCAGTGATCACATCTCTCTATTAAAGCTGAATTTTCCCTCAGTTGCAGCTCCGACTGTTTTTTTCCAGCTGAGCCCTAAAATCCTCACTCTAGGACCCACACAAATTAATGCAACTGCCACAGAAGGGTATTTTAATTGTAGCACTGGTGTCCCAGCTGTGGCTGACCAGAGCTCAATGATGTCCAGGGGCAGAAATCAAAAGGGAATGAGGAGGAACATAACACTCCATGAGGGGTAGGTGTGAGTCCAAAGGAAGAGTGGTCTCAAAGTAGTTGTGACCAAGAAGAGCTGATGTCTTGTCTCTCTTGTTCTTGGTGTCTCTCCAGGATGCTTGCTGGAATTTAAACCTGCTTTGCTTTGCACTCTGCTCTTCCCTCAGCACAGCTTCTGAAACTACCCCTCGTGAGAGTGAATGAGTAGCCTGAGGGATGAAATCTTGGCCCTGCAGTTCACATCCTTTACTCAAGCTGTGGTTGTCTCTTCTCTTCCTGTTTCTGTTCTCCACTTAACTAAGCCAAGTGAGACATGCCTTTTCAAGTCTTTCTTTGCACAACAACCCAACCAGTTGCCAGATCATTTCTACTCCTTCTTGGACCATCTCCATTTCATTATTGAATACTTGAAAGCTTAGTTCAGTATTCAGTGGAAAACTTTTAAGGGAAAACAACCTAAAACATCCCAGGACCTGAAAAGCTGAGGCTACCAAGTGTATAAACTCCCTGTTGCCCAAAGTATAACCTCGGGCTTCCCCAGTAGTTCCCCAGCTGTTCTCCAGCATGGAGAACATGTCTCAGTTTTTAACTCTACTCCTCTAAAGGCACCAGTCTTCTTCCAGTGCTTTCCCCAAACTCTACTTTCTCCCCTCCACCTCAAGATGGATGATCCTACTCTTCCATTCTTTACCCCTGCTTATTTCTTAGTGGTGTGCACTTGTCGGCTTTGTAATAGATATTTTCCAGTAATCCAGCATTCACCCTGGAAATGATATACCAGACCCTTGGACAACCCTGAGAAGGGTGTTATGGCTGGAGTCCTAGCCATGAGGACATCCAGCACACACATGAGTATGTGAATGTCTAACTTGGTGGTTCACCAGCAGCCTTGCTTAGCACAGCAGCTATCAGGCAGCCCATGGGAGCTGGATGACAAGCTGAATATTGATGGAGATAGATGTGAGATTGACAGCTGTTTCGGATTATTCACCACAGTACAGTGACTGGCAGCACAAGGATCACCAGCCTAGAAAGGACCGATATCCTTTCAGCAGGCAGCTGTGAGTTTTCAAGCTTGGCTCCTTATAGCTGAACTACTTTCAATGCAATTGCCCAGAGAATTTGTGGATGCACCATCCCTGGAGGTGTTCAAGGCCAGGCTGGATGGGGCTTTGAGCAACCTGCTCTAGTGGGAGGTGTCTTGGCCCATGGCACGGAGTTTGAAACTCAATGACCTTTAAGGTCCCTTCCAACTCTAACCATTCTATGATTTTATGATAACAGTATGTTGGCTGGGCTTCAGCTGCCCAAATAGGTGCACAGGATCCCCACCATGCCTGTGCCTCCTGTGGCACCACTCCAGTTCCTAAGCCAATTTCATCACCCTGAGCAAGCACCTGCAGCATTCCATTCATATGCCCCATTGCAGTGGAAACCTTGCTTATCTGGCACAGATTTCCTTCTCTGTCCTCACTGCTTCATATTCTTTTTCTTCAGCTGAATCTCACTTATTATTTCCAGCTGATGTTCCTAACCTCTTCCTTTCCCTTGTTGTTATTTCTCGGCCCTTACTGCTGCTCCTCTCAGTTTGGTTGTTATCAGTACCTGTTATTTACTTCATTATTAACTGAGTAATTCTCTACACCACCACCATCTCCAAGATATCTCTTTTTAACTCTAGTCTTAGGTGACAAACTTTGCCTTTTGTTTACAGCCCCACAGCCGTGACAATGCCTCCCTCTGAGCTGATTTGAATGAGTTTTACTTCAAGAGAGATTTCCCAAGAGACGTTAGGAGGTGCTCCTGTAACTGTGTCAATACAAGTAGATGCCTATTCATCCAGAGACACACGGCGCTGTAACAACCATGGGTATTTCGTACTGTCTGGGGGGGAAAATGTGTCCGCCACAGCAAAGCAAGAGGAGCTTGAGTTGAGCTTCAGATGGAACTGTGAAACCATGCACTAATTAGCTAATTGGTTGAAGGACCCCCCATTGTATTGGCTGGGTTTAGCATATAACTGACCTTCATTTTGTGCATGTGGCGGGGGGGTGGGGTGGGTGAAGTTTTCCAATTCCTTGTTAATCCCAATTTTGCCTTCACTTATCCCAGCATTATGTTGACAAGAGGCTGACTGATGTTACATTGTACTCAGGAATATTGTTCAAGCATAAAATCAGGAGTGAAGTCTGAATCATGTCTTTCTTTCATTCTCTGCTATGACTTCAGTTTGCTTCCTTGTGAAAAGCCAGCGTGAGTCACTGACTCAGGGGAAGCACAAGTATTCCTTTTTACTGACTCAGGGGAAGCACAAGTATTCCTTTTTTTTCTTTTTTTACACCAGAAAAGCACATGTTTTTTGGAGAAAGACAGAGAAGTCTACATACGACCAAGAAGCTTGTGACTGGCCTGTTTAACCTGAGTCCCAGCCCATCCAGGAGCTGCTCTTTATGTCATGGTGCAACTCGGTGACTCATTCACTTTGTGGTGAGCTGTTCTGACCAAGCACATCTTTGCTTCTCTTTTGGTTTACTCCCTCTACCACACACACACACACAGAGTTCTCACAATGAACTTTTCAAAGTAATCAAGGCATATTCAAGTTACTACTGTTTAGTTCTGAACTTTTTGGGAAAAAAACCCAACAAACAACTCTTGGTGTATGCGAAGAAAAGCTTTGGGGCTTTGTTGGCATTTGAGGTTTTGAGATGTTTCTTGATACCACGATGTGGAGGGGGGCCTTCTGTGGTGTAAAACAGAATAAAGATCACTATAATGAGGACATGAAATTAACTTGGCAGTATGAACTCTGTGATACCATGTAGAATTTTTCAAATAGGATGAATTAAATTGTTGCCAAAGTCAGAATGGATGTAAGAATGGAGTGGGGGAGGAGGGAGTGAAAAGGTGAGTCCTAAAGACATAGGAGATAATGACTTAGAGAATTTTCTGTACTTAGGAATAGCTCATTCATCTGAAAAAGAGAAGAGAGAACGTGAAAATTACCTAGGATATCAAATGTGTGTATATAGAGTGAGGGTGAGAATCTAAACTGATGTCAGGAAAATCGCAGCAGAAGAATAAGCGATGATTAGTGCCTCTCTTATTCT
Organism: Scolopax mira; assembly: GCA_004320125.1. Classification (NCBI taxonomy): domain Eukaryota; kingdom Metazoa; phylum Chordata; class Aves; order Charadriiformes; family Scolopacidae; genus Scolopax; species Scolopax mira. The sequence goes on from BJBW01002489.1 coordinate 31,726, forward strand.
GCAGACCTGCCAATATTGCATCTTCCAAAAACCACAGTGATAATTTACACCATTGAAAAATATAAAGGACCAGATTTCTTCTGTTCGTAATGCCAGGAAAGGTCAAACAAGACTAGGTACTGATGCTTTTCTGAATGGCCTAGTTTCTGTAATTCTGTTCACAAAATGCCTGTAGTATTTAATCAGAGCATAGGATCAAGCTTATTATGTCTCATTTTATTTATGGCAAATTTCAATAATGCCACTCAAACAGTAGTCTTCAAGCCTGAGTTTTTGTGCCTGATAAAAAAGGAATGATTTACCCAGAACATTCTTCCATTCACTAAGAGTCTGATTTTTAGAGATATGCTCTTTACAGAGTGACAAACACTGAGCACCTTCCAAAAACTGAGGTTCCAAAAGATCCCAGCTTTCAAATCCCTGCCATCTATCTTTTTACAAGTCTTCAGATGTAGAACACGCAGAAGTGCTTGAAAAGCTTTATAAGAAGAGCTTAGACACCTGATTCCCACAGAAATGCATTTGATGTCGAGTGCCACTCCCCTTTTGCATTTGCCCACTTTATCCTTCCTAAATAGATTATAATGAGTGATTTTAATATTCCAATCATGCAAATCTTCCCCCAAGATTTCAATAATGCCAACAAGGTCTAATGTATACTCATAAATGAGCTATTCCAATTCCAATTCTTGTTTATTACTCAGACTCCCAGCATTAGAGTATAGGCAATTAAAGAATTTCTTCTCTTCACATCCCTTGGTGCCTTGATTAATTTTGTTCTTGACATCTTAATTTCGTGCTAAATGAATGCTCATTCGTTCCTCCCTTTCTGCCTTCCCCTCTTCTTAGTTAACACTCTCCTGACTATTCAGCTTGACACCTTGAAGACTGTCCTGTGAAAATGGAGACCATTGAAAATCTGTGGCTGTATCTTCTCATCAGAGTGGGCCCTTGCATTTCTTACAGCCACAAGCATCTGCCTCACTCTAGTTAAGTCTAGCAATGTTTCTTTAATGGAGGTTTTTGCCTTTCTCTGCTAAGAGTATGCATCACCAACAGTGGGAACCTTAGGCATCCTATGCTCGTTCACCCTTGTGGTAAAACATCATGATGGGTTTTGGAAGGAAATGGCAAATTACTTCTTCGTCTCTGGGAAATTTAATTTCATTCTGTGTCTTTGTCACAGCTGATGGGGTCCGTGTGATTCAGTGTAGACATGTCAGAGGTAAATTTCTCCATCTCTACCTTTATAGTCAGAAGAGAGGAATAAGACCTTCTGGGGAGAAATGAATCTGAATTAGGGTAGATGAATCACATCTGGTAAATGCCCACTGCTCTCTATGGGCTAGGATGAACTACTTCAGCCTTAGTTTTCTGTAATTGAGACCTATAAAGCACTCCTGGGGCCATTTCTGCCACATGACACAGCACCACAAACAGCATTTCAGGCCTTGGTGGTTTTATTTGGGCATCTCTGCTCTGAGGTACGTTCAGGTTTGTGGATGTGCATTCAGAGAGTATATTAAGTCAGATGACATACAGAAACACAGTCAAAGGCAGCCCATTCTCTAGGGAAACCATAATCTAAATGAAATCTTCTATTCCTATCCCTTTCCTGGCCTGGCATAATGCAGAATAACTTTTAAAACATTTTAAACCCTTCTTCTAGCTTTGCAGATCGTGACTGTTTCTCTGCCTGACCATTTGAGATATTGAAAAAAAAAAAACCTGAAGATATACCATGCGGCAAGCATGCTAAGTTAGAAATAAATCAAATTCCACCGCTGGCACACCACAGCCACGTGCACGTATGTGTCTTGTAGCATCTCCAAGCCAGGCATTTCACGTTCCCCTGGTAGAAACCTGTTCTGGGAGGTAGCTGTTGCGGGATGTAGCTGTTGCGGGATGCTGGGATGGTGTAATGATGGTGTATATGAGCTGCTGGTGCCCCGTTGAAGTGCGTGCTTGTGGGAGAGCTGCAGCAGATTAAGTTGCCATCCGGCTGTGATTTACTTTGACCTGCTGTAATTTGTGCAGGTGCTGATTAGAAGTGCCAGCAAAGTCTGCAGCCATATCTCAGCTAAAGGGACAGACAGATCTCCCTACTTCTGTGGTTCCTTGGAAACAGCCCCTTTTTCCCTCCAGATGTTTTCTTTAAGATGGTATTGAAAGAAATTTTTTTCAAGGTTCTTGTTTGGGGCAAAGCAGATGTCCCTGGAAGCATCTCACAGAAATATAGCTTGTAGAAGAAGAGGTTTTAACCTATTTCAGTGTGCAAATATGAACATGTTCCATGATCATTTGCTCTTTGGCCCTAACCTTTTCTGTTTTAGCCTGATTTAATGCTCAGACTTCTACAGGTGAAATTCAAACTGTGTTTTTGACAGCAAAACTGTCCTTTTTGCTCCAAGGAGCACAGACTTGCAGATGAGTCTCTGGTGGCTCAAGCCAAGCTCAGCTCATGATTTTTCTTGCTCATTTTTCCAGTGGTAGAGATGTTAGAGCGTGTCTCAGTGAGGTGCGATTCATCTTACCTAGCTTTCAGTGTGGCACTTAGCTTGCAGATGAAGGCAACTAAATCTCAGTGTCTCCATCTATGTGTTTCTTTGCAATCTGTGACTCTAAATTCCCATGACAGCCAATGTAAATGTTTGGTGGCATCCAGCTGTCTGAGCATGGGGTCCTGTGCAGATTTTGGTGGCCTGAGTATCCTCCTGGCCTTCAGCAACACTGTAAGAGGGCAAGTGTCTCCCCTAAACCCCATCTGCATCTCAGTCCCATGTGGGCACATCTGATTCCCCATAGCATTTCAAATGGAACTGAATATTCATGTTTTGTGCCTAAACTAAGATTCAGCATTTATATAGGAAAATAGCTCTTTTGCTAGCTTTTTTTTTTTTTTTTTTTTTTTGCATAAAGGGCAGTGACATATTTTTTTTCTGTTTCTTCCACATCTTGCTCCTCTTGCCTGTGTGGGGCTTATTAGAGCACTGACGTTCCCAACGTACTCAGACTTGACTTGGGGTCTGATCCTGGCAGGATCTAAAAGCATGGAGTTATTAGCAAGTCCTATTTTATCTGCATCTGCGTTCATGGAGGAAAAAGCTCCTGGGACCACGCACACAGCAGTACTGCCACAGCTGAAGAGAGATTACAGTAAACACAGAGGAAAATCAATGCGGTCAGAGGGAGCACTTGAGCCTTTTTTAATCCAGTTCTTTCGTCTTCACAAGTTAGAAATGCTTTGGCAGTATAACACTGGAAACCACAAGACTGTACCCTGAAAAAACTCTTTTAAAAGCAATTAAGTCAAACTGTGATACATGATGTTAATTTAGAATTTCAATTAGTGCATACAATTTGTTATCAGCTTAAGCCAAGTCAGTTTCTCAAACCAAAGCTGCCCCTTGCTTGACTGTTTTCTTGAACAATGTGAAGATGGAAGCAATTTGTTAACGTAATCTGATTTAATATGATGACTAATGATTTTCAGAAGAAAGTATGGATTGTGTTTGTCAGGCTGATTATATCTGAAGCATGACGGAGAAGGGGACTGGCCATTTCAGCTAGTTTGATCAATGCAGATTTGCAGGACCTGAGATGGTCCTTGGCATTTCTGAGATAAATTCAAAGTAGCTTCACTTTATTAGAATCATTAAATCATAGAATAGTTTGGGTTGAAGGGACCTCAAAGATCATTATTTCCAACCCCCCTGCCATGGGCAGGGACACCTCCCACTACAGCAGGTTGCTCAAAGCCCCATCCAGCCTGGTCTTGAACACCTCCAGGGATGGGGCAGCCACAGCTTCTCTGGGTAGCCTGTTCCAGTGTCTCACCATCCTCACAGTAAAGAATTTTTTCCTAATATCTAATCTAAATCTACCTTGTTTCTGCCTTCTTCATCCTATCACTATGCTACTTTGTAAAAGTCCCTCTTCAGCTTTCTTGTAGGCCCCCTTCAGATACTGGAAGGAGTTATAAGGTTTCTCCGGAGCCTTCTCTTCTCCACAATGAACAACCCCAACTCTCTCAGCCTGTCTTCATAGCAGAGGTGTTACAGCCCTCTGATCATCTTCATGATCTCCTCTGGACTCACTCCAACAAGTCCATGTCCTTCTTATGCTTGGAACACAGCACTGCAGGTGGGGTCTCACCAGAGCCAAATAAGAGGGGCAGAATCACCTCCTTTGGCTTGTCTAGGGCAGCTTCAGTCCATCCCTTCCCAGGGGTGAGTCCTGCTCCTCTTTGCATGATGCAGTGATGGCTGCACAGAGCCTCGTTCAGATAGAGACTGAATTCTCACAGATAGAGAATGAATTCTCCCAAACCCACCCTCTCACTTCTTTTGGTATTCACACCCTGACTATGGAGACCCTGCACCCAATTTATCTTGCTTTCCTCTCCTAGGAGAACTGCTGTCTTTGCAAATCAATTCATCAAGAGACTGAGGCTTTTTGGCTGTGTGGGGGTTTTTTTTTGGTTCAGCTTTGCAGAACTGTGATTACATCAGTGGCTCTTGTCTCAGTCATTGTCGACGGCTGACCCTACATCCTGCAGTGCAAAAAGAAAGCTTGTGCGTGGTGTCCAGAAGGTCACTTTTCTGAATGCCCTTCTCTGCTCTCTCCCTTGGCCAGCAGCTTTACCACGACTCATGTAAATATTGACATTTGCCAGGAGTTGCCTTTGTGCTTTCATCCCCCCCTGAAAAGGCTTGATGCTTTTCTTCTGAGTTCGCCCAGGCTTTTTCCTAGCTCTTTTCTTTTACCCAGCATTTCTCTGTAAGAAAGAAAACCCCTTTTGTATAGGTGGTTTTTTTTTTTCCTTTCTTTCTTTATGCCTTTTTTTTTTCTGGAAATATTAACTCCCTGCACAGATATTCTGGGAACTTTTCACTGTTCTTTTGCTGCGTGACACAAGAAACTAAAAGTGGCACATTATCTCTTCGAGGCAGCAAGTCAATGTACTTGCTTCTAAAATCTGATCTTGTTTTGTTTGACTCAGTTGCTATTTTATTCTGGCAATGATGCACGGAAATATCTTTGCACTAGCCCAGCTGAACTCGCTTTCCTTCCTTTTCATGCCACTTCTCTTGCAGTCAGACTGTCCCCACCATAAGCAGACCTATCAGCATCTGGCCTATTAATAATGACTTGTTATGAAATAAAAATTAATCAAGCACTGAGATTATTGCAGTGCATTTCCCAGAACTTATTATCAAGTGTGATTGTGCAGACATCTTGTTGCATGGGGGTAGATTGCAGTTTGGTTGGAATTAACTCACAACAGCTGCTTTATTACTGTGATGCATTATTATTTATGTAGAATGAAAGATGTGAATAGCACTTGAGCACAACAGATCTGTGCACAGAGGAGTTTACAGTCTGAGGGAGACATGACAATAAAAAAGGGAATGGGACATGTATGTTTCTGCAAATCAGTCCATAAACTTTAGCAGAGACTTAGTTTCTCTCAGCCCCTTGGTCTTCCTTATTGAAGGAACAGTTATAAGCAGCATTAATCAAGTAGGTGAAGAGTCAAGAGCTTTGTCTTTAATAACATTTAAGCATTTCTTGTTTAGCTTTCTCCCTGTGGAGCCAATACTCAGATATGGCCAAGTTTCACTCAATTGAGAAGCCAAAGAAAGCAGATAAAAGAGGCAAAGAAGGATTTATGTCAGAGGAACAGCAAGTATGTTTTCATCTCAGAGACACAATGATTTAGTACAAGAGTACTAAGATGCACATTAAGCATCTTAAAATATAGTTAAACCGTACACCGATCTTTACTCCGAAGTACATGTTGCTACTAGTACGAATCCTGCAAGATAACAGAAGGTGCTAAACAAATAACTGGGAAGAAAAAAAGATGGAAAAGATACACATCTTTTAAAATGTAAGTAAGAGCAAACTGATCTGCAAAGAGAGAATACAACTGATAAATACAGTCAGATCTTTGTCAGCTGTAATTGAAAAGAATATGTGGTGGCCCTGCGCAGAAGTATGCAAGAGGGGTTTGGCTTGTTGCTTTCCAAAAGCACAGACAGATCTTCGACTGAAAGGATTGAAACACTCTGTGCTAAGGTACTGATACCCTCTGTTTACTGGAGGGCAGAACATGTGTGTGCATATCACTGTTTGTTATTGCTAAAAAGTTGTTAGGGGAGGGATGGGTGACATTTGGGGAGCTGCTTACAAAAAGTCTGGGTGCCAGTCTTGAAAAATTTGGGACCAAGAGTTACAACCCCTGACTGTGTAAATGTTGGATGCCAGAAGTGATTCAAGACGAGGTGGTATTGTGTTAAATAGATCCTTTAGTTCCCACATACCATTAAATATCTTTCTTGTGAAAAAACCCTTCCAGACACCCTCACCCACTACCTCACACCCCAATATATTCACCATGCCCCTCTGCCAGGTTCAGAATGTACCCTGCCCCAATGTTTTTGTTTCTCTCCATGCATTTCATGATGTCTTTTGCCCGAAGAAATGCCAAGGGATCTGCTATCAGGTGCACCTTGCAGAGTGCACCTCTGCAAGGTGTTTTCCTCAGCAGAGTTTTTAGCTTTGAAGAACACTTTAAACCTGCCAGGGACAAAATGGGATATGAAGAACCAATTTCAATTATGGTGTGTGAGTGGTTTCCCAGCAACAAGAGTATTTAAAAGCAACAAAAATTAACATAACTTAAAAAAAAAGCAGTAGCAACAGCCGCTGATTTTCAGGGTGTAATATCTTGTGTTCATTAAAACAGTTTCTGAGCATTGCTTCTGTCTCAAGGCGCAACCCCAACTCATCTTAAAATCCCATTTCTTCTTTCTTCATTGAATAGTGCTTAGAACTTTACAAAGACAGAGAGGAAAAGAAAGAAGAGGGAAAGAAAGAGACAGACTAGACTGGTAACATAATTGCTTGGAACTAAGCTATTGACTTCTCTCTCTCTGGAAAAGCAAAACTCAGTTGCTCTCTCAAGGAACAACCCCTTCTCCTTTAGGATCCAACTCCTGTTTTGAACTATAGAAAGAAATGTTCCAGCTTAAAATTGTCTTTTTTCCCCCCTTGTACCCCTTTTGTCACCTCCACTGTACATCTGTCCCTCCCTATTCTCTGTGGAAACTTTAGTTTCTCTCCAAAGCCTCTGGTTTGACAGATGAATCCAGGAGAATTTGAGCTCAGTGAAAGAGCTGATTTAAAACAGAGTTAATAAATCAAAAATTTTGTGTCCCTGAGCAGGGACTTTACCTGCAAGGGAGGGAAGGATGGTATCAATAGAGCCCAGTAAGACCTACAGCATCCCAGTAAGCTCCAGTGCAAGAAGAAACTGGGACAGGATGGTGATTTTTATATGTTCCTTTTACTTTGAAGGATTTATAGTATTTGATCTACTCAAGTTCCTTAAGCAGGAAGGAGTTGTGTCCTACCTAATCATAGATTTCTATCATATAGGCACTTATAAGTAACGTAGAAATGATATCCCAGAAATTATATTGGGACTACTATATCCTGAAGTGGCCACTCCTCTCAGGGCTGCATCGGGCCAGAAGGAAAGAGTAAGTAAGCCCAGCCTCTGACAATGGGAAAAACAGATGCTTATGGTGATACTTCCCAGGTATCTATAAAAATGAAGTTTAATATTGAACTTCTTAAAACAAAAAGTTTCAGGCCAGCTCAAAAACAAAAATGAAACTCCTCAACCTTTGAAATTTATTTCCCAGTCCTTTTTATTCTTCCAAAGAGTTTTTCTTCCTTGGGAAAACATTTTCATTTTCAGCCTAGCTTGGACCAGAAGAGCAGTCCTATATGCTTGTATGGTCTTGATTTATATTTTCCAAGAGGACACATCAAAGGCATCACAGGCACAAAATCAGCAGGACATAGATCACTCGCACTGCAAGCACTGCTCTGACAACATCAATCTTTGGCATTTTGGGATGTGCAGAGATCATTTTGGTTAATCCTTTTTGTCTGGCTTGCTAGACGTCAAAAAATCCTGGCCAAATGCTCAAATTCCATTCTTTCCCCCCTGTGTGAACAGTGTTTCTGAGTGAATAAGGGAAGAAATATCAAGATACACTGTCAGAAATGAATGTAGTCAGAGGAGTAGGGACAGTAAATATCTCGTTTCTTGAAAGGTTGATGATTGACTGATGAAAGTAAGCAGATTTATTTCCCTGCATCAGTTACAGTAGTAGGACAAAGTCACGTGCCACACAGTCCAGTGTTGAGTAAATGCACTGGCTTGTACCTCCTCAGATATAGATTTTTTTAAAGCAGTCGTAGATTGCTGCAAGTATGAGGATCCAACAAAGGTTTGAGCCACTTGCCTATGTATAGGAGCTTTGTTGAGGATGAAATGCTGCTTGAATCATCATTGTAGGATTAATGAGTGCAACTTGGAAGCACAGGAAGGACATGGACCTGTTGGAATGGGTCCAGAGGAGGCCTATGAAGATGATCAGAGAACTAGAGCACCTCTGCTGTGAGGACAGGCTGAGAGAGTTGGGGAGTTGGGGTTGTTCAGCCTGGAGAAGAGAAGGCTCCCAGGACTGCTCTCTAGCAGCCTTCCAGTACCTAAATGGGGTCTACAGAAGAGGTGGGGAGGGACTCTTCATTGGGGAGTAGAGCAATAGGACAAGCTGTAATGGTTTTAAACTGAAAGAGGGGAGATTTAGATGAGATTTCAAGAAGAAATTCTGTACTGTGCGGGTCGTGAGACACTGGAACAGGTTGCCCAGAGAAGCTGTGGATGCCCCATCCCTGAAGGTGTTCAAGACCAGGCTGGATGGGACTTTGAGCAACATGGTCTAGTAGGAGGTGTCCCTGTTCATGGCAGGGGGGTAAGAACACAATGATCTTTAAGGTGCCTTCCAACCCAAACCATTCTATGATTCTATGATGATTCTATGAACTGGGGACCTACAGGAGCCCTCTGCTGCCCAGAACAGTAGCTGGGGGCCAAGTAGGATCCCCCAGTTTCACTATGTACCTGTGCTTGGGCAGCTGGATTGAATCCCTCAAGGTGAGAGTCTGAATCCTGCCCTGGGCTTCTGCAGTCATTTCAAAGGTGACCTTGGAGAAGATGAAGTGGCAGCCAAAAAAGCTACAAGGCATAACAAAATTACAGAGATAAAAGTGGATGTAGACAGCTGCCTTTCTCCTTCCTTGAAAAGAGCAGAGAGAAGACCCCAGAGAGACCTGTGAGCTCAGACTCTCAACAGGCAAACTGTCAGCAGAAAGCCACTGGGAGTAAGATATTTGCAATTTAAATGGATTGAAATCAAAGGCAAAGGGCATGAAGAACTGGTCAGCAAGAAACTAATTTTTAAAGTTTCTTCTTTAAGAAGAAAAAAGTTACTTGAACTAACTGCTGCCATCCTTAATTCAACATATCCTCTTAACAATGCCCATTTAATGCCAATCCACCCAAATATTCATGTGTCCTTTACTCTGCTGAGTTGCAAAAATCCCTCTAAAACTTTCTGTTTCCCTCACATCACCTTCCTCACTTGCTCATGGCCCCTTCTGTTTTCTGTATCTCTCTGCAGCTGCAGTGGCAGTGAGATAGAGCATCTTTCTCTCGTCATCAGTGTTTATTCACCATCACCTCTCAGGCCATCTTTGAAGTTGAATTTCCCCATAGTTCCAGCCATTCAAGCCTGGAATTGCACTTTCATCATGACTTTCAACCCAGAAGGGTAAAAGGTGACATAAAGTGTGTGGGGGGTGAGTTTTCTCAGAGCCATGGCAGTTGTGTGAAGTAGGACTTGGTAGAGTGATGGGGGACTCTTGGATCTCAGTGAGAGGCTGTCTCAAAGCTCATGCATCGAGTCCATGGGAACCAAGAGCACCAAGAAGCATGCAGCCAGCATTAACACCTCTTATCCCATATATTTTTTTCTGAAATAGGGGTGGAAAGCAACTCTAATAAAGGTGGCTGCCATCTCCCACTTTTTCCAATGAGGTAAATGTTGTGTGCAGAGATAAAATGGTTTCTGAAGCAGGTCAGGCTGATGGGCAGCCAAGACCTGTGGAGGTGGGAATGAGGAGAGTGGAGGCTGCAGTGGAAATTAGGAGAGTGGGGAAAGAAAAGCTGCTGGGATGCAGAGGAAACAAATGGGAGAAGGACAATCTGAAAGATTACATTTGCAGTTGGTTAAGTTATATGTATACATTTCAACTGGTGGAAATTTTACAAAGCACTGTGAATTCAATTACTTCTGAGATGTTTTAAACATATGATATCGAACTGCTTTCTTAAGGAACACTTTAAAAATCTTAAGATAACAATGGTGTGAGAAAGCCAGAATATTTTCTTTTTAACCATTAGTCTGCCAGTCAGTGCAGAAAAGACATCCTTACGTGTAAAAAACATTGCAGTTCTTGTGGATCTTCACAGAAAAATAACGGAAGTTAAAAGGCAGAAGAGCACAAACCAGTGTGCACAAGGGGCTGATTTTTCATACTGAAATTGTTTCATTGACATATCCATGGAGAAGGAGAGTCAGAACCAGCTCTTGTACACAGAGGTGAATGATGGGTTGATGGAATTGGACCCAAATACCTGCTCACGACACCTCAGGGGTGCAGAGCCTCTTCTGCCCACATCTGTTGGTGAGGAGGGTGTCACCTTGTAGGGATGCAGAGGGGACCTGTGCATGGGGAGTGAGCAGAGGGAAAGCACCAACAGCTGGGAAAAGATGCATATTCCCATTCCCAGACCAGGACAGTATAAATTATTTTACCTTCATCCTGCAAACAATCAAGCTCCTTTTTGCCTACAGCGCTGAGAAGGAGTTAAAAATATCACAAATCTGGCTGAAAAAAAAGGGCAAAAAAAATAGGATTAATGTTACTGCTGCTTGATTTTGCTCTTTGTGTGGGGGATTGGGTGAGTTTTGATCTCTCAGTGTATCTGAGACAAACGATTCTTATCTGTTGAGGCTGGTGGTGCAGGGGGGAGTGAACAACACATCAGCTACCTCAGCTGATTGTCTAGAAGGTGTGGAGTTAAATACACTCACATTTACAGACTCCAGCTTCATTAGTAAATTAGTAAATTCCTGTATAATGAACCAGTACGTAGTGACTTCCCTATTTTCTTCCATGGCTAATGTCCTGCTAGTGTCTCATCCATAAGCTTGTTTTACCATCCAACCAGCCTATTCCTAATGACAGCCTGGTCCCTCCTGGGCGCAATGCGAGCTGACCCGAACCCTAAAGGTGGAGCTGGAAAGAAACACAACGCTGGTTATGCTGGAGAGAAACGTTCGATCATTTCATTAACACTGATAACATTTCAAACGAAGAGCTTAATGGTACAATCAATAATTCAGCCTGTGATCAGTTTGTTAGTCAGTCTCAAATGCTTTTCTTTTAATTGGGGAATCCCAAAAGGATCATGAAATGTTACTCGCAAGCAGTAGTTGGGGATGTGCAAAACATGACTTCTGGGTTTTATTTTGCATCTTTCTGACAACCACGGTCACTTCCCTGTTTCCTTACACTGTTGCTGCATGAGTTACCCCAGGACCTCTACCAGTCCGGCATTTCTCAACAAATTATTTAGATATTCATTCCTGTCCTTAATGTGAGAAAAGTGAGTCTCTGAGCTCTTGCGTGCTAAAGGAAGAGCTGATGGGACCCCACGTTCAGCTCTGGTGTTTCCCCATAGACTTTCCTAAAGACTACCTCTGCTTCAGCTCCAAATCAGAGGCTGTGTAGCTATAACATGATGGCACTAAGACCAACCTTTGACAGCCTGCATGGAGACCATTAGCTGAGCTCAGCTACATGTCCCTTCAGTACAGGTTCCCATCTGCCTGGAAAACTTCATGAAAACACCTCTGAGACAGGCTTTGCCCCTTTGCCAGTAGCAGGGTCCCCTATCCCCCTTTAATCTTTATTTCCTTCTCTTATCTTCAGTGAAGGTTTCTTCCTAACTGAGAAAAAGCTGCCAGATGTCCGCTTGGGTGCTAAAGCACACTTGAAACAAAACCCCTTGAAAGAGGTCCAAATCCTGCAGGCACAGGGTACTGCTCCACTCTTTGAAGGCACTCCACCCAAAGGAAGTTGGACAAGGGAAACCTACGTGGTAGTATTAGGTATCTGAGGTGGATGCAAAACAGCAGAACAATTTCTTTGTGCCATTTCAGTTGTAAGAAATAGGGATGCTTCTTTTTCTGCTTTGTTGGGTAGAATTTTATCTTCTGGCTTTGACACTTATTAATTTTCCACTTATTAGGCTGCCTGTGAGATTTTCATTGTTCAAGGCTTTTTTTTTATTATTATTTAAAAGATCAATGCTTGTGGAGTTTTCATTGTCACATTAAACACACCGAGTAAATATAGTCCCTGAAACAGGAGATTTTATCTGGGAAACTCAGATGAAATTCCATGGCTGACAGTTGTTCAAATGAGCCCTGTCTGCCAGAATACAATAGCAAACGATATTCTTCATTCCCTTTACCTTCTCTGCAATATGCGTTGGAGGGAAGGGAGTGAGAGAAAAGCAGGGTCATCCTGGCATTGCATTTATTCCGCTGCGATGACTTCACTGCACACAAGTAACAAAGCATTCGCTTTGAGCATGACGCTGAGTGGTGAGATTACACCGTGGGTATAATATGAGATGCGACCCGTTCCAGGTTGCAGTGACTTGCTAAGTCAGCTAATTTCTTTTCCTTGTCCTTACACAGCAGAGGAGCATGTAAGAAGCGAGTGGAGATTATACAGTTTCCTATGCAGAAGGCCTTACCCTTGCTGAGATAGCCTGGAGTTAATGTACCTGAGCACTAGGGCAGCTTTCTAAAGGACATGCTCTATTCTCCACGGTATAAATTATATTGTAAGCGGAAAAGCAGGTTCAGCCTTGTTTCTTGTTTCTTAACCGTAGCCTTCATGTGGTTCATCATGAAAGAAACCACATTATTTCTAGGAAGAGCTGAATTAAGGAGAACTGTGGGTGGTCGGGGCAGAGTGAGGGTAACACACTCAGCCCGTCCTGAAGGTGTAAAACAGAGTCTGGCATCTCATGAAGAGCATCAGGCTTTGGGCTAAAGGGATCAGCGGGGTCAGCCAGAGGGCTTGAAATATGGAGTGTGTCTGGGCATGGGAATGGCTCAGGTTTGCACCTACCAATCAGGGTCGACATCCCCTTAGAAGTGTTCTACCCAAACAGAGCATCTCTGTAACGGATGTGCTCAATTCAAATCAGAGATGGGGTTTCAGGTGCAATGGCAGAGTGAGAGTCTCTGTGTGGGAGGTAAAACTGAGGTGCTCAAAACAGGTACAGCCCTTCACATAGAGGGACCCGATTCTGGTTACAGACAGGTCTCTTGTTCTTTGTAACATGTCAGGGCTTCAAAGCAAGGTTCATGGCCCTCCCTTGAGGGCCCCCTCCCCGACAGTGGTTGCTTGCATATGAAAGAGAATAAGGCTTTGCCAGATACCTAACCCTTTTCTTTTGTATTTTGCCAAAACCCACAACTGCGCAGCCAAGAGGACTGGAACTGAACTGATTCCATGACTCCTACCTGAGCATAATAAAACGTGAAACAATTTGGATGAGAAATAATGTCTGTTTGGTGGATCATAAGCAATGTCAACAGAGAGATGAGATGGTGGTAGAGACAGGGAAGGGTATCAAACATTGCTTCCTTGCTCTCATCTCTCACAAAACTCACTTTGATTGCTTTCTTAACAAGAGCTGGCAAAGCTCAACACATTAATTAGGATTGAAAACCAAAGCTAAAAGTATTAAGAAAGAGTGCTAGCAAATTTGGCACTGGGTAACCTAGCATGGTGGGCCCACAGGAGAAAAGGCTGTGATCAAGATAATCAGATGGAAATTAAAGAGCGTATCCCACAGAACAATGTGAAGAAAGGCCCGTGGCCAACAGAGCATTAAACCAGCACTTCAGGTGAAGTTTTCATAGCTGTTGTTTAATCTGTGGCAGATTAATCTGTGTTTGTAGCATGGCAGAAAATGCCAGCACAGATTCCCAATCTGAGATTGGGCAACATCAGTCTGCAGAACTTCTGAGCCTCCTCCTAATCAGGGTCCTAATCGTTGCCTCCTCTTTGGCACCTCAGCCCCCTCCCAGCTCTGGTTCAGAGATGAAGCACATCAGGTCTACGCACATTCCTCACTTGTTCTTTGCTCCATGGCCACCATTCGGCAAGGACTTCCCCTCCCCCAGCTGGAAAATGGATTTGTAAAACCTTTTGCAGGGTGGTTGGATCAGTTTTGTAGGTCTTAACCCATGTTCACCTTTTCACTGTTCCCTCATTCACTTTTGGATCCAAACTGAAGGTGTTTACATCAAATTTTGCTTTAATTCTGTCCCTGAGCACTCAAACAGGGTGGGGGAGAGTTCTGAGGAAAAAAAAAAAACAAAGCACTTTGTAACAATACTATTATTATTTCACTTGTGTACGTTTTCCCCTTCTGCTAGATTGGTTTTCACTCCAGCTATATTTCTTTGAATGTGAAGTATTTTTTTTCCTCCTTGTTTTCCTTTTGGTTCAATCCTCTGTTTAAAAGCAAAGTCATCAATAATTTTAGATGAAATGTATTTGCTGTAATTCTCCAGGATAACATGGTTTGAATGTTCTGATTGATTTATGTCTATAAAAAACAAACTGCATCAGCCGTTTGTCTGTAGAAACCTTTGTTTTCTTTAAAGGTATGAGCCCTGTGCCTCATTAGTCTCCCAAGCTTTCCTTTTGGTACCTGTTGTGTTTCACACATTTTTATAAGCTGTCTGCCTCTAATAAATGAAATTATACTTCAGCTGTAAAGTGTTCCCATAAGCAATCAAAGAAATGCTGCCTCGTAGTCGCTGAGAATAAGCACCATCAGTACCATTGTCACATCATCAAGATGTAATACAGCCTGGTTATTAGTTTTATGCTACTCTGACAGCTCGGGTGGTGCAACGTCTCTAAAAACCTAGTGCTGGAGGAATCAAAGGATGGAGGATCAGCATCTACCAGCCTAAGGTGCCTGGCGCTACTGTATTATGGCTGATTATTAGACAAGAGCTCTGGCATAAGCTCTTGAGTGACTTCATTATGGGTGAAGCCGAAATCAGATACTGAAAATCAGATTTCAGATGAATTCATATGAAGCTTAAATCAGGTGAATTGAAAGTGGAAATGACATGCAGGCTCATTATCATGACTTGAAATTACTGATACGAGTAGATCTGTGAGAGATCCGTGGCAGCATCTTCAGGGAGCTCCAGAGAAGTTCAGCTAAACCTCCTTTGGGATCCACAGGCAAGTGGAAACTTGTTGTTTGCTTTTGCGCTCCTTTCTTGTTTCAAAGAGAGAGAATTGAAAGGATTGTGTTTTTCCCAGGGCATCTGCAGGTCAAATGAGAAGATGAATGCAGCTATGCACATGCTCTGGTCTGTTCTTGTCTCACACCTACAATGCAATCCAGGGGAAGAAGATGAGCTCCCTCATAACATACAACATTTTTCCATTTCAGATGAAAGCAGGCTGCCAGCTCCCCATTTTTCTAGCACTGATCTGGCATCCACTGATGGCAGTTTTGAATTCCTGAGGTTTTTATGCATCTCTCCCCAGCTCATGGCAACATCCTGTAGCACAGTTTCGGATCTGGCACCCTTTGCTTTTACCACCTTTCCCTGAGGTTGCACCATCCAATGCCATATTTATACACAAAGTTTTCTGCTGTTATCCGTATTGCAATCACCACAACTATGAGTGCAAGATGATACTCATGAGAGACATGTGTTATCTCAGAAGGCTTAGGGAACCAGTGGGTGTGAGTGAAAAAAGCCCCATGAGACCAGAAAATCAGCACAAGAAGTCGCAGAGCAAAGCTGCTGCTCAGGGCAAGGCCAGGCACTGCACAAAGTTGTCTTTAACATTTAAATAACTCTTTTTTTTTTTTTTTTAGCTTTAAATTCACTTCAGCTTGGTGATCCTTATTTACATACAGATCTTTTTTTGCCTTTTTATTTTCAAACAGGGGTGAGGCAGAAGGGAAGACAGAGAGAAAATCAGCATTCAGAAGTCCTCTCAGCTGCTATGCACATTGCATTGCTAAAATTAACATTGTGTCTGGTTCAGTGGGATCAACTGGGTAGTCAGATTATTTAGTAATTAAAACATAGATATATCTTGGAGGCAAAAGAGAAAATCACACTGACTCCAATTTACACTTTTGTTATCCATCCTGGGAAACAGCAAAGCATCAGATGTCTCTCTTTATTTACAGGTACATACATACGTATATAAATTATTGATATATATATATACATATATATATATATATATATATCAGTAGAGAGAAGGCAGATAGCAATTCCTGTATTCCCCTCCACCCCTTCTGCTTGGAAGCCTATTTACAAACACACAATCAAAATCCTATGCAAAAATTGGTGACTGTGTTCATTGTTCCAGAACACATAATAGCAAAGGCAAGCAGGAACAGCTTTAGTGAAGCAGTAATAGCTTAAGTTGCTCAAACTGGAGAGGAACAGAAGGAGCAGCAAGTCATTGTCACTATCTAAAAGCTGCAGAGATCCCTAAATCACCGAGTCTTACACTCTGAGAGCCTAGCATCCTTGTTGAGCTACTGTAAGACCTTTTAATATGTCATCAGGACCTGAGGTTTAGCCACAGTTCCTAATACATGGGCCTCCTAAATTCTGCACCAAATTCTGCACCAAAATTCACACTGGTTTTGAGGTAACTGAACGGCTTTTCTGGGGCCACATAGTCATAGAAAAGTTTTGGATGGAAAAGACCTTTAAGATCACCAAGTTCAGCCATTAACCTAACACTGCCAACTCCACTGCTAGACCATGTCCCCCAGCACCACATCTGAACTTCTTTTAAACACCTCCAGAGATGGTGACTCCACCACTTTCCTGGGCAGCCTGTTCTAATGCTTGATAACCCTTTCTGTGAAGAACTTTTTCCTTGTATCAAATGTAAACCTCCCCTGGTTCAACTTGAAGCTGTTACCTCTTCTCCTATCACCTGTTAATTGGGAGGATTCTACATGTTTCTACAACCTCCTTTCAGGCAGTTGTAGAGAGCAAGAAGGTCTCCCCTCAGTCTTCTTTTTCCAGACTGAACACCGCCAGGTCCCTAGCTGCTCCTCTTAAGACTTGTGCTCCAGACCCCTCACCAGCTTCGTTGCCCTTCTCTGCCACCTGGATACAGAGCTTCCACCATGCTTGTGTACAGTGGCCCAGCCATGGACATCTCTTGGATTCCTTTAGGGGAAGAAAACCAAGGCTTTGTTAACCGGCTTCATTGAACAGCTACCTACCTACGAGCTGCTGGGCTGCCATGAAAACCTGCAGTGTAGTCTGTAAGGGACAAGAATTTCATCCAGTTTCCTCAAGACAACTGTCAAGAGCCCTTTATTATGGTGTTCAGCCTGGTTCCCAGAATGGCATAGTCTCCCAAGGGTCTTCCCCACACCAGGCCTCTGAGGATGTCTCAGATGCCTCCAGGGCATCTCAAGTGATGTTAGATGTCCATGCCAAGAGAAATTATTTGAGCCCTCTATATTTTTATCCTGTGCTGCTTCTACCTAATATACCCTTTTGCACCTCATTTTGTTTTCCTCCTATCGCTGGAAAGAACTCCAGTCTCTAGGAGCTTCCCCAGATAAAGCTGGGGATTTGGTTTTAGTTCCCTGGAATTATTCAGAGAGTTTCTTGCACAAAGGAGAAACATCAGGACATATACTTTGTGCTGACCCATCCCCCAGCAGAGCAATTAGAATAAGAGTCGTGAAAGAGCAATATCATTTTAAAAACACAGCACAACCTCTGATATAAAACAGCACTAGGAATGGACTTGTCAAGCACTATTAGTTTTTCATTTTATTTTTCAATAAAAACAGAGAAAGAAGGAGTGTTTACAAGCAAAGCAGTCTGTTCTCTACTCAAAATACTCTGTTGGATTATGCTCTGGGACCAAGCAATTAGCAGTGATCAAAGACCATATTTGTCGTTAAAAAATTAATGGGGATAAAAATATCACTATATTGATATTTTTTGCTAGGGTTCTTTTTTTTTAACTCCAGAAATAACCCCATACTTTTCCAGTATTTGACAATATAATCCTCATCACTGTTTCTTTGCTTTTATTTGGGGGCAGAAGTGGGGTTTTTTGTCTAAAAGCAAAAAACAGTGAAATAAGGAAAATTCTTCAATTAATCCTATTTTTGCCAAACTCCATATTTTAATTTTTTTTTAAGAGGCTTGACATAATTTTTGGTCATATTTACAGATTGCACAAGGTGGTTAGTTCAATTACGGCAGGAAAAGAGTAATTCTGAGAACTAATTAAATATGCTGGTATGCAGATGGTTAATTGGATTAATAATTACCTTGCATATGTAAAAAGAGGTTTTATGTTTGCACAGGCAATTTTTATCAGGATTCTCTTGGGATAAAAAAAATCAGGCTAATAAATTATTGTTTCAAATAGTATGATAATTTTGCCTTGGTTGTGTCTAAACTTTGGAGGAAGAAGCTTTCTGCATCCATCAGAACATAATTTAAATAAAAGAAAAATTTTCTTTCTTTTTTTTTTTTGTACACTCACCTAGAGTCACTCTAGGGAAGAGAGAAAAGCAAAGCATGTTGTAATCTGTAGAAATCAGAAGACAATGGAAAAATCTGTTTTTAAGCATTTTTGGGGGGTGGGAACAAATTGCCATGGCAACTCTCTAAACGGATATGTCTTCAAGGAAATCATGCTGTTCTCTTGAAAAGTGAGACGCATAATACAACGAGCACTTGAAAGTTATCTTTGAAAGGCATGTGTACAGGAAAATCAGAAATATTTTATAAATTCAAACTTATGAAACATTCATGCTGATTCACTAATGTTTCACACAGCCATTATTTTACCCAAAGGCAGGAGCTGAATAACCTTGCCATGTATATGTGCATTTTTAAGCGTGCTTTGTGGTTGGATCTGGTCTATCAGCCCCTTTTCTCTGTTTCTCAAGTACTCAGAGTCTCTTCCCTTCAATATATAAGTTGCTGATCAGATGGTCATTAAATCAGAACCTGAAATATTTAACCCATTTCTTATACCCTTTCTTTTTCTGACAAGTTGTGTCAGTCAACGTTTTCTTATCAACATCACCAGTGACATCAGAGCGCTGCAGAAAGTGGGATGACAGAGAGGAGAATTTGACCCAGTAACTTTATTTGGGAAAGCTGTTCCTCTTATTTTTAACCAATAAGATGGTATAAAGCATCTGGTCACACTTGAAGATTCTATTCTGCTCACAAAATTGAAGGATTCACATCTTGACATAACAAGTAAGAGTCTTAGCTCAAGATGTCCTGCCTTATTAACAACAAGAGTATTTTTTTTGTTATAGGATATTTAGTTCCTAAGACTCTGGCCTGAAAAAGTAAATAAAATAAATTGGAGATTGACTAGTACAAATACAGAGGGAAAAAACATTACGAACATTCATTTTCATCCTCGAGATGGAGCTGCCTCCGTGCTTTCTTCCTGACTTCTTGGTTGCTTCTAACCACTCCTGGGCTTTTCTTCCACAAGGCTGAACTGTTTTAATTAACAGAACCCAGAAGACTTGTTTTTATTTAAACCAGATTAAACATCAAAATACAGCCTAACTCAAACCAAATCAACATCTTCCCCACAGCCATGAGCATCAGTTTAACTAAGATCATTTGAAAATATCACCTTAGACTGCCATGTTACATAGAGAAACCCTGAGGGTTGCATTCGTCCTGTTTGCCCTGAGTGTTTAATTTAAGGTGTCAGAACTACTACCACATCCAAGAAGCAGCAAATGGAGGAACAATTCCCAAATGTCTCCCTGAGGGTCTTCCCCACGAGCCACCGTCACATACTTCAGAGAGCTGAAATGGTGGCCACAATGCCAAGTCGGAGCAATTAGTTCTGATTTCAAATACTAGAAGCAGTTTGTGAGCAACTGCCTGATTTGCTCTTCTGAGTGTATCTGTCTAGCACCTTTCTAAGAGCAGGCGATGAGTCAGTCATCCGTTCAGCAGTTGTTCTTGGAAGGAGAATGATGATGGCAGTCAAAAGAAGGCATCACATTTGGCAGGTGGATCACTTGATGGGAATGGCTGGAACTGAAAGCGCTGGCTGCAGGACATGGACACATCTCATCTTGGCTAAGAAAGTGCTGTCTCATGATCCTTTCACTTTTTGGAGGAACACGGAATATTTTGACAAAGTCTAGTACAAATGGGCCCTAAGGAGACACTGAAGTAGAAATAATTACTGATGATGGTAGACAAAAAGACCATAATTCCTGTTAGGGGTAATAATTGCTGTATCTGAGGAAAGCCTAAAGCCAGAGCCAGACTTCACAGACTGATGATGGGCTCAGAAAGGAATCTGGAGGTTTGAAAACCTATTAGCCTTGCGGGGAAGGCTGGTCCTGACTCAGAGCTGATGACTGCAGCTCAGATTTCATCCCACCATGCATATGATTCTCTGGCCTCTTCTTCAAAACGGTCAGATGAAGTGATGCTATTCACCTCTTCCTACCTTCAAATCTATGTATCTTATATAATTGCTGGACTGGGTCATTGCAGAACCAAGCACCTGAAATCCTTTTGCTCAGCATTATGGTTGGATCAGCCAAAGTCTGAGTATGGGCCCTCTTTCCTTTGAGGGTTCCAGGGCCCTGGAATAGGTTGCCCAGAGAGGTGGTGGAGCCTCCTTCTCTGGAGATGTTCAAAACTTGACTGGATGCATTCCTGTCCAACCTGTTCTGGGTGGCCCTGATTTGGCAGGAGTGTTTGACTAATTGATCTCTGAAGGTCCCCTCCAACCCCTACCATTCTATGATTCTGTAAATTGTCTGGCCTACTTAGATGGATATTATTTTCCCTTTAGTTGGTCTGACCAACTAAAACAGTTGGTCAGTTTTCATGTACGTGCTAAAAAAGTGTTAAAAATACTGTCTAGAAAGTCATCCATTACATACATTTTAAGAGTTTTCTGGGAGAGTAAGAACAGGACAAATCTGTGTCAGTAATCCTGACAGAGGCAAGACAGAGATAAAGGTGTTAAATGGCCGAAGAAGTTTTATAATTCAGTGGCATTTGTTCTGATAAAGCAGTATTTAATCTGACAGCTACAGGAACTGGGGTGTGACATGAGCATGAGGCCAGGAAATATAAAAAATGAAGTAATCATCCTGAAGAAGGAAATGTTTTAAATAACATGTGATGCTGAAGATGTTCAATATGGCATCCAATCCTGTTGGACAGTGCCTCATCCCAGCCATTTGCCATTAACTTACATATTTGAGAGAATTTAAGGCAAAAATGTTTCAATGGTGCCTGCAGGAGCATAAATTCTTCTTTTTTAGAGAATCTTGCCAATAACCTCAATATTTATGGGTTCTGATGCTGACACATAGAATTTACATTTTTGATATCAGTCATTTCAAAGTAGTGGGGAGGGAAAGTTGAGAAGAGGTGAAAAAAATTCCGTAGACTAATGTCATGAATGGGATCAAACCAGACCAAGGGTTTTTACAAATGGGCCCTGTATTAAGATGGGAGTCATTGGAGGGAGGACACTGAGATGATCAAAGGAAAGACAGTATTTTATAATGCAGTGAGAGGGGATTTTGACCCTACAGATACCTGAAAATAAATTACTTCTTAATAAACGAAAGGTGGGCGGCAAGTTCATAAGTGCAGGACCCAAATCTCAGGACAACCTTTTACCATGGACAAGAGAAGGTTTGAGACAGTGGGATGTCACATCAGTGATAACACATTGTTATCCTTATTCCACAAGGACCAAATTGAGGCGGAGAGAAGAATGTAGTAAATAAAAGTAATAAAGACAGGATGAAACTCCCTTTTGAGTTTAATTTCTTTTTCCTAATGTCAGCCATCTGAAAATGAGGCATCTGGCCTAGTGCAGACATCTGGACTCTCTCAATAGTCAGTAGAGAGAAGCAGTTTCAGTGGTGATTCATCACAGCTCTTCACAGGGCATGAATTGCCCTGGGAAGCTCCACCAGCTGCAGAAGGAACCCAGATGACAAGCTTAGCATGGATACCCACCTGTTAACTGGCAGGAATTTGTCGAGAAAAATCCCATCCTTGCTTTCTATGATTAAAAAAGGTCATGGGCAATATTGTTCCACTACATGATCTGACCAAAGCTGAAAGAAGGTGGCTATTGTTGACCACCGGCAAGAAGACATATAGACTTATGGAAGAATTAGAGAAAATCAAAAAGGTTACTGTATGAAGTCACAGACAGTTCAGCTAGAAACCGGCATCAGTTACCTGTGAGTATAGACACTTTATCAGGTGCTATCAGCACCTTCCTTCAGTGGGTTACTTAAATACCACTGCAGTTGACAAAAAGTGTTCTCGTCTCCACAGTTGAAGTGGCCAGGGAGTGTGCTGAGGACACCAAACCCCTTGCTCGTGCCTTGTCATCATTATTACAACCATGCACTGGGTTCCATGCTGGACTGTGCAAATAGAGAAAGCCAGGAGATAGGTGATGATGACAGTAGCTGTCCCAAGCTGAAGTTAGTCTTGCTGTGTCTTTGCGGTGCTTGGGCACTGAGTACAACAGCATGTAGTCTAGTTGGATGCTTCTCAGAGATGTCCAGAGGAAAAGGTATCTTTCTGATGTCCAGGATGTTGGTACAGACCGTGTGGTGTGACCAGACAGTTCCATGTAAGATATACTAAAGATGATCTGACCTTTTCATTCCTTGCCAAGTTTCCCCATGTCCTACGAAAGTCAAACCCCCAGCATATGGTGCCAAGGTCCCAACATGGAATCATAGAATCATATAATCTGGTGCCCCATCTTAAGTCTCTGTCCTTACTGAAGTCCTCAGTAAAGCCCTGCATCCCTACTGTGCAGTTAGAGAGAGGAAGGAATGACTGTGTATATGCATGTGTGCACATAATACCTTTCCAGGGCAAAATGTGTTCTTGTGGGTGTGACAACTGTGCAATACCTTCCCTTGGGGATTTCCCAGGGCAAATGCAAAACCCTCAGGTTTTGGATTAAGGTCATCAGCTTCAGAAATGTCTCCTCCTTGCCTCTAAGTGATCATACTTATCCTGGTTTCCAAGTGAGACAGATTACAAGTTATTTTTTCCATGGACAGGTGCAGGGGTGTCCCTCCAGGAGAAAGTGTGTTTCTCTTTATGCCCCGTTAAGACTCCAAACCTGCCAAGTTATTCAAAAGGAAGCAGAAAAAAATAAATGCGGAGGTAGACTCTATACCCCTGATTTCAGCTATTTTTCCTTGCAGAAGACCATCTTAGAGTACTATGTTATTGAACTTCCCTGTTTAATGACCCTTCTAATGCACTGCTATCAGGTAGTGCCATCTGTATTTGGGCAAATGTGCTCACTCGTCTGTTTACTCAGCATAAATTATCTTTATTTAAAGTTTAATGGAAGTTACATCTATTTGGACATCTGTACTTAACTGATTACTGTCCATGTTGGGCCGCCTGGTGGTTCTGCGTGAACTTGCCAGCTGCTATGAAATGATAAGAGCCTAACATATGTTCAGAGCCAGCAACAATCACAGGCAGGGAGTAGATTTTTTTTTATTATTATTTTTTCTTTAATATTTCTGAGCTGGCAGCTAATGGCAGCAGGAAGAAATCCACCCGCTTTCCCCAACTGCCTCCTCCACCCCCCATAAATGTCTCAGCTGTCAATCCAAACCCTTTCAGAAGCACATGCAAAAGTCGTTCCCCCCTCCTCCTTAGGAGCGAGTGAACTTCTTTGAAGATACCATAAAATCCATGTACAGTTTGCTACCTATTTCGTGCAGTGAAACACTTCTCTCCGCAGGAAGCCAGAGACCATCTCGGTTCATCGGCATCTGCAACTGATTTGGAAAGTTGCTGCCATCTATAGATAGGTATGAGGATTTACTAGCACAGTTAGAGAAAAGGTTTGAGAGCCAGCAACAGGGTGGAGGAAAAAGAAGGGAGAACGCAGAAAGTGAAAGAGGGGTGCAGGTGTCTGAGGAACAGCCCCATTGCACTGTACCATGGGGTCCATCATCTCCTACCTCTGGCAATGGCCATATGCAGAGGGAGGCATGAAAAAGTAGCAGGAGAGCAATGGGAGAGAAAGAGAAAACTTCTTCCTGACTCCAGGCTGCCAGAAGTTAGCTTATGCCCTACAAAGATGAATGAGGGAGTCTACAAAGTCTATACTCTGTAGTCTTAAATAAAATTTAAAAATTCCAGCCATGGAACTCCTCACACACTTCTAGTTGCACATTTCTTGCTGATGATTTTCTACCCTTTCTTTCTCTTGAGAGCTGAGATGTGTGATGCTTCTCAGCTTTACAGTATCAGATGCGTGACCCTCTTAGCAAAACGAGCAGAAAAGGTTGCTGTTTCTTACTCACTCTTCAGCACTATCTTCCAAATGCCCAGTTGTACAAGACTGTGGTGGGACATAGGCACAGTGTAACTTGTCATCTCTGGATATAAGGTCTTCACTGGTCTGTGGTGCCACAGGAGAGTTAAGTGCCACAGCAGCCTGGGAACTAGGGACGTTCAGTCTAAAGCCTTTCAGGGAAGACATTTCTGCCTTGTGTCTATAATGAAGTGATCCTGGGATCTCAAGCCAGATTTCTGGGTGCAGGTGAGTGGTTCTGCATGTGGGCATAGATAAGTTTAATGGCACCGAACATAACTTTGGCATTGCTTTTTTAGACAATGAGAGAGACCAACATGCTATGTCCATCTGGAAGCAAGTTCTTGAATGGCATGGTGGGAGAAAAACACAGCTGGGACTGCCCCTACGTGTGACACACTAAGATTTCTCGTATGTAAGACGAAGGGTTACTTTTCCTGTTCCTTGAAGTGTAGTGCTTCGAGTGTGCTTTAGACACTGAAGCTGCCTTGATAGAAAACAAGTACACTAAGTTAATCAGATCACTACTGGTGCTCCTGATGGCCTTTCTGCCAATACAATTGTGGAGCAGGACCTTGAGGAGCAGTGGATGTAGCAGTCACAATGGGAACACTCCCTGATCCTTTTCTGTAGCACACAAAAGATTCTGTAATGTTGTCACAGAGACAACATTTAGTAAAATTTGCCTGTATGCTAAAAATATTATTGTTCGTGATTTCTCTGTCTTTCAAGGAGATGATCAGGCTGGAAAATACAGTCAATGATGTGTGGATACAGGTTTCCTTCTGGACTTGTTAGTGCATATGCATAAGATGTTCTCAAATATCTAATATGTTTTATACATACCTCTGAAAATAATGCAGCCAAAGCAATAATATTATTCAGGCTGCAAAGCCAGGCACTTAAAAATAAGGAAAGTGGATGGATGAAGAATCAGCAGAAAGTACTCTGAGCAAAGATCGTTCTGACTTCAATCTGAGTTTGAAAAGAGCTCAGGACTAAAGACTTAGAGTTAAAAGCCTCTTCCATGACCTGTGCAGCATGCACAATGCTCAGACAGACCTTTGTGTGGGGCATAAGACACCAGGACATGTCAAAATGTTTGACAGCCTGTAGCTTTACTGAATGTCAACACTGCACTCAGAGACTGCCCCGTTGTAGCATAGGGCTGATGTCTCAACACGTGGTGACATCAAACTTAGACTGACTGCAACATGCTCCGACACTGGTTCTGAAGACCTCTTGTCCAATACTAAGCAACATCTCACACTGGACAGACTGAGGTCATGAGGTTTCTGCAGGCACCTGGAGCCCAGGGGTGTGTAACAGGGGTGAGTATAGCTCCTACACTCAAGAAGGGTAATAAAGGAGACAAAAACCCATATCCTCTTCCCATTACCCCTCCACATCACCAGAATGAGTTTGCTTGACATACTGCTCCTGTCTTGTTGGGACTGGGCATACTTCTTTAGCTTTGTGCGCAATTATGTTGTAAAATGGGCTGAGATAGTACGTAATAGACTAAAAACGTTCCTTTCGTGGTAGATGCATCTGCTGATAAATAGTATCAGTTTTGCTTCAATTCCAAATAAGTCCATGGAAATACAAAATGAAATAACTCATTATGGGTCACATCACTGTTAAAATGCACCAACATCAACAATCTTGGACCTCTGCTTTTGGTCTTCTCTTCCATGCCTCTCCTCCTGTTATCTAGTGTTTGCCACATTGTCAGCTGAACTTTTTCTTGGGAGATTAAATTTATCTGGGAAGACCATGACCTGAAATCCTAGTTTTTGACTAGTCCTAATTAAAAGCTTGCTTGTGAGTGCAGATGCCAACCTGATATTGACTTCCTCAGCACTCCTGAAGGCAGTGGAGCTCCTCTTGTTAACACCCTGTTGCAGATACACAAACTGTTGTGTAATTTGGCCCTTGTGATCTATGAAATGCTACCTTTAGTTAAACCTCTATGCTAGGAAGAATGTTGTATACATCTCAGCCTCCATACCCTACTACCCCATGGACTTGAGGTTAATATCATAATGCAGACTGCCCTAAATTTAACTCCCTGCACACAGAAGTGAGATATCATTATTTCTCGATGTGTCCCAGCCCTGGTATTGCATTTTGGCAGAGGTTACCTAAAAGAAAAATAGGTTAAAAATGATGACAATGGAAACTCTGCTGCTTGAGGGCATTTTTGTATCTTATATTGTACTGAGGAAGCCTAAAAACAAGTAAAATCATAGCACTGACCTAGCTAAGTGAAGGAAAGTTGTATGAATCCCCCTGAATTCACATTTGCTCCAGAGCACTGTTTGAGATTTACCCTTCTTTACAGAGGAGGTGTAAAGAAGCTGCTGCTGACGAAACAGATAGTGACTTTAATATGACTGGACAACATTTCCTACTGAAGAAAACTCTACTGGGGATCAAAATAGATGTTTTATGAAAAGCTTCTTACTTTTCCTCTCAGCTTTCAGGCTTCCTTTAATCCTTTCATACCCAACTAATTTCTCTCAGGATGAGATGATTAGTTGCTTATGTCTCCTAAACTTTTGGGTATTATTTAGCCCCAGAGAAAACAGTTGTCAGCTTGGATTTGTTGTGGGTATCTACAGGCATTGATGACTGGATTTTATTTAGGCCCCAAAGCTGCTCCTGTTTAAATGATGATCTGTGGTGCTTCCTGGAAGCAGAACCAGGCTTAGGATGGGTTTCTGGAAATAAACTCCTAAAATCCCATTGTAAAGCTTCCTAATTGCTAACCTCTATCAAAGTGGATTGAGTCTTGGTGAGAACTAGCAGCCATCTGCTTTCAAAGATCAGGGAAGTAATATATCTAGTTAGCATGGATTTAAGGAGTCCCCTTAAATCAGGCACCTATTTCTGGAAATCTTAGTCGATTGGAAAAGACATCAAAGCAGCCTGTGCCTGCTGGAAGCAGAGAGGCCTATAGTTTTCAGTTGAAAAATAGCCAAAGGGTGGAAACCTTTGTGCTCCTGTGGTCAAAGCAACCTCTTCCTCATGAATGCTGATCTGTGGGACACAGGTCATAAGTGACGATGAGGTATGGCCTCAATATATGGCTTCTGAAGAAGGGATTGACCATCATAGGCTGGTGGAAGAGCAAACACTGATTTTTTTTTAAGGCTCAGGGTCTCCTCCTCTTTTGTGCAACCCCACATGGAGTGGTGGGACTCAGAGGACAATTTCCACTACATACCTCTGCTCTGCTTTCATAAATCCTTTTCCTTGGCTCCCTGGGGAACTCATGAATGTGTCTCATCCTCAGCCACAGAAAGACTCTGGTCTGAGACAGAAAGGATCAGAAAAGCTCCCGACACTACTTCTACTTCTGAAATGGAAGAAGAAAATATGTCATTGGAGTCCCTTAGTCCATCATGGTCCATTGCAGCTTTCCTTGTTTCATTTACCCTTTATGGTGTGAGAGAAATGCAGATTATGTGTGGTGGCTCCTCTCCTCCTACTGACATAAAAAATTACTTTTATTTACTGTTATGATTAAGTTGCCATATGTTGTGTTTTCATCATATGGTTGCGTGTAGTGATATGTTTGCATCCTGAGGACTGGATGTCTGTAAACATACCTTTTTATTCAGTGTTTGTATCTGTATTTTCTTTTCATCATCATGTTAGAATTGATGCAGTACAAGCACAGGCAGCCCTGCTGCATAGGAAAATATGAAACAGGGCAAGAAAGTGTGTGCGTGTGTGTATGTGAGGGAGAGTGAGAGGGGAGACACAGAGAGAAGGAGATGGAAAAAAATGATGGTGTATATACACACACACATGCACAGACAGGGACAGATTTCTACTATCATTTATGAAAGCATAAATCTGGGCAAACCCTGCTGAAATCATGACAATGACATGAGAGCAAAATAAGTAAATTCATAACTGTGTTGTAATGTAATTACAGTTTCGATTACTTAAATATACAGACACGCATACCTCCCTCTTCCTCACCTGAATACACATTCCTGCTTAATTTCTGAACAACATAGGAATGAAAACTGCTACTTGGTGATTATTATTCTTGGAGCATATTCTAGAGTTACAGGTGTTGGGTGGTGAACAGCCTTATTTTTGTTGAGCTTCTCATGGAGAATAGACAATGCATAAGGAAAGATCTGCAGTTTCTGGAAGCAAAAGAAATTTATTAGGGCCACCCTGAATTAGTTCAGAGCACCTGAAGATCTGGGCATCTGTTGGAGGCATTTTCTTGTCCTGTGCTTTGCATGGGGCGGACTGGTTAATTTTCATCAGCTTGTTCATCAGTATTGGTCTGTTGGCAGCAATTCATTTGCATTAGAGCAGGAGGAATTATATGTAAATCAAGCTGTTGGTGATTTTTTTCCTAAACTAAATATAGAGGATTAAATTCACTGTGGACCCAAAATCCAAGCCATTTATACCTCTGATTTAGCTTTAGTGTTTTAGTCAAAATGACAACTCATTCTTAAAGAGTTCTGAATAAAGAATTT
The DNA here is from genome assembly GCA_004320125.1 of Scolopax mira. Lineage (NCBI taxonomy): Eukaryota > Metazoa > Chordata > Aves > Charadriiformes > Scolopacidae > Scolopax > Scolopax mira. Next base: position 60,684 of record BJBW01002489.1, read on the forward strand.
TTTTGTCTCTATGAATTTAGCATTTTCTTATTAAAAAAAATAATTAAACTGTGATCTCTTCCCCCAGCACTAAATCACACAGAGTTTATAACCCTAAGAAGAAAAACCTTATACTTTGGAGCTACTATGAAACCACTCTACAAATAAATCTGTGCTTTAAGCCGGGGATATTTGCCAGAGAGAATATATTTTTGCTATCAAAGAGAATTTATTATTTGTAACATATTCAGAAGTCATGAGCTCCTAAGTTACATTAGTAGCCTAAAAGTTATGATATGTTTGCATTTTAAATATTATTTTCTTTTTATTTACTCCCTGCTTTTTGCTTCTAGTGCTCATATGCTTTCACTTCTTTTCTCAGGCTATAAACTCATCTGTTATGAAAACTAACCCAGGTCTCTCACATGATCAGATGACTCCAGGGGACCTGAGCTCTATTTGAGGGCCAAATTACCCTCATGTCACCTTCAGAGTCACCCATCTATCTCTTGTGAACTGCAAGATCATCTCAGGAAATGACAGCCAGAGTTTCTGGGCCATGGATTACAAATAATCTACTCTCCGGGACATGCTACAGAGTTCGGCACACTGACTGGCATTGACTCTGGCTCTCCCATGTGAATACAATGATTTGTCACTAACAGGCAATTTGGGTAAAAGACTCAAGAGTGGTTTTGGATACATGGTGACTCTCTCCAGCCCCATTTCTGGTGAAAGTTGGAAAGAGACTTTTTATGAGGGAGTGTAGCAATAGGATTGGTCTAGTGGGGGGTGTCCCTGCCCATGGCAGGGGGGTTGGAACCAGATGATCTCCTTCTATGACAAAGTGACCCACTTGGCGGATGAAGGAAAGGCTGTGTATCTTTTTTACCTGGACTTTAGCACTGTCCATACAGTGTCCCAGAGTATCCTCCTGGAGAAAATGGCTGTATTCGGCACTGGTGAGACCCCCACCTCGAGTACTGTGTCCAGTTTTGGCCCCCCTACCACAACAAAGACATTGAGGTGCTGGAGCAGGTCCAGAGAAAGGCAACAAAGCTGGTGAGGGGTCCGGAGAGTAAGTCTTATGAGGAGAGGATGAGGGAGCTCAGTCTGGGGAAGAGGAGGCTGAGGGGAGACCTTATCTTACTGACCTTATCAGACAACTACCTGAAAGGAGGGTGTAGAGAGGCGGGGGTCAGTCTTTTCTCCCAAGTTAGAGGCAATAGGACAAGAGGAAATGACCTCAAGTTGCACCAAGGGAGGTTCAGATTGGATATTAGGAAAAATTCTTCACTGAAAGGGTTATCAGGCATTGGAATGGGCTGCCTGGGGAAGTGGTTGAGGCACCATTCCTGGAGATATTGAAAAGACAAATTGACATGGTACTCGGGAATATGGTTTAGTGTTGGTGTGTGTGGTTGGTTTGTTTGTGGGGTTTTTTTGGGTTGGACTAGATGATCTTAAATGTCCCTTCCAACGTAGGCAATTCTGTGCCTTCTAATCCAAACCATTCTATGATTCTATGACGACTCTGGTCATGCTCCCATCACACCTTTTTCTGCTGTTGTCTTTATGGCTTGTAGCAAACCTTCATGATAGATAGGTGGCAGGACACCGGAGTGGACATCAGTCTCCTGCCTGGGATGAAATGTTAGAGTCTGACTCCCAAAGGTGAGAAGACCATGGCCACTGCTGGGGAAGGTCCCTCCCAGACACCACAGGCTCAAGTAGCTTCCAGCTCCTCATCCTTCAAGGATACAAGCTGAAATCCTGCTGAAATCACCTGGGTATGTTCACACTGTCAGGGATGTGCTGGTCTTTGTGTCATGGAGAAGAAGTAAAGCAGCCCACAGCAAATGACTCTGCGTTTTCTGCCATTAAATCTGAGCTCACTAACTGTTGCTCTGCACAGAATCCTGAAAGCCAGCAGAAAACTTCCCCTGGGCCACAATGACATTACTGCTGCTCTCTCCCAGGGTTAAATCCAGTTGACTAAGCAAAGTATATAGGGGCATGTGTAATGCCTTGGGCTATAGAAGGGATCCACATGAGGTTGGAGCTGAGATGGAATGTATTGTGGGAGCTATACCCTTCCAGAGAAGCATCCAGGGGGCACTTAAAACTCCACCAGATGCCTGTGTTTTTCATGCCCCAGCTGAAATGCAGACACACATTCTTACATTATAGACCAAACTTTCCCATGTAAAACACTGAGGTTTACCAATATGTTTTAGATCAACTGTAAATATGAAAAACATCTGCCTTTCCAACCCCCCTCCCCCGACACACACACACACTGTATGGACTATTGGCACATGTGGAGGTATTCTTGGATGATAAGACCATAGGCTCAAAGAGGGTTTGTAGATGGAAAAGAGTTATGAAAGCATCAGGGGTATGAAAGCATCAGGGCTGTCATTCCTGCAAAGACATCCTGCGATCTCCCAGCAGAGAGTGCATCCCATGGAGAGCTGCTTCATGCTTGGAGCACAGAACAAATGTAGCACTTTTTACTAGTTCAGAGATGAAATTTCAAATATTTGCTGAACTCCAGCAAACAGTTGTCAGCAGAGGTCAGTTCAACACCTGCTTCTGTCATGGGTCTTTTACAGGCCTCTTAACTTCTGCTGCACATTAGTCTACTTCTCTGATTAACAGGGGAAGGATATGAACCTTTGTGAGATCCAAGGAGTGAACTTGCAAGGTAAAAGCCACCCAAGTGAGTTAAGCAAAAAACAGAACATACCCCATTCAGATCCGATCCAAGAAAATATCTTGAAAGGAAGTTTAAAAAATTTCAAATGGTACATTTCTCAAGCTTTTATTCCCATGTGACAAACCTCAGCTCTCTCTGTTCAGTTCAATTCATCATATAATAGTTCTTATTTTATTTGCTCACTGAATAATAAAAGAGTGCTCATATGGCTGTAATTAAAAAGCAAATCCACAAAGGACTACATGAGGACTGCTTAAGGATCCTTGAGAAAAGGTGTAAAAAAATCTCCCAACATTTGAGTGCTTCAGCTAGAAATGTTAATAAAGTTGTTTAACTGCTTTTTGTGGTGGCAAGTATGGAGGTGGGCATTTCTGTGTGCAGATGTGTAAGATATAAGCATGTTTGTGTGCACTGGTACTTTTCAAAACTGCTGAAATATCATCAAAGCAAATATCTCACCTAATATATCCATGTTATACTTTTCCCCTACAGAGTTTTGGGGTTTTTTTATAAATACTTTAATTTCTAAGACTGAAGGTGTGAGAGGTTCTTTTTTCAAAATCCAGAAAACAAGGGGAGAGTCCTGAGTTGAGAAGATGGGCCCAGGCATCAGAACACCTAGGTTCCCTCCTTAGACTGTACTGTGGAGCCTTGAGAGACGTGTTGGTCTCATCTGAAAAACATCTATACCATAAACCAGTTTTCTACCATAAAATAATAAATAGATACACTACCTATATAAAAGATATTTGTGAAACTTGAGGATAGTCACAAATTCTATGATCTAAAACAACATCTAAAAACATCTGGCAACTCCCAGGATGATTGTTTTTTACATGACGTTTTGACTATCGTCAACTGTTGCTGACTTCACTTTCTGTTGAGAGCTCTGAATCTTGAGAGAGTGCTTGTTATATTTTTAAGGTTAGTCATTATGAGCTGAGGAAGTAATGGGATTTTGTTCAATTAAGCAAAGGCTTACAAACATTGGAACAACAAAAGTCTGGAATAACTATGTACAAAGGACTCAGTGTCCCAAAAGGAGTTTTGCAGTCCTAGTGTCTTTTTGTTCGTGTATCTATCTGTAACACTTAACAACTTCAACAAATTATCGTTTCCTTAGAGTAGACAGTATACCAAGAAGAGATTAAGAGACAGCATTTAACCAACTGATCCTCCACTCTATCTAGAAAAGCTCAGGATAACTCTGGACCTGTTCTCAAGATGGGGAACAGAGTGATGGATGCCTCTTTTACCTCCATTCAGTGCCTCTCAAGCTCATTTTAGGCTTCCCACTGCTGGTCTAGACTGACTTGTGAAAGGAGGACCACAGTGAAGGATCACGTAGCTTTCAAGGAGAGAAGAAAAATAATGTCATTTGATCTACAGAAGAGATGACTGAAAGGGAGACTCAATGACAATCTTTAAATATTTAAAACAGTAGAATAAATTCTTTTTTTGACTATTGCAGGCGTAATAAGAAACCATTGGTTTAAATGCAGAAAGACTTCAGAAAATCCAGGAACAGTAGAACATACTGTGTCTGGGGAACAATCCCTGCCTGTGGAGAATTTATACTCTCTTAACTCTAGTTTTTATGCAATAGATTTATGTGGAAATGGACTAAATTACCTATTAAAGTCTTTCCCTGTGCTATTTTGTACCTTCTTAACAAGACCTTTCACCCACAAAAGCCTGAGTTCACAAACACTTAACTGGGTAGATGATTTCTTTTACCTCAAATTCATCAATCTGGGTGTATATGTCTCACCAGCACTTGGAAAAGAATGCCTTAAGGATTCTAGCTTGACGTTACAGTGAGTTAGGAAGTTAATTAAAGTTTACAAAATATTTTCAGATCTTCAGAGAAGTGCCATATCCAGCAGAAAGATATTATTATTGTGTCACATGAGGAGTCACTGAACATGCCAGTAAAACACAGAATATACAGCAATAAAAAAAAGAAAAGCACCAGAACCTTGGCAATGTAACAAATCTTGAATTTGTTGACAATGAAGGGGGGGGGGGGAGAGATCAGAAACATATAAAAATTTCTAAATCACTGATAAGTACTAATATATTGTCAGTAGCCTCTTTGAGAAGGAATATTGCCAAACAATCCAGGAGTAATGTAAATTATATGGAACGCAACTCTTTGGGAATGGCAGGTGCTCGTGTAGTGAATAGAAATACTGAATGAAAAACAAACCTCTGTCTGACTATTTATTAGACTTCTTGAGGATTAGAAGAGGAAGTATCTGGCCCAGAATGTTAACTTGATAAGGAGTCTTTATGCAGTTTACCTGTCATATAAATAATGGATTGTTTCCCTTTACGTTGCTTTTTCAGTTTATTAGCTGCTTCCATTAGACAACAGCTATATCCTCAGAGATCTGCAGGGATTTGCCTTTAATAACAGCACAGCCTTCATCTTTTTCCTTTTTAAATTAGATTTTGATCCAGGTTCACTTTCTTCTGGTGGCATGAAGGAGACAGGATCTGTCCCTATGAGAGCAAGTCTGGCTGTCATGGGAAAGTCACCTCCTAGCACTCAGATATGCTCTGATTTAGCAACTTGTTGATCAAATTAAGCTGTGAAGCTACCAGCCCCAAGCAAGCTGCAAGTGATGGGGAAGGAAGGAGGAGGTATTTCCATACAAGCAGTGACTTTCTGTTTGTATTCCTTTTTTTCTGGTCCCTCCTCACCAAAACTTTCCTCCAGAGGATCTTCAACAGATTTGGAGGACATTCCTGTTCTCCCTGATGAAATCTGGGCTTCAGGGAAACATGAGCATAGAGAAGACAAACCTCAACCCTTCAGTTAAAATAAGCTAGCTGAATGGGATTGCTTTTAGTCATCAGCAAAGTGATATAGTGTGGTGAACCTGATCTATGAAGCCACTAAGAATATTTTTTTAATTAATTAGATAATGCAGTTAAGAGTTGCTTAGAAAATTAATGTGTAAAGTAACTAAACTATGAAGCCAAACATATGCTTAACAAGGTGATTATCTGGTAATTTCCTCAGGGTAATGTTTTTGAGATCTTTTCATCCAATGGCATCTAAGTGCCATTGCAACAGGACTGTTAACATCCCCTTTTACTATAATAATGAAGAATATTAACTCTATTCAATATTAACTCTATGCAATAGGATCATAGAATCATAGAATGATATGGGGTTGGAAGGGACCTCTGGAGATCATCTAGTCCAAACCCCCTGCTAGAGTGGGCCTACCTAGAGCACGTTGCACAGGAACTTGTCCAGGTGGGTTTTGAATGTCTCCAGAGAAGACATTCTCTGGAGCTCCAGAGAAGCTCCACCACCTCTCTGGGCAGCCTGTTCCAGTGTTCCACCACTCTCACAGTAAAGAAGTTCCTCCTCATGTTTGGGTGGAACTTCTTATACTCAAGTTTGGGCCCATTTCCTCTTCTCCTGTCACTGGGCAGCACTGAGAAAAGACCAGCTCCATCCTCCTGACACCCTCCCTTTAAGTATTTGTAAGCATTGATCAGATCCCCCCGAAGTCTTTTCTTCTCCAGACTAAAAAGACCCAAGTGCCTCAGCTTTTCCTCATAGGAGAGATGCTCCAGGCCCTTAATCATCTTTGTGGCTCTTTGCTGTACCTTCTCCAGCAGTTCCCTGTCCTTCCTGAACCAGGGAGCCCAGAACTGGACACAGTGCTCCAGATGGGGCCCCACCAGGGCAGAGCAGAGGGGCAGGATGACTTCCCTCGACCTGCTGGCCACGTTCTTCTTGATGCACCCCAGGATACCATTGGCCTTCTTGGCCACAAAGGCACATTGCTGGTTCATGGGCATCCTGTTGTCCACAAGAACTCCCAGTTCTTTTTCCTCAGAGCTGCTCCCCAACAGTTCAGCTCCCAACCTGTCCTTGTGCAGGGGGTTATTTCTCCCCATGTGCAGCACCCTACACTTGCCCTTGTTAATCTCTGTAAATTTTCCATAAATGTTTTAGTGTGTCTGTTCAGTGAGAAACTTGGCAAGGACTGTGTTAGTTGGGCTACATCTTCTTAATCAAATATGGGAGTCAACAGTCCGTTACAAGAACAAAGCACTGTAAATACCATTAAATAGAAGTTGCCAACACAAGTAAAACAAGTAAAAATCCATGCCTGGACTTCACTTCAGGCACCTTCTACTCCTGCCCATCTCTAATTAGAAGCCCATTTACTTGAAGACCTAGGACAGATTACAAGCCTTCACAGTTGTTTTAAAATTCCAGTTATACACCTTGACACTGAAGGTTTCCGGCCTCGTTCCTGAGCTTGCTGGAATGGGAAGAGCCCAGTCCAATACCAGCAAGTGGGGGCCATAATCAGAGTCATTATACACAAATGCTATGTTCCACTGGAAAGGAACTTAAGTGCTGTCATTTTTGTTAAGTTAATGGCTGCAGCTACAGTTGAAAGCCCATCACTTACATGGTACACAGGAACAATCCTCTTGCAATAGGGAAAATAGAGCTCTTGGCTGGGTGTCAAGGTTTTTAAGTGCAAATCCATGCTTACCCCTTTCAGCATGTTTCATTGTGCCACCTCCTCCCATCCTCACCTCTTTGACCCCCCAGCTGAAGCGAAGCTGCCAGCAGTAAGGGGACTCATACTCATCTCCCAAGGCTGATAATTTTCTCCTTACCTTCCTGCATGTTTTGGGTGGTCCACCCACCTGGGCCAATCACCCTCTGGGTCACCCTGATCTACAATTTCTTTACATGTTGCAGCTGTGACTGACAGAAGAACCAGAAATCTTCCTTTTCCAAGCCAGGAAGAGCAGAAGGGAAACAGTGGAATCACATACATTCTCCCACAAACAGCTCAGCATCAGATCCCATCATGACAAGCTGTTAAACATGGAGCAAAGGAATGATTCTGAGGATTTTGATGCTTTCGTTATGCTATTGGATCGACCATGCTTGGTCAGGAGACATGTCTTATTGCCTTGGTGTCCTTGCCACAGCTCTCAAGCGGTTCTGCAGTAAGGATGGTCAGAGCAAGCTGCCCATGGTGTACCATCCATCTAATCTGTATAAGTCTCTTTGCAACTGAATATTCCCATGAGCTCTTCATTCCTCCTTCACAGAGGACACAAAGCCAGGTGTGTATATTTAATAGCAACTAAATTAAAACCACTGGTGGTCAGTATGGATGCAGGGAAGGCAATGGATATATGGATCAAAGGCAAAGATTCTTCCTCCTAAGTATTTCATCATATTATCTGAGTATATTGCAACTATTAATTCTTCTTCCTTCATTACCCTGTTGTTGCAGGGAAATGCTAGAAAATATGCCTGTTTTATGTCTGAGGGCAAAGCCGTGAATCCAGAGAAGTGGTTAAGCCCCCACATCGTACAGATTTCTACATGTTTGCAGATTGGGACTCAATTATCTCATCCAAGGTGGAAGTAAGAGACTTCTGTGGAAGAGCCAGGATGGGGAAATCCAGCAACAGTTTTCTGGTTTTCCTACAGGAAGACCTGGAGGAAGGATTGTGCACAGCCTTGGACTAAATCCGCATAATGAGAGAACTATCCTCTTGCTCAGAGATCTTCTCTTCCCTTCCAGCTCCTCATCAGCCATGAAGCACGTCTCCTAGAGTGACTGCAGACATCTCCTGCTTAAAAAAAAAAAAACAAACACCACCCTATAAATCATTTAGAAACATATTACTAAGCTTATTATAATGCATTATTACAAATTAGAACTAGTAGTGTTGCTTAATAAGATTTTTGTAACAAGATATTACCCCCACATATATCACATGACTCTTGATAGGTGGCCACTCTAAGAATAGGTTAGGATGATTGATCAGATTGCTTTTTGCCTCTTCTGATTATGAAGCAAAGCAGCTTGTATTCAGAATATTAAACTGCACTATAAAATACATTATTAATATGTACAGCAAGCCTCTTTTTACAGCCTTATGCCAGTTTATTGCTACAGTATCCTTCTGAATGTGACATTAATAAAACTAGTGCAATAACACAGCCTCTAAATTGGTAGTTATTGGTAATGAGGGAGCGATTTAGGAGTGGGGTTTGTTGGCAAAACTGAAAGCCCATTATTAGTCTGATGGTTGATTAATTAGTAATTATTCACTATCTGGTTTGTGACCCAGCCCACTGTTTTTAGAGATATTCTCACAAATATGCTATTTTTAAGCTATTAGCCGAAACAGAAGTAAAATTATCAGTCTGTTGTACAATCTAAGCAAGGTTTCTAGGTTCAAAAAACATGTAGCAAGAATCCTCATCTTCTGCCCCACAATCTGGTGCTATAAAATGTCAGGGACTTCTATATTCCTGGCTGATCGGGAAGAAGCATGGTTGGCACTTGAGAAATTGTCACTGCTCTCTCCGAAAAGATGTGCCCTTCTGTCTCTGAACCTGCAACTGTCTGGACCCGAGAGGCAGATTTGCAGCACCACACACACAGTATATGGGGAAGGCACAGCTGGGATCCCCACATCCTTTGCTCTGAGAGACTACTGGCATCTGAGGCATCCTCAGGATGCCATGTGCCAGGCAGAGCAGATTGACACCTTCATCACTCCTCAGGGTCTCTGCACTCCCACCCCAGCATAGCCCAAGCTGCCATCAGATCAGGAGCTTCTTTAGCATGGAGAGATGTTCCATGGTGATGCTGAGGAATTGGAAAAAAAAAAAAAAAAAAGGAAGAGCTGACAGCAAAAAGCAGTTGGTTTATTCAAGATCATTTTATATAAAGATGAATTTTCTGGACACTCTGAAGTTGTGGATGAAGCAGCTTGAAGGAGCTGCTTACATGGGGAGAGTACAGGACTTCACTTTCCCCTGGGACAGTCCTCCTCTTTGTTAGTACCATTAGATCTGCAAACTGCATCTTAAAAATCCAAGGCAAATATTTCGGTTTTTTGCATGAAATTTTCATCCCATGTAAAATCCATCGTGATATATCAAAAGAATATAATTAATGCCTTAATTGCATTTAAATTGCATTTATGATCAGGCCTTATCATCTGCATCTTATTAAGTTTTTAAAATATTTTTTCAGCAGAATTCCCTGTCCCCAACAGCAGCAGCAGCAGCAATGATTTCTATAGCATCTGGACATCTTCCCAAGCTATTTTATCTGCTAAAACATGAGTCATTTTCCTAACTTACTAAATGCTCTTCTCTCAATGTCATTTATTTTTTAAAAATGGGAAGGCTTGATCTTATCAAGAGACTGCTATAAATAAAATATTTTTGCCCAACAAAAAATACCAATGTTCTTTCCTTGAAACCACTGGAGACAGTATATCATCAAGAACACTTTGATGATCTCCTTGTCTGAGAAGGAGTTCTCCAAAAGTTATTAAATCCCTAATATTGCCTCTGTTCCCAGCTCTTGCCAAGGAGCTCTGATTGTTCCCATGCCACCAAGGAATATGAAATATATAATACCTGGCAATCTCAGGTATACAATTTTTTTGAAGAGTGATGACCATTTGGGGAGGACAAGATCAAATAAGTTTCAACTAACAGTTGAGAGGTGTTTTTTTGGTGGGTTTGACACCGACCCGTCAAGCTAAAATGAAGACAAAAAGCCACAGGCTGTCTTCAACCTGTGGTCATGAGGTCGCATGCCTATGTCCTCATGTGAGAATTAAAGATGGATTCTTGCAAAGCCCAGTTCCGCTACCAATTCGTTGCTCTTTTCAATCTTATAATCCCTTGGCATGGGACAAAATGACCAGCAAAGGCTGAGAATTATCATCTTGTCAGAAGTTGTTCTTGATCATTTCTCTAACTCCCCTGTTTTATCTAATCTGCTGTTCATTTAATCATGGACTATTTGCTAACCTTGTTCCAATTTTGAAAATGGAAAAAGTGACACTCATGAAAGGTATTTTTCCCAGTATAACACAATTAAATCCAACTGTTCTGTCTTGTAAGTGGTAGAGTTGGGGTGAAAGAATAGTTTGAGATTGACTGCATCAACATCTTGTGTTGCTCATATACCCTACAATGCTCATGCACCCTAGGGTGCATATAAATCTCTCTCACTCGTGTGTTTAAAAATGAATTAATCTACATTTACACTCCTTCCCCAAGGACCATACAAATCCAGAGAGACATAAGAGTCACAGTCCATTAATATCTTCTCAAAGCGTACTCATTGTCCAATGCTCAGATATCCATCCCATGTAATTAAGGCATAAAGGCATTCAGGTCCAACAAATTAACAGCTGCCAGACTTTACTGTCTTATCAAGCCATTAAAAGCCCTTCACACATTATTTATAAAGGCAAATCAATCCACATAGCAGACAACTTCCACTGCTGTTACGTCTTTCAGCAAACCTTCTGGCTAGCAAACTCAGTACCTTTCTCCTCACGTAACCACGGTTGACAGGAAGCTTTAACAAAGGCAACAAATGCCACAACACTGACCAAGCTCATTCCAGAGGTGCGTAATTTCTCAATGAATCCTAGGTGTTGGAATTGCTTACAGCAGAGATTACAAAATCTTAGGAAGGGAAAACATTTCCCCTGGATACAAGGTTTTTGGTCCCATCTGCTGAAGTGATGCCGCATAGAGGACAATTCAATCAAGAGTTTTCTGAACACTAAACAAAGAAGAGCTCTTATTTCTTCTCTGTTCCATAGCTAAGGCACCAGCTTCTGCTCCTTGTTCAAAATATGTGCCAGATACAGAGGCTCTGAAGGAAGGAGTTGACAAGGTTTAGGGCAAAATGCATGTTTACTGGCTTTCAAAGACATTCTGTGTTAGCTGCGGGCTCAGGAAAGGGTGTTACTATTATTGCACATTGCTGTCAAAGGCAAGAGTGTCTGTTTTCAGAAAACATTAACAGTTGCTGAGTTGTCAAAAAAAGACCATGGTGCAACCTCACGGGTTTTGAAATCTGAGATTAAAAAGACATAGAGGGGAGCTCAAAGTGATAAGACCCCAGCACTTATATCTTGCTATCTGGCAAAGGCATAGCAGTACACACCGGTAGGGACTATCTGTTGATCAACAAACCAAAGAAAGACTCAGCTGAAACTGATATAAGTTGGGTTAGATCCTTTTTTTTCTCCTTCAAAGTTATATTTACCCCTTCCTCTTTTCAACTTTCCTTATATCAGTCCTTGCAAACAGATCAGACAGACACATCTCAGGAAGGAAGTAGGTAAAGCTCATCCATTCTTGGGGCAGAGGATGGACCAGAAGATGTCTGAATGTCTCTCCAGCCCTGTGATTCTGTTACACAACAAATTCCTTAACATATATTTAACTTGAATGACATAAAAATTTTGATAATGTTTAATTGAAATCAACAGGAGTTTAAAGTTCCATAGTCAATGATGTCAAAATCAAGACCAACAACTGTGATAAACTCTACTTGGAAACATGCAAAAGAGCCCACAAGAAAATTTCATTTATACATTGGTTAGGTTTGCAACTTCACCAAGAATTTAAAAGCTCTAAAGAGAAGCTTTTAAAGAAGTTAGGTGATTTTAATGTTGTAGATATTTTTTTTAATTTTTTTTTTTAACTTCCTCAGTGGAATGGAAAAGGGGGGTGGCTGGTGATGATGAGATCCAGCACATTGATCTGGCTGCTTCATTTTGTCTTTCTCCTGTTGTCTATATCTGCTTCTGTCTGTTGCTTTTTGTCTTTGACTTTGTCCAATGCTTTCTATGACTGAACAAAGAGGAAATATGTCACTTACAAGGCACTAACTGCTCTACTTCTTATTTCTACTTTGTCTTTTTCCTCTCTCCTCCTTCACTCCACTTTGATAGATGATGCCCTTATTTCCCATGTTTTCCCATTTCCTCATTGAAATACCTATACAGACAGTTTTCTGATAATGCATTGGCCAGTTCTAATTCTGTCATCTGATATAATTAGCAGAGCATTACCAGTGGGTTCCAGACAATTGCCTAAATGAAAAATGCTGTGAGAAATCTTGAGCTGCTGTCAACCAGTAATCTCTTTTGAAGTGCATTGGACTGAGACTGTTTAGATCAGCTGAGTATCAGCACCGTTTAATTCATCAAGCTCAAATTTGTCAAACATAGATGTTCAAATTTGCTGTTTATACCTTTATCTCAATTGCATTTTTACCTAAGTGGCCTGATTTCTAACTCTCCAATTGAAATGACCAATAGTAATCTTATTACTGAGACACCTCAGATTACAGATGAAAATTACAATCAGTGTTCTTGTTTTATCACTTTGCAGACTTTGATTTGCTGTCTTACAGTATGTCTTTCATAGATCTTCAGTGTTGCCATTTTCCAGCTTCTTGCCTTGAGCTGAGACCAACATCTTTCCAATCCAGACAGAAATGACAATGAGCAAGCAGTGTGCTTTTGTGGACAGGAAGGCCAACGGAATCCTGGGCTGCATAGGGAAAAGCGTGGCTAGGAGGTCAAGGGAAGTCATTCTCCCCCTCTACTTGGCACTGGTGAGGC
>BJBW01002489.1:73940-96380 GCA_004320125.1 Scolopax mira
GAGATGGGACTCTTTAGCCTGGAGAAGAGAAGGCTGAGGAGATCTTATTAATGCCTATAAGTATCTAAAGGGTGGGTTGAAGGAAGAGGGAACCAAACTCTTTTCAGTGGTTGCCAGTGAGAGGACGAGGAGTAACAGGTATAAGTTCCACTTGAATATGAGAAAAAACTGTTTCACAGTGAGGGTGACAGAGCCCTGGAACAGGCTGCCCAGGGAGGTTGTGGAGTCCCCTTCTTTGGAGATTTTCAAGACCCGCCTGGATGGCAGTCCTGAGTGACTTGCTCTAGCTATTAGCAATCCTGTTTGGCAGGGGAGTTGGACGGGATGATCTCTATGGTCCCTTCCAACTCTAAAACATTCAGTGAAATTCAGTGAAATAGTTTGTACTTGTCCAGGGTAAAATTGATTTTGTAGAGAAAGTGAGGAAACAGGCTTCCAGCAGAATAAAACATGACATACAATCTTATAAGCTAAGTGTAACCAATGCTGACGTTAGAAAACTGCATGTTCTCTTGACATCTCCAGATGCACTGCTTTCTAGTGTCTACAAAATTCAGGTAATTGCACCCTGGGCAAAAAAATGAACCAGAGAACTGTAAAACAACAGATGGTGCACTGGATAAATAAGACACACAAAAAAATATTTCTAAAGAAATTACAAGAATCAGATCCAGTCACAGTCAGACTGAAAATCATCAGATGCAAACTCTAATACTTAAAATCAAATTTGATTTTTTCCCCTGGAATAATCATCTTACCTTTTTAATCAGCACCATTATCTCTTCCTTGCCCTTTATAGTGCAGTGTAGAGGACTTGGAAAACAGCACTTTATACCCACTTCAGGAACAGGATTTCCAGGGAAACAACACGGAATGTTTAAGAAAATGCCTTCTATTCTATTCATCCAAACCCATGTGATTCAGCCACGTCTCTTTCTGAGAGGTGCATAAAACCTCAGAATGCATAACCAGTAGTCATGTTAACAGCTTCTTCATGCACTTAAGTTGTTCTGATCTCTTGAGAGATGGCTTTCTCTCCTAAGGGTCTTATTTCGTTGTGCCTTTTTTTTTTTTGGTTGGTTTTTGTTGTTTCTGCTTTGTGTAGGCTTGGTCCGGCTCACCTTCAAAAGTTAGTCAGTTGAGACCATAAGGACCAATGGGAATTATTCTGATAACAGTGGTCTGGATAACCCTCGAAAGGAAAGACAAACTCTTGTTTGAACTAAAGAAATATATTAATTACTAATTAAAAAAGAGAGCATTATGGAACTGGAGGACGGGCCTCCCAAAAGGGATGAGTACCCTTACCTCTGAAGAGAAAAGGACCATAATTTTACATCATCTCAGGAGTTCAACTGGGTTGTCAGATAAGGAACTGGTGATAACACAACAGCTTCTGACAGTGTTTGCAAAATGAGTAAGTCTGAGCACCCACAAGGCAATTTCTAACCAGAACAAAAGAGGGAGTCTACCCATGGGCCCACAGCAGCTTCTGAAAATGCAAGTACACCACATCTGTGGAGCAGGATGTGTGCAGAAAAGGCTAACGCATTCAGAAAATACTTAACTGTGAAGTGATCAAACGCAGGAAGAAAATAAAAACAAAAGGAGTTTGTATTCAGCAAAACTGTAAAGGGCAGTTTTGCATCTCCCAGAAAGGACCCCATTGCATTCAAAAGATGTGTCTCTGTGACGGGAACTATGATACAGTCTTTGGAATAGCTAGAGACTGAGACATGAATAATGGAATAAACAGAGAAGATGAAAATGAAGCTTCAGGAAAGAGCTAAAAATCAAAATTAATCACTCTGGGCAGACTGCCTCCTCCCCTCCCATAGTACACCACTCACTGAAGTCAACAGGACCATTTAGGAGTAAAGGAACATGAAAAACAAAAAAGGAAATCAGAATATGGCCTTTAGTTTAAGAGGAAAGATGCTAAGGTAACTAAAGAGCATCTGAGAAGGTTAAGATCAATGAACAGTCATCCAGAGAGAAATGTATCATGCTAACAGCCTTTATGTATCCTGAATTCACATTTTTCCCTATAGTTTGTTATATTTCCAGCATAATAATGGTTAATAAACAGGAAATCTCAACAACTAATAGGGCTAACTTTTTGGTGTTGTTATAGTTGTTTACATTTTTACACTATACATGTTTTGTTGTATATGTATATGTAACTGAATACGTATATGTAACTGAATCCAGTTTTGGTGAGCCCGCAGTTTGAGATGACTGATACAGGTCTTTCAAACTAGTGGGGCTAAAGTTTCAGAGAGTGCAACAGTGACATTTCAGTGAAGTCAAACAAAGTTGCTTTTCAACATTCAAATTCCACCTGCAGATCACACTCCTGCATTTTGTGAGCTGAAGGAAGGAACAAAAGTTTGGCATTTGTCTTCCATATCTTTAGGCAGTCACAGTGTTGACAGCCCCATCTGAGCTAGTTGTCTAAGCTATGTTGTCAACAGAGAGAGAAAAATACTTCTATAAATGTTACTCATGTAATCTATCTAAACATCTACATCTACAATAGGATGGGGTGATTCACATCCTACAGATGACTACAAACGGAGTCATGAATTCTGTGGGTATCTAAAGGGCTGACTACCCTTTAGATAGTCAGCATTAGGTGAGATGAAGCTCACATCTAGAATACAAAAACATGGGTACTTTTGTTTCACAGACCACAAATCCAAACCTTTAGCTCAAAGGGATTGGTTTTATGTTGCTGCTGTCTGTACACGTCAGCATGACTGAATTTAAGGACCACAGGTCTTTGTAGAAGAAAGCAGTTGTAAATCTTGGGATCAGATACCTTTCCATCAATCCTGACTCAGCTGCTGCCCAATGATAATCTACACAGTAAACCAACCCCATGGGGTACCAGCCACCTTCTCAGTCATGCCCAGCGTCCTGCAGAAGCTGCTGGAGAAGGATGTGCTCCAACAGAAGGCTGTGGTTTCAGTGAAACTTCTTGTAGAGTATGAAACGTTTCTGTCTAGTGTGTTGATTATGAAAAGGCCTCAAAGGTCTAAGCAAGTTTTAAATTACTCTGTATTTTCAGAAAAAAAAAGAGAAGAGGAGATTCCTGCATTTCAGATTACATTCTCATGTTGTGAACAGTAAGGAGAACTAGGGGTTAACTTGCATTGTGCTCTGATTCCCCACTGGTCAAAAGAGCATGTTGGCTACTGGATCTGAAAGAAAACCACTAAATTGAAGAGTTTTATGAAATCCTCCAATTTGACTAAAGGACATCCTTCAATTCTTTGGTTTGGTAAATAAGGAACCACTTTAACTGAGCTCGAGCTCCATGTTTGCCTTCTACTTTGTCAAAAACAATGTTTTCCTTCCCTTCTTCCCAATAGAAGAGGGACTGGACTGTCTGGGAATGGATCTTCGGCTGAGAATGGACTGTCACAACAGACAACCCTTTTAATAGAGCTGCTGAAAGGGATCTTAAATAGAGTAACACTATCCATATGGGGAAAAAAACCCAACAGCATAGACATAGCTGTCTCAGATAGACTAGCCAAAGAGCATTATATGGTAACTGTTAATGGCTTTTTTTTTTTTTTAAGTCAGTAAAACTCAAAATTCTATCAAAGTCTTGGTCTTTATTTTTCCCTTTGCATTTGCTATCAGCTGCACGGAACCCTTGAAAGAAAAAATGTCATGAGGAAAGACTCTTTCTGCTTTTCCAACCCTTCTCTACAGAGAAGAGTTCCCACAGACCTCACAAAAGTATTTCTAGCCTTAACATTTCTTTGCTGTTATTCTTATTGCTTATGTTTATCAGCATAGTGCTTAGGAAACCTAGTCATGAGCAAACTCCTGAGTCAGGCACACTGCAGACATAAAAGAGAGGCTGTTGCTCTCCCAAGAGCTTACCCTGGTTTCAGCAGGACTCATAAGCATATACAGAAGATTTAAGGGGAGGAATAACCTCCTTTTCATGTTGCCCTAAGTTATTGCTAGTATCAAATCTGCCAACAACACTATGTGAGTAAACACCCTTCAACCCAGTGCTGCCAAGAAGGACATCTAGAGAGGTGGTGGAGTCTCCATCCAAGGAGGATTTTTGTTGGTTAGACAAAGGCAATGGGTTACCTGCTAGTATTAGTGACAGTCCTACTTCAGGAAGGAGATGGATCTAGAGACTTTCAGAGCTTCCTTCCAACCATTTTCTGGGACTGTTACCTTTTGCCCAGGGCTAGGAGCAAAAGCAAACTTGTGCTGTTTTAGTAGACAATGGATAAAGAGAGAGTGGCCCAAAGTTGTGTGAGCAGATCACGGTGGGCAGTAAGCACAGGGTTAAGCTGAGAAAAGGTGTTTTGGAGACCAGTGACATCTGTTTTAGCTCAGTCAGAGCAGACCATCTTGGTGGCTCTAATAAATCTTTTTGAACCTAAATAAAAATTGCCTGCAGACATTTTATCCAAAAGTAAAGCCATTTCAAGTGTTTATTGCTCTGCTTTGCTCACCTGTTGTTCTGATGAATTTAAAAAATTTTTGGTGACAATTTTTTCAGCCTGGTTAATGAAGCAGAACAGAAATGTTTTCTTTCTAACCCAGAGAGGCGCGTTCTTGCTCACAACAGGATGTGTCCACTGGGTCACCCCTCTCCCCAGCACACACATACAACATAGGGCTCCCTGTCATGAGGTTGCTTTGCCAACTGGGATTTTGTGAGCTCTCAGGAACATCTCAGGACCAAAAGAAAGGCCCGTAAGCTCTGAGTTTGCCTTCACAGCACAGAGGAAAGCTGGCAAACGGCCCAGGCAATCTGAATAAGAAAATAAAGTGACAATCTCTTGGGGAGAGTTGAATATTCAGGGTTTTTTTCTATGTTTGCACTGCTCCATATGCAAGAAGAGTGAGGTGAGAAGGAACTGGCCTCCAAGAACTCTTTAGTCGGTCCTCAGAATCCCCCACCTCCCTAGCCAGGAATTATTTGTCTGAAAGGTTTTAATTTTTCTCCTCTGTTAAGGACTAATTACTCCTTTTCTACATGTTTTAAATAATCATAGACTTTCTAGAGGGAGATCCTCAGGGCAGCTTCCAGCTCAGAAAGGTCTCATGTTTATTCAGAGTCAGACCAGAAAAGCTTCAGTTTTCCCACTGAAAACAGTCTGTCCTGTAGGATTCTCCCTCTCCTGGACAGGACATTCATTCCCTTCCCTGCCTTCTGGAGGCTTTTAATTTGCCACAGTGTGAGACCGAATGGAAAGAAGAAATCTTGATTTATTTTCTTATCTTTTGTGAGTTTAGCAAAATGTGTCTCACTGGACTGCTGATGAATCCTGGGACACAAGAGAGCGTGTAACAATCACTTACCTAAAGAAATATGTAACAATCACTTACCAAAAGAAATCTGTATTTTTTCTCTTTTTAATGTACTTCGATAGTTCAGAGTACATAAACTTTAATTAAGCAGTTGCTGCTTTTAATGTGGATACCTGCCTCATAGCATCAGTGTGATGACCGAGATCAGAAGGCAGAATGAGGGGAAAACACTCATGAAAAATGAAACCCACTTCCCCCTTATCACGGAGCAACCATACAATTTTGCTGCAGGCATTGCAATTTTTTGTTTCTTACCTCATGTCTGCTTGCTAAGGATAAATAGCACATACAGGGTGTTGGTTTCCTGGCTTGAAATTGTGAAATGTAAAGGATTTTTTTCTGTGTAGAATTGTATCTTGCGAATACCCAACTGAAAATATTCCTTAATAACTTCTTTTTGATCTTGTTTGATCTGCTGGATTTTATACCTGCTATCTTGCTCATCAAATACACTCCTTGCTGGCTGACAGGTGCATTGATACCATCTTAATCCCCCTGTTCCACTCTCACTTTCCCCATGGGATACAAGGAAAACATCAGCACTCCCATGAAACCCTGGAGTACTGTGTCCAGCTCTGGGCCCCCCAACATAAGAAGGCCATCGACCTGTTGGAGCAGGTCCAGAGGAGGGCCACAAAGATGACCAGAGGGCCGGAGCTCCTCTCCTATGAAGACAGTCTGAGAGAGTTGGAGTTGTTTAGTCTGGAGAAGAAAAGGCTCCAGAAAGAACATACAGCCCCCCCAGTACCTGAAGGGAGTCAACAGGAGAGAGAGGGAGGGACTCTATATTAGGGAGTGGAGTGATGGGACGAGAGGCAATGGTTTTAAATTGAAAGAGGGGAGATTTAGATTAGATATTAAAAATAAATTCTTTCCTATGAGTGTGGTAGGACACTGGAACAAGTTGCCCAGAGAAATTTTGAATGCCCCATCCCTGGAGGTGTTCAAGGCCAGGCTGGATGGGGCTTTGAATAACCTGGTCTGATCTTTAAAGTCCTTTCCAACTCGAACCATTTTATTTTTCTATGATTAATGACCAGTGCAGTGTCTATGGAAGGGAGGTGATAAGTCTTTTCATGAAATTTCACACAGGCTTCTCTCTGTGGTCCATGATGTCCTGGAGCAGAAGGTACCCAAAGTGGACACTGAGGGTTCAGACCTTCCTCCCAGACAAAAAGACTCTAGTAGGTTGAAAGTAGAAGCTCAGGTCTTGCAGGAGTGATGTTCAAATGGGACAGTAACAAGCTGGAAAACCTCTATTATCTCTGGGTCTTGAGCAAGATTGGTCTGGGACTGACCTAGTAATATATGCAATATAATTAAGCAGAGTTCCCAGGATTTCCTCTCCTTTTTGGCCACTAACTCAAGGAAAAGAACAATGTCATTCCATCTCATTAAGGTCTTCACATTAGCAGTGTATTGTTTACAGTGAGTGAGAGGCAAATACAATCCTTGCAGCTGACTGCCGTTCCTTTTTCATTCACAAGCCACAGAAGTGCCCATGAAGACATCATTGTAAAGTCAATGTAAGTTTTGATAATACATAATTCAGTGCCTTCAATTTGGCCCTCAAGGCAACTGTGGTATTTTATGTAATGGCTTTACTCATGAGGGGGAAACTAATTGCATCTTCCTAGCTGGTTGCTCAGAGCTACAACTTCATGTGCACGAGTCAGACTCCCCTTAGGAGTCCTGATTTTTGTCACAACAATCTGAAATTGTCTCCATGTCATTTATTATTACAACAACAACAATCGAGCAGCCTATATAAAATACAAATCTAGGTCCATTTAAAACCGATACACTTTATTGCTGCTATGAACAGCATGTTTTAATGAAAGTAAAGAAGAGGTGCCTGTGGTATCTGCCTGATGTAATTTTGGGACACTTGATCATACATAGGGAAGGCTCTGAGGAAGACAATTGTATACATATTGCAAATGGGCATCTTTTTACTTACTTGTTCATGCTTTCATTTGGCCCTTGGGGTTTGTAGAGACATTAAAATGGCAAAAGCAGAACAGGATGACTCAAATAACCCCTTCTGTCCAAGCTGTCGTTTATCAATAAAGCCAGTGCTGTAAAAAGGGTTCATAAACATATAAACATTATCCTGCTTGGCTGGAAAGTTCAGTGAGGTGAACATCCATCAGAGAGTAGGGAATTTGAGGTCTTCTAGACAAAAGCAGAAGTTTCTAGAAGTATGATTATGTACATATAATATCATCATACCACATTAGAGCCCTCCTTACAGCTAGGCTCCCTATGTGCCAGTAAAAATGGTCCTCACCTATAACCTGTGATGAAGCTGTTGCAGCTGCCTGTTACTTCTTTATAGAAATTTTTGGGAGGTGTTGAGCTGCCAGAAAATGTCCCCATGGAGCTTGCACAGCACAGGATGTGTAATGATAGTACGTAACCTGGTCTAATGGGAGGTGTCTTTGTCTATGGTAGGGGGGCTGGAACTAGAGGATCCTTAAGGTCCCTTCCAACTCAAATCATTCTGTGATTCTATGATGTTCCCTAGGTATGTCACTAAAAGCACAAACTCATTTTACTGCGTGTTTTGTTTAACCCAACCTAGTATTTTTTATAGGAAAATATGATTTCTCAGGTGAAGGACAGTCAGGCTCTTCCAGAAGGAGTGTAAATGATTGAGCTCATTTTCTATGTCCTATGTCTTTATTCTTCCTCACCACATTAATCTCAACTCTGAGAACAATTCTGCCTCTGTTCTCCATGACATCAGGAACTCCAGTTCTTTGCCATGTCCTCTGGCCCACACTGTACCCCACTACTCTCTCTGCTCTCCTCTTGTCTCCTTTATCCCCTACCTATTTTGCCTGACAGTTCATTCTTGGGAGGCGATTTCAGACAAGCAAAATCATCAGCACTGCGGTAGTCCACAGCTATAGCCCTTACTTGGGTATTTTTTGCTCTGCTGACTTTTACAGAAAAAAATAAATTCAGGAATTAAAATACTCCTTTATCAAATGTGTTTGGAAATGGCTGGTGGGGAAGATACTGGTGACACTAGGTGGACAGTAAGAGAAAGGATGTACAACTTGATCACTTAAGTCCCTAATAACAGCTGGAAATAATAGGGATCCACCTCAGAAATGGTTAAGTCTTTCTCATTTGGAGATTTATTTCAATTTTTACTTTTCAAATTTTATTACCAGTCCTGTTTCTGCCTTAATCTGGTATGAGAACTGCAGAGGTAAAGGGTAGTCAGAGCCTCTGTGTATCTCTTTGTGTTTCATTCAAAATTGACAAGAGCTGCCTGAAAGCCAGAAACTTATTTCACTCATTTCATCTTATAATAAGAAAACATCTTACTTTTGTAGGCAGATTGTCAAAATGAAGTTTGGAAAGCGTTGCATGCTCTCACTGATCCATTCCTATTTGCACTTTACATACTGCTGCACATAGTGAAGCTCAGAAAAGGGACATAAATCCCTGCTTATGCCAAGACGCTGGCTTTGGGCAGGTGCGCCAATAACTGATTAAACAAGAGAGATGGATTTGAGCAACACATGGTAATATATCCTTGCTCTCCCTCCCTTCACTAAAGACCTTTTTAATAACAGGAATTATTAATTGCACAAACGGAGCAAGTGCTGTGCAGTGCTGGCATCGCTGCCAGTTACCAGATCACATCATGTCAGTCCTGCCAACCAATGAGAAAATCACACTCAAATGTGGAATCCTCCTTGAACACCAGAACTTCACCCCTCTGTTGTGAAACAATCCTCCCTGTGGCCATCTGAGGTTCAGATAAGACTCTTAAAGATTGAGTGAGGACAGCAAACAACAAAACCAAGCTAAACAACACCAGTTCCCCTCAGCTGATCTTCATAGGACTTATGTTTCTAGAGTGTATCCTCCAGAAATACACTGCCTTTTTGCCAATTGTGCATCAGTGTCTGATGCCTTTTTGACAATTAATTGTTCACCATTGTGTGTGGTGCTTTGCAAACACCTTTAAAGCAGGTCAAAGAGGAGGACAAACAGATGGGTACCCAGATATGCTGCACCACATGTCAGGGCACCAGCTGGGGCTAACATCAGGAAACTTTGCAAAGCTCACACAGTCAGCTTGACCAGGATTTAGAAAAAATGGATGATATTGCCTGACAGAAGACCGAGGGTTTCTGCTTGTATCACCATGCTCTTGGCTAACCAGTCTGCAATGCTATAGAGCTCCATGGTTAGCACTCAGCTAGGGATTGTCCATGTCTAGCACTGATGGAGCCTGATTCAATCCTTTCTTACCGCTCCAGGGACTGCTGAATGGTGCTGTCATTTTGCACCAAGGACATTACCTCAGTGCTTCCCTGTCCAGGTCAAAACTTTAAACCCTTTGAATGGCTGCAAATCCAATTTCCCATCCTGTGCCTTTCTCATCTCTGAGATGTCATGTTGAACATCTCAGATATGTAAGGCCAGTATCTCCTTGTGGCATGTGAGGGACTGGTGCCACATCCATGAGGCACAAGGTGTTCGTTATTTTATAGGTAATTCACAGAATCACAGAATCACCTAGGTTGGAAGAGACATTTAAGATCATCTAGTCCAACCATAAAAAAAATAAAAACAAACAAAAACCCCCAAAAAACCCCCCCACACACCAACACTAAACCTGAGTACCTGTCAATTCGTCTTTTCAATATCTCAAGGGATGGTGCCTCAACCACTCCCAGGCAGTGCATTCCAATGCCTGATAACCCTTTCAGTGAAGAATTTTTTCCTAATCCAATATCCAATATTCAATTCCTAATATCCAACCTGAACCTCCCCTTGTGCAACTTCAGGCTATTTCCTCTTGTCCTATTGCCTGTAACTTGGGAGAAAAGACTCTCTACACTCCCTTTTCAGGTAGTTGTAGAGAGCGATAAGGTCTCCCCTCAGCCTCCTCTTCCCCAGACTGAACAACCCCAGCTCCCCCATCCTCTCGTCACAAGATTTACTCTCCAGACCCCTCATGAGCTTCGTTGCCCTTCTCTGGACCTGCTCCAGCACCTCAATGTCTTTTTTGTGGTAGGGGGCCCAAAACTGGACACAGTACTTGAGGTGCGGTCTCACCAGTGCCAAATACACGGGTACAATCACCTCTCGGGTCCTACTCACCACACTGTTCCTGATACAGGCCAGGATGCTGTTGGGCCATTTGGGCACACTGTTGGCTCATGCTCAGCTATGAGTTGACCAACACCTCCAGGTCTTTTTCGGCTGGGCAGCTTTCTAGCCACTCTTCCCCAAGCCTGTAGTGCTGCCTGGGGTTGTTGTGACCCAAGTGCAGGACCCGGCACTTGGCTTTATTGAAGCTCATCCTGTTGGTCTCAGCCCATCCATCCAGCCTGTCCAGATCCCTCTGCAAGGCCTTTCTACCCTCCAGCAGGTCGACACTCACACCCAGCTTGGTGTCATCTGAAAATTTTCTGCAGGTGCACTTGATCCCCTCGTCCAGATCATGGATAAAGATGTTGAAGAGAACTGGCCCCAGTACTGAGTCCTGTGGGACACCACTTGTGACCAGCTGCCAACTGGATTTCACTCCATTCACCATCACTCTCTGGGCCCAGCCCTCCAGCCAGTTTTTAACCCAGTGGAGAGTATTCACATCTAAGCCATGGGCAGCCAGTTTCTCCAGGAGGATACTGTGGGACACTGTATCAAACGCCTTGCTAAAGTCCAGGTAAACAACAACCACAGCCTTTCCTTCCTCCACCAAGGGGGTCGGTTTGTCATAGAAGGACATCAGGCTTGTCAACCAGGACCTGCCCCTCATGAACCCATGCTGGCTGGGCCCTATTACTTGAGCATCCTTCATGCGCTTCCTTGGGGTAAAGCATGGATCTCTGCACTCCTAGCACAAGTGCTCTTGGTTGTAATGGTCCAGCACTGGAGATAGCCTGGCAAATCCAAAGGTGTTTCTTTCTGTCAGGAATTCTGAGGCTTTCACAGAAGAGAAAGAGTTGGAAGAGACTGCCTGGAAAGTGTGTAAAAGAAAGAAAGAAAGCTCAGTTTCCTACCAAGTTCAGCAGTGGAAGTACCTTCATGAAACATTCATGCCCACTTTGAATATTATATAAGAACTGTTAGCAAATGATTCATGCCACGTGTCATTTACTCACCAAGTGCACAGATTGTTTATAAATATGTTATGGTCTATCTTTGGAAATATAAACGACTGTAATTAAAGACTCCTGTTTTTAAGCCTGGTGAAGTCAGTTAACTGTGGCATAATGGTTACTGAACACTGTTTTAAAATACCATCTGAAAGGTCTTTACATATTCATGGGGCTGTTGCTTATACTTTTCTGTTGAGGACTACAATCTTTTTCCAGCTATGGTGTTGGAGAATAGCTTTAGATCAAGAGTACAGCTTAAATGCACAGTAGCTGGAAATCTAATCTTAATTTTCTGTTGATTACAGTGCACCAAATCCTCTGTTGGTGTAAATATTATTACTTAGCTCAATATATAGAAGAATTCACACAAACTTTCATGTTCCCGTTTAACTCTTCGTATTTAATAGTGTGACACGTCATTTAACAGCTGAGTGTTCCACCTCAGGTAAAGCCACGTCTTTGAGGTGAGCAAGATGGTGTGTACAAGGGTGCAGTGTACCCAGTCCAGTGCAGTGTACTGATTCTCCCAGTCCAAGTCACTTTTTGTACTCTCAGGCCTACTGAGAAGAGACCGACACCATGAGTTGGCTTCTTGATAAGTAGTTCTTGTCATTTCTTCAAGGTTTAGAGCTGCAAAGTTGACATTTTATTCACAACCAAGAAGAAAAAGTTTGCCTGGGCTAATCTTATATTTCTTTTCCCTTAGAAAGTATCAACAATAGGAAGTGTTGATAATCAACATTCTCCAACCATGAGTACGATACACCCCCTGCCTCCTCCATTCTGTGTGTGCAGCTGGACATATTCATACCTGCCACAAGACCTCCTGTTGCATTGCAAAACATGTCTCTGGTTTCAGACATAGGAGGACATCTGCATGAGCTTGTTCCATTTTGGTCCCTGCCATGCTTGGGCTCGTCTACCATGAAACACTCAAAAGATAAAGGTTGACAGGTAAGCAGTTCTTGCAGAACACTGATCCCCTAAATGATTCTGCAAGCTTGTATTGAGCAGCTGGGGGCTTCTGGAAGTCAGGATCTTTACATAGAAACATTCAACACCCACTCAAAAAGAAGAAGCGGGTTGGAGAAGGAATCCAAGAGTTTTGGAGACTGGTGTCTAAATCCAGATGAAAATAAAATTCTGTCAGGATGTGGCTGTTTTAAGAAAATCTGCTACGTAGGTTCTGAAGGGTCTGGAAAAGTATGAGGTGCACAATAATTTTCTTAATTACTCTTTATTTCTCACTTACCTGCTTGTTCCTTTGTCATATAGAGGTAACATTTTCCTTAGAAGGACAAGAGCAGCAAAAGCATAGAGAGATTGCATTTTTGATCCACTGTAGAGATCTGTTCTTCTGCCAAAGATGCACTTGCCCATCTCCAACGCTTACATGGATACAAGATGAAGTGTGCAGCTGAGATTATACTGAAGATGATGTGGCACTTCTGAAGAGGCTTCTTGGACCAACCTGTGTCTAAAACCATGTCTAGAAATGGATGAAGTTTTGTTGGTCCTAACTGAAGGGCATGGTTGGGATAACTGGGAGATCAAAAGGCAAGACTAAACTATTGAGAAGAGAAGCCAGGGCTCCCACCAAAGTTTCTTGAAAAATTTCTCTTTGTATTTGTAAATATTAAGAAGTTTTTCCACTAATCAGGTTGCTCTAAAAATTTATTCTTTGCTTCATCAGTGTAGCAATCTGCCAAGTCACAGTCCAGAGAGAGACCCATTAATCTCACAGCCAGGATGGAGGAGTTTTGCTTTGGACTCCTATGTCATTCATTAGGAGATCACTGTGGTTTAATTCTACCAAGTCTGGTTATTTATCACCTCTCCTCACCTTCCAGCTCACACTGAAGTTGCTCTCCAGGAAAATATGGATTTTTTGAGGGTCATGAAAAGCACCCAGTTCATCTATGTTACTCAATATTTTTCATTTCTTGAGTGCCTATATCTGGGATGACGGGTCTACTTTGGCAATATTTCCTGCCTAACTAGAGGTGTACAGAACCAGAAATTCAACCTCCTTAAACTGCCAGATGACTTCTGCAGAGTAAGCAGTTCAGAAAAATAAAACAAAATATCAAAGACAAATTCTAAGTCTTGATCCTTTCACAGCTCTGGTCATGTCTCCAGTTTAATATCATAGCAGCTCTTAAAGTTTTCAAACAGCACTCTATCAGCTGGCCCCTAATGTTAAAGATGTGGAAAAATGCTTTTCTTGAACTTCTGTTTTCAGTTGCACCTAGATTTGACAATTTTAACTGTAAAAGCTGCAATTATACAGGTATCTCCTCTGCTTCAGACAGCTGTTTCAAAAAGTCTAAACAAAATTCCCCAGGTTTTGTCCCTCAGAGTGAAAAGAAAATTCACAGATGTTTTTTATTTTTTCCAAGTGCTTCTGGTTGGAAAGAGGAATTTGAAAGTGATAGAGGGAGAGCCTTGAAGCACTGATCTTAGAAGCAGGCTTCAGACTTTGTCATCTTCAATACATGTGCTTCCTGAAGGACACACAGGCAGGACCACAGTGAAAAGAGTCATCTTATTCCTCTCTTGTTCCATTCCCATCTCTCTCCCAGTGCTATGCATTTGATGACACTTCTCGCTGCTCAGGACAGGGTGATTCTGTTACTGTTTTATTTTGCAGATGGGGTAACTACAGAGCAGAAAGGCTGCGTGAGGCCTTTGCAAAAATAACCTCAAACTTATCTGTCTTGCAAAATGACAAATCTACCTGTTTGGCTACGGTGTCAGCCGAATGGGCAACTTCATTACGAACAACGACACTGCAAACCCCCTGGGGAAATAAAAGTGATGCCCAGTAATCTGTTTGGCTTTCTTCTATAGCCATTAGGTCCTGTTCCTTTTCTATAGCCAAGACTACCTCTGGATGTCTGATTCCCACCTTTGTCTGGTGCCGTGGCATAGTTGAGCTTTCCAAAGAGCTCTGAGGTGAACAGTATCTGTGCACAGCCCTTGAGAGCTCAACATTTCCCATGTCTTAGACTCAGTGACAGAGCTAAAAATCTCAGTTGCAAGCCCTGATGGCCCAAATAAGGAGTGGCTATAACTGCATGTCATAGTGTTTGGGCTTGGGTTTTTGTTTGGTTTTCCTTTTGTTTAAAGAAAAGGAGAGAGCAGTGTAGGGAACACTATGTAAAAGTCTGGTTTTGAAGCATCAAGTTTGAGGCACAAACACTTAACAGGAAAACCAGGCAAATGACAAAATTGTGCTTGTCCATGTCTGGTCTCAAACACAAAAGCTAAGCCAGGAGAGCAGCTACCCAGATATAGGACAAGACAAATGGGACTGTGAAAAGCATGTAGTAAAGGGGAGAGAGGACAAGTGCAAAACCTGGCTGGTGAGAGGTATGACTGGTGGGCAGGGAAGCACGTTTCAGCTTTTTGCCCTGAGCCACAGCTGCAGCACTGGAAGAGGGAGTCTGCAAAAGGAATTTAAAGAGGTCAGTAATGTTTTCTGTCTTCCTCTGTGCCACAAGCCCAGCTACACTGGCAGCCACGTCCAGGGGTGGAAATCCCTCAGCAGAACTTCTCTGCATCCCACTGCTATAGTCACGGGGTATCTTTCCTGTGTTGGCCATCGCCTTTAGGTGCCTGAGGCCAAGGATGTGTGTGTGATGGCAATCAGTCAAAGAGGAGAGATTTCAATTTAATTTCATTGCAACCTCTCACCCGAGCTGTTAATGCTTGGGAAAGGCTTTTTATAAAATGGGACAAACGGTGATCTCATTTGCCGTAACTAACACTATCTTTACAGATACACCATCTGATTCCAGGCACAGGAGAACAGAGGATTATTGGATTAATTCTAATCTCATAATTGATTCATTCTGGGTTTAGTCTGCTTGTAAAGCAAGATAAGATCTTAATATTGTGCATTCAGCACAACAACCACTTGCCTTTCAGAGCAGCCTCTAATTTCTGTGAGTGATTAGCCCATACCACATCCCCAGTTTGGCAGAGTCCCAAACTACGGGGAAAATTGGAGCAACATCCAGACTTCACAGCTGGCTCTTATCTAAAGGAGGGGCCTGGCTATTTTCATGGCCATTTACCATTAAGGCAACATTAGGCTCTAGAGCTGGACACAAGTTTGGTCATGTACAAAAAAGGAGAGACCGTCCTAATAGAGCTTACAACTGCATAGCTGATTTGCCACAGGGAAAGGGGGGAAAACAGGGCAGCTGAAGATGTGATGGGGAATAAATATACTCATATTCCATATTAATACCAGGCTTGGAGGTAGACTGTGGGGACAGACACATAGACATATTGATTGCTGTCAGGGTTAGGACCTGGACACAGTTAATGGTTATCTAGGTATCCCTGCTGATGTGGAAAATGTTTCTGGCTGTTTAGAGAAGAACCTGTCAGTGTGCACAGTTAGGACATGGCCTCAGGGCTTGCTGCTGTGAAGTGACTCCTGAAGTGATCTCACCACTGCCACATATACCATCCACCTGAGAACCTCTCATCTAATCAACTTGACATGTCTCAGGGGAAGGATGAGCAAGATCAGCTGTCAAAATGTATTCCTGGTAGACATTTCAATAGGTCTGTCATCCATAGCACACTTTTCTCTGCCTGTATCCCCTTGTCCTCTTGTGTTTCCATTAAGATTTTATGTTTTTTGAGAGGGAATACATATGTCGGTCTGGTTTTGCAACACCTATTGCAAAAGGCATAGACAACACTCATCCGAAGTCTTTTGCACAATTAAGTCTTTCCAGCCACGTGTTTCAGCCTCAATGAATAGGACTAATTAACTTCTCTCAGGCCCACAACACCTCTGTTGACTCTGCTTTCTGCCTCTCCAGATCAGGGGTAATATGCTACCTGCAAGCAAGGCAGGGCCAGCAATAGGCTGTTCTTTCCTTCACAACACACCACCAGTGGCTTCCTCCTCCTCCCCAGGACACTGGAGAGCCACATGTCCATCTGTTTGTGTGGGAGGATCTCTGGGCTTTGGGATGAGCAGAGAAATGGAAGAAGACTGTGCAGTATGTTTGAAGCCTAAACTGGGAAGGGAGAGGAAAGAAGTATACCCAAACATACAACATGGACTCTCCTGTGGTTTCTATTCCTTTTCTTAGGAAAGGGTCACAGATCCTAGAGAGACCAGATCATCTAGGATCTGAGGAACAGAACGAAGAAGAGAGAAAATAAGGGGCTTCCCTTTACCCATTACTCCTAAAACTTCACTGCCAACAGGGTTATGTTACATGATAATATCCACAACCTCTTCTGTTCTCTCTCATTCTTATGAAATGGTATCTTCCATCAAACCCAACTAGGTTATGTACATCCCTGTGAAGGAATCTATATCACTGAGGCTTCATGGGCTAAGTTCACCCCAAAACATCTACTGGGGAATGAAGAGCACTGTGACAAATATCCATCCACTTCACGGCTATGCCTGCACAATTCCTTTGTCTTTTCTTCATCTTTGCCTGCATCCCTCTGAGCTGAATTACATTTGCTCAGCTGAAATTGGCACCAAGCTTGCCAACCCATAAAATCACTCTGCTCCTTGCTTCCCTTCCTCAGATTACTCCAGTATTTCAATTATAGCACTGGTAATTAGAAACGTTAGTGAATGAATAGCAGCTTCATTTAGAGAGAGGCCAGAGGAATATCTTCTCCCCCAGACACATCCCCAACCATTTTAATTTCTCTTGAAACGCTGCTTGAGGCCAGCCAGAAGACCATCAGTTGCCATTAGATGGCTTTTGAAAAGCTGAAGCATACCTCACATGGCTGGGGACTGGGTGACTGGAGATGTTATTTTCTACCTTCTCTTCTGCCCTCACAAAAGGTAGAAAAAATGATGACTGCAAGGGATTAGATCTTTCCACACTCAACGTCCACACCAACAAAAATAACACCCAAATTCAAGCGATGAAACTTGTAAGCGGTTCACAGTGATTTCCACTTAATTTCTGAGTGTAGTATTCATAAACAGTAATCTGGAAGGACTTGGAAGCTGGAGAGGAGTTCTTAACATTAAAGAGAAAATAAGAAGGGTTAGAGGACAGACATGGGATCTGTGTGTGTGTCTGTCAGCAAGTCTTATTGCCAGATGTAATACCCCTGTCAAAATGGAGCACTTCAATGGCCCGTGCTGCAGCCAATGGGCTGTGCATCCACCTGGTTGGACATTTCACATCACAGGGTAAAAGTTTTAAAGGCGCTCCTGTCTCTTGTTAGAAACAGTATGTGGATGAACCAGAGGAAGCTGCCAGCTTCCACAGAGCTTTATTTGTCAGGGAGTGGCTCAAAACAAACAGATATCTGGTGAGGTCTTGCAAAAAATATTTTTTCCTTTTTTTTTTTTTTTCAACCTAACGTTTCCCTTTTAAGAATAATTTTAGGGTAACTGTGCTATGAATTTCAAAACAATTGCAGTTGGAATGAGTTATTTCAGTGTTATTAAAATTAACTCTTATAATTTGACTTTACTAGAACTCCAGTTGCAGTAAAGTGATGTGTAGTAAAGTGGTGTGAAACTTTTATCCAGTACAGATACGCTCCAAATCACATTGATTGTTTTTGCTGCTGAGGGTTCAATGCAAAGTTTAAGTGGCATCTGTGGGGCTGGTGTCCTGGACCAGGAGAACCTGATTCTCCTTGACTGTATCCTTTGTGTTGCTCATTGACCTGACACAGGATGGTGATGCACCTTTAGTGATGGAAAGAGCAATGGGCTGTGGTGTGTGTCCCCTTTGTACTTATTCTGTTCCGAGAGAGGAAGGATCTTGCCAGATACGAAGAAAGAAGGAAAAGAATTCAACCTAGAGAGGTATAGACCTTGACCTCTAAGAACATCAAAATACTTTTCTGACTCTCTTAGAGTAAATTCCTGGTCTCCATGAAGCTGTAGGAGCATTGTCAGGAACTACAGGACAGTTAATGATTCCAAGCACAGAGCTCCAACCTAAGAAACTTTTATGAGGTTTGATACAATTGCATTGACATAATCCCACAGTGTTTCACTAGGAGAAGATGAATAACTTGAACTTTCAAAGCAATGTTCTTGGAAACAGATTCAACCCAGCCAGCATCCACACAGAATGAATCCATTAAAGCTCTGCCTTCAAATGGCATGACTTTGTTTGTCTAGCCCCAGATATCTCATTAACACATATGCAAAGTTTTGTTGCTATTGTCCTTTGATCAGGACAATTTTTATGAGTGTTTCTCCATGGAGTCTGAATATAAGCCAAGTAACAAACACTGAGCATGTGTGACTGCAACTTGTCTTGCCATTCAAATGATGCTACTTCAGACAGAAAGATGAGGGCAAAGATAGGGAATGTATCTCAGATGACAAACATTGGCAGAAACCTACAAAAAGAGCATTGTCTTTTTGTAACTACCCATGCAGTGAATATAAAGGACATGGGTACAATACTAAGCCTTGATCTTTCAAAAACTTCTGACCATGAGTCATTGAATACACAAATACATTCTAATTAAGTACAGGTTGCCCCATGATTACTTACAGCTCTCAGATAATATCAGTCTTGTACACTGGCTGTGTAGGTGCACATCTTGGCTTGCATCAGCTCATCACCTTGAGTACTGTGTTCAGTTTTGGGCCCTTCACTACAGGAAGGATATTGAGCTGCTGGAGCGTGTCCAGAGAAGAGCCAACAAGTTAGTGAGGGGTCTGGAGAACAAGTCCTATGAGGAGAGGCTGAAGGAACTGGGCATGTTTAATTTGGAGAAGAGGAGACTGAGGGGAGACCTCGTTGCACTCTACAACTGCCTGAAAGGAGGTTGTAGAGAGGTGGGGACCTCTTCTTCCAAGGGAATAATGACAGGACCAGAGGAAATGGTCTGAAGTTGCAGCAGGGGAGGTTTAGATTAGATAAAGGAAAAATTACTTTACTGAAAGAGTGGTCAGGCACTAGAACAGCCTGCCCAGGTGGTGGAGTTGACATCCCTGCAGATATTTAAAAAAAGTGTAGACGTGGATTTTCAGGGCATTCTCTGGTGCCCAAGATTATTGGGGTGTGGTGGGATGTTCTGTGTGGTGTTGCTGGTGTGGGGTTTGGTTGGTGGGTGCTTTTTTTTGGTGTGTTTTTGTTTGGTTTTTTGTGGGTTTTTTTTTTTTTTGCTTTTTTTTTTAATGTGTTGGACTTGATGATCTCAGAGGTCCCTTCCAACCATGGAGATTCTGTGATTCTGTGATCACCTACATAAACAAGAAACACAAGCAGATTAGGGGCAACAGACATGGTTCTGCATCAGCTCGTATGAAAAAATCAGTGTTCAAGCTATGAGAATTCCCACATGGGTGGACTTGCTGGGGAGAGCTATTTGCAGGAGGGTACACATGCACTGGCAAGAAATAAGATCTGTGCCATACAAGATGTAGCATGCAACTCACGTGTGATTATGTCCATCTGACCCAATGACCGGAGATGCTTTGAAGTCCCTCCCCCAACAGAGGGGGGTTCTCTGGGCAGACTGGGAGCGTATCTATTTCCTTTATCTTTGACTTATGTGCACACAGACCTGGGGTGAGGATTTGGTGGTTATGGAATAACCAGGAGCTCTCAGATCATCTACAAAAGCCTTCGAGCATCAAAAGGCTTAATTGAAACCATCACTGTTCACAGAAAGAAGCCAGGTTTCTGGGCTCTTTCTTGGCATGCAGGCATTAAGGCTACATATGTGTGAGGAAGAATGATTCAAAAGGTACCCACTGCAAAATGAGTCACAGCTAGGCTTGATTTCTGTATGATTTCAAGGTAAATTTGCATTAACAGAGGCAAAAATCAGGGTTTTAAGGGGAAATGGGTTAATCTGCAGATTGATCCAATCTCCACAGTGTAATGAGGATGTTCTACGGCTATCATGCGGAAGGAAACTGTGGGGGGAGGAAGGAAAATCCAAGGATTAGTATGATGATCTGGCATTGATATAGTTATTTTCAAAACCTCGCTTGACTACAGATGAGTTGCGGGCCCCAGGAAACTCTCTTGATCTCAAGTCCTCAGAGGTATTCATCATCCAGCTCCTGTAGACAACAACAGAGAATTCATGTCTTGTCATTAAAGACCTGGATGTCTTTGTTGAGTAGAGTTCAGACTTTAGAAAAAGCATTCCGAATTTGAAAATGAATGTCCAACTTTGATGTGAATTGCAGAGCTGACATGTGAAAAACAAAAGTGTTAAAGAGCATGAAACCACCATGTAGTAGGATAATGGAGTCACTGCTGTAACTAGTGCACAGAACAGTTACTAAAACAGGCCAAAACTCAGAGAATCCAAAATATTTTTACAGGATTCCTTATCAAAAGACTTTGTTTTGCTGAAGCTAGAAAAAAACCACTTTGGATTCAAGTGACATAATTTTTGAATTGTAGTCAGAACAACACAGCCAAGTCTTAGCAGAAATGGCACTTTGAGAGTCTTGAAATGAAATGTTTCGATAATTCATCATTGAGCATTTTGACTCATGTGAGACCTCTCCACAAACTTTTCAATTCATCAGTTACCAAAGCTGTTAAAAAAATTCAGAATCATAGGAAACCCATGTAAGGGAAAGTCCATTTTTCTATATTTTACATGTCTTTAGATGAGCAGTTGTTAATATTTCTTCTATGGCACATCCCTCCACAGAGAGATGACAACAAAAGGTTGGTTTCATATGAAATAGAAACTTTGAAAGTTTTTTCATTGTAATCAATCTCCTTCTGTTCATGATTTTACTTACCCAAGTGTGAAGACAGAATTCATGTATAGGGTAAAAGAGAATTATGGGGAGCATTTTTGGCTCTGTGTTTAATGACGCACTACTGGAGTCAGTAGCTCCTTGGTAGTAAATGAAATTCTCTGATGTTTAGTGGAAAGGGTTTAGGATATTGATCCAGTTTTCAGGGGACAGATGTCATTACCTCTGAATTACAGACAGCTGGTCTATGAAACTGTGGAATCTGATTTGTCATTGATAGATGGGTTAGAGGAATGCTGAAGTGTGTCCATCTTCAGTGAGGATCTCAATAAAGTGAGCAGAGTGACTTGAAACACCCATTTAAAGTATATATTCCAACCACAGCTATGGACTCAAATATGAATCAGACTTATTTTGTAAACACAGAGAACAGTATTTGTCTGATCAGTGCAGTGTGTCCTTAGCTGTGGGAAACTTCAAATCCTCAACTCAATCCCATTTCATAAACGCATTCTATGGTAATAATAAGATTTCTCACCTCAGAAATACGGCCATCAGTTAATCCTCCCACATATAAACATCAGCTCTTTTCTCACAATTGAACGTAAGCTTTATAAGGAAGAAAAGCAAATTCACATCTAAATGGCACCCAGCAAGAATCACTGCATGAATTATTAAAAGACAGCACTCAAAACCTTCCCTTTCAGGGCACAAAATGTTACTAAGATGAATGTTCCTCATAAAGCCTATTTTGAAGTGGAAGAACAACTTATATCCATTTTTGGCACTTACATGTCTAATCATTCATTATCCATCCGGTTAGTACTCTTTCAGGTTTTTGAACTCAAGGTTAAATTCTAACCCCACTAGAGATAATAGAGTTGAGCCATCAGCATCAATAGGATTAAAAAGACATCCTTATTGCTTTTCCTGTGAGTTTACACAGCTTCCCAGGGCTCAGCACTTAGTAACAGTTCAGCAGATTCATAGATCCTGAGAATTAGTGGTTTAATTTGTAAACGGTAAGATGGACAAGCTATTCCATTTGCCTTCAATTTTTGGACAAATTCTTCTAGGAGGTATGTAGAGGTAACTGTTGTTGACTTTGCAGGCTGGTCGCTCAGAACATACATTCTGAGAAATCTTTCTTTGCCATGCCTAGAGTTGACTCCAGAGCAGTATCGTGGTGAGGTGTACCATACCAGGGGATCTGGAGCGTGTCCAGAGGAGAGCCACCAAGCTGGTGAG
>BJBW01002489.1:96487-137710 GCA_004320125.1 Scolopax mira
GAAATGGTATGAAGCTGCGGCAGGGGAGATTTAGATTAGATCTTAGGAAGAATTACTGAAAGAGTTGTCAGGCCTGGAACAGCCTGTCCAGGGAGGTGGTGGAGTCACCATCCCTGGAGGTCTTTAAGAAATGTGTAGACATGGCTCTTCAGGGCATGCTCTAGTGCCCAAGATTATTTGTTTGTGGTGGGGTGTTGTGTGTGGGGTTGTGGGTGTGGGGTTTAGTTGGTGAGTGCTTTTATTTTGTGTGGTTTTTCTGGGGTTTGTGGAGTTTTTTTGTTTTGTTTTGGGTTGTGGGTGTGTTTTTGTGTTTGGATGTTTCGGGGAGTTGTTTTGGTTTGGTTTGGTTTGGTTGTTTTTTTAATGTGGTTGGAATCAATGACCTCAAAGGTCCCTTCCAACCACTAAGATTCTGTGATTCTGTGATTCTGTGATTCTGTCTATGATCAAAGACCGAACCTGATCATTTGATCAGCATTTGATAAATGCTTTCTTCTGCATTGAACCTGTAATTTGTCAGGAATCTCCAAGGGAGAAGGTCTGGCAGACACACACAAAGCTTTTCTTTGGAGATGGAATGAATGAAAATGTGTCAATGAGTACCCGGCTTGTGGCAAGCAAACACATACCACTTCATCCTTTGGATTGGTGTCAAAATGGCTCCTCAGCTGAGCCAAGAATGACACGTTCATATTCTAAGTGTCAAAAAAACACTGCTCGTGATACTGCAAGATAGGTCTCCAAGGTCTTGGTATCTCCAAAATACTCATGTATGCACATGTCTGGAGGACAGATCTTACACAAATTAGTTGGGAAGAACCCCAACAAAATTTAAAGCCAGAGTCTTTAATTCATCTGGAAACAGAAACCCACCAATGCATCCACCTCTTTCTAAATCAGCCCTCCCCCACCATGTGCTGCTCTCTTACTTTCTGTCATCTCCTACTTCATCCTCATTGCTGCCTCAAATCAGGACCCGTTCTACCTTCTAGCTCTCCTCATCCCAACCATTTAGTCTTATTTCCCCTAAAATCAAAGTCCTTGAAAGGACTGGTGTCAGCACAGAGTAGAATATGGAGCTGCCCCCTTCTCACAATCACCTCTTTCTGTGTCAGATGCTCCATGGGAATTGCTTATGCACTAATCTTTCTTTCATGTCCATTTAAGGGCTAGATCCTTCACACATGCCATGGTGTAAGAGCAGCATCATATGGGGAGTTACAGTACAACAGCTCACCCATGGTGAAGTAGTGGACAGGGATGGCCCAAATGCATGGGATGGGTTTCTTTATATCTTAAAATATTCCCACATGTGGGTGCAGATGTGCAGACCTACAAAGATAGGCACCGACAAGCTGTAGCAACAAGACCCTCCTATTCATCTTCTCTGAAGGTGTCATCAGTCCCACAGGCACTGAACAGTGACAGGAGCTCAATTACACTTGAATGCAGAGCTCTTCCATAGAGATCTGGGATCCGCCATTCTCTCACTGACCCTCTCTTTCAAGTCCTGTGGGACTGAAAATCCAATTGCCAGAAAGGAAAACAAACTTCAGCCAAAGGGAATGAAGCAAACAACTGCCACCCTTGATCATTTAGCAAAGCTTGTCTTTATTTTGGTACATTGTACTTTCCAGTGTTCTGTTGACATTCTAGAGCCTCTGTTATTAGACAATTACAATTTAATTGTCTCAGCAAATAAACTTTTATTTAAAAAAATCTGTCTGCATGGAGTCTATGACTTGTTTTCAGAAGGAAGGACGACAAGAACAACTTTCAACCTGAAGGTATGTTTCTAAGACATTAAGTGCAGGCTACTAGATACTTAACAGGGGTATAAATAACTAGTTTATTAGAAAAATTTAAACCGTAGAGGCTGTAAAAAATTATTAAAATACTTGTTCCTAAAAATAGATTATTCAAATAAACTTTTCAGAAAGGTAACTTCCGGTTAATTTTGAAAAATCACTTTCCATTCCATTGGAATGTGCAAAATAAAAAAAAAGTTATTATTATTATTATTTGCAGAAATGTCCTATGGGATATTTAGTGTAGCTGTCTCTTTTCATGTTCTCTGGGGATGAAGAAGGCCTGGGGAGGTGGGGTGTGTTGTTTACATCTCCTACAGCTTTTGATGGCCAGGATTCCAGGGAATCCTTTTTATTCCCCAAATGTTCCCTCTCTGCTCTTCTGTAAGGAGATTTCATGTTGTATCCTGAGGTGTATAGGAAAGCAAGGAAGACTCTTGAGTAAGAGGAAGCAATGTTCTTGTAGTTCATCTCCAAAGGTAGTGTTACAGCAATTAGGAACTGGCTCTAGCCCTTATTTGAAATAAAAATGGTATTGAAATTTTCATACAAATGTTTAACTGTTTCTATGCAAGAAGGTTATTTCAGCACTTTTACACCTATCTTTAATGTCTGTAACTTGTTCATAACATCGTTATTATACAACTGCAACAGCACTACAGATTATTAATTAGCCTTTTGTCAAGGCAGCCTCTAGACCAAGTGTGATCAGTAGGATTTGAAAACATGCAAGGTAGATTTTGGTCAAAAAGCTTCCAGGATGTGCAGCATCAAAACCCCAGGGAACTGCTGGGGAGAATTCTGACTCTGATGCTTTTGGGTTTCTGCATTTGTTTCCCTCCTGCATATCCCTTCTGCCTCAGGGACATTAACATCTAGAGCCTGGCCGGCCTTTGGGTTGAGAATCAGTATTTCAGAGTTTGTTGTATAAGCGCTGCAAAATTAGGGCTATACTGTGGCAAGCTAAAAGAAATAATATGACAACTATTAATTAGGCTTTTTAAAAATTTGTGGTCATTCCATAGAGTTGCACGTGGATTCAGCTGATTCCTCTGCTCAGCATAGTTGGGAAGATGAGTTGATTAGTGGGAGTGTGGGGGTGGGAGTCGAAGGGTAGGAGAAGTTTAATCATCTTTTCCCAAATTTGTTTTCACTAGCCAGAGGATTTTGTAGATAGGAGATGATAAATCCCTAGCAACACAAGCCCCTGACAGATGGTGTTAAATGGTTTTGAGAATATTTCAAAATCTGCCCTACTTTTTATTCCCCAAATGTTGCTCCCTCTCTGCCTCTTTTTTTTATACAGAATTTTCCTACACTGTCTCCCACATTCTCATTTGTGTTATAATTTATGCTTCCTTATGCTCCAAACCAGAATCCAAATCACCCATTTAAAAGAAGAAACAACCTGCTGAATTTTAAAGCCGGTCCTTTTTCCTCCATAGGGCTGGGTATCCAATGTGAAAGGAAGGAGTGTGTATCAGACCGATCTGAATTTACTTCCCAGGCCGCAGGAAGGATAATCTCAGTACAGCTCCACATGCAAATCAAGAGGGAGCTTGCAACCAGACCCATTCTGCAGAGAAACCAGCCAATTCTCCTTTCACATGAACTTGGGTGAGTAAAGGCTGTGTAGCCCTGGACAAGGAGTGCTTCTTCAGTAGCACGCAAGGAAACATAAAACCATGAGGTTAAAGAGTGTGGGAAAAATCAGTTTGTACAGCTTGCTTTGAAAAGGATGGTGCTTAGAGGTATGGGAAATGTACTTGTCAGCCCCCTAAAGGGAACTTTAATGGGGTCTAACTTCCTTTCAGATCCAAATGCCACCTCGTTCTTGCAGACAGAGCCCCAAGTCCAAACTCTGAAATGACTGACAACTTTGTGGTGACAAAAATCCAAACAAAACAAAACAAAACAAAAAATGGGTGCATCATTTTGTGTTGGTGTGAAACATCAAGCCAGGACATGTCTTTTTTCCAGAAAAGGTAGATATTCTCCACAGCTTCATCAGTGCTTGTTAGTGACCTCTTCCTAAAATAAAGGAAGATCAGAGCCTAATTATTGTCCTTCTGCTGGTGGCTCTGTTGACTTCTCAATGGAGATTTGTTTCAATTACAGCTCTCAGGGCAGTTGCCCTTTCTTTACAGATCCTGCAGGTGGCAAAGGCAGATCTCACCTTTTGTTCAAGGCTCAACCATGTGCAAATCAAGGAATCCCCATGATGGTAAATACACTTTCAGGGGAAGAAGTCCACAACACCAGAAGATAGAAATGAATAGGACAAAGTAAACTGAAAAAAAAAAAAAAAAAAAGGAAGGTCCCATTTCACACATCCAGATTTTTCTCTTTTTCTAACTCTGGTCACATGCTAACATTACATATGTTTTAACAACTCATTGAATGATGCTGAGAGTCAGCATAAAACAAGCTTTCTCCTCCACCTCTACTTCCAAAAAAGAGTTAATGGACTATTCTCCATTCGTTCAGCAAGGTAAGCAGGACCAGAGCAGTCTGATGAGCAACAGCACTGACACGAAAGAGGAGAGGCAGAGCAAGAAGAGAGGACAGAAGAACTGGCAGGAGGAAAGAGAAAATGAGAAGAAAGTGTTTGAAAGATCCTGCCTTTTCATGGCAGCTCAGATGTTCCGGTAATCACACCCCAAATGTGACCATGAAACACATTTCTTTGTTCCTGCTTTTATTTTGTTGTTTACACTGCTCGGTCTGGAAAAGTTTTCTGCAGTGGGGATCTTGCAATTTTAAGAACTGCCTTTCTCCATATAGGTCTGGAAGCAGCTAAGTTTACTGGCACTTTTGTTGGACTTCATCTTTTAAGGGTGTCAAGACACCCTTAAGTCTAAAATAACTGTCCTTCAGGACAAGGACACTGAATACTTAAGGTTTTCTGAAGAGAAAATGTTAAGACCTCACAGCTGACAGCATTTTAATAGGATGCCTGAACTAGATCCCTGCCTATTTTCCAGCAAATGACTGGGAACGCTTACTAATAGGCAGAAATAAATGCGTAAGTTTGTTTTCTGTGTATGTACAATTGTTATTTAATAGCTAATTAAAAGCTGCACCCAGTGACCTTTTTCTAGGTAGACCATCCCTTGGCCCAGACAGATATTTATGTCCCACTGGAGATACCTGCCCTATTGACTGTACAGGGAGCCAGGGGTGGCAGCGCTGATGAACAAACCTTGTGCCTCGAAGGCTCTTTATTTCAGCTAAAGAGCTGAAAAAGTCTATGTGAATTCATGCCACACTTCACAGGAGACTCCTAGCTCATCCCAGGGGAGGTTTAGATTGGATATTAGCAAAAATTTCTTCACTGGAAGGGCTGTCAAGCATTGGAACAGGCTGCCCAGGGAAGTGGTTGAATCACAATCCCCAGAGGTATTTAAAAAACAGGTAAACATGGTGTTGAGGGATATGGCTTAGTGTTTTTGTCAGTGTTAGGTTAATGGTGGGACTCGATCTTAAAGGTCCCTTCCAACTTAGATTCTATGATTCCATAATCCTGCCATGCTGGTGGTACTCTACTCCTTTGTATCCATACATCTTCCATGCTGCAAAGCCACCCAGCCCTCAAAAGTTGACTGCAAGTACCCAGCCACAAAGACCTTCTGCTTCTAATGGGATGAAGGTTTATTCAGTTTTGTGGCCTTGCAGCTGTAGCCCAAATATCTTTCCCTGCACAGCAGTCACTTTTATAGGGTTGCTGACACGTTTGCTTTACCTACCTGAGCATCATTGCCTCTGCCAGTCCAGCCTCTTGTAGGTACAACTACTGTGGACAGCAAAGGCAGATCAATATGCTTGGAGACCATGTCATGGAGTTACTTGGGCAATACTGGAGAGGATTTTGGTTTGGGTGACCACAGGATTATAGTGATCATTTTGTTCAAGGGCCACAGGAACTCCATGAGGAATGAAGGTTCATGGAGGATGTGCTAGAAACTTATTTATCCTGATTTCGATGCACAAGATGTTGTGAGGGATGTGAACTAAAGAAGAAGATCATGCTCAGGAGCAGAGACATAAAAGAAACTTCTGTGTCATAACTTGTAACATGATATTAGAGTCAGTGACAGCCTTTTCTGTAGTTCCCAAACACTGAAACATTATTTGCAGAAAACAGCAGTTTTCAAGTTTCCAAGTGCCAAACATACAATACTTTCCCCCCCCCCTTCTGTGAGGAATGATCTTCCCTCCATTGGGGAAATTTTCTATGAGGAAAAAGATAACAAAAATCAAACAATGAACCAACGAAACACACAAAAATCATAGTACAGCTAGGTATGTCCACTCTGACCTATCAAGTGGACAGAGACCAAAAGGCCATAACAGAAAATTAAATAATGGGAGGCCCCGGAGGGAGAAAAACATACTTCCCAATCCCTAATTCTGGGGTGGTTTGTTAATAGGAGAGATTTTTTCTACTTCAGTCCTTCTGGTGTTTTCTAAAGACAGTGAAAATCACTGAGTTGTTCTTGTTTTAAATGCCACTCACAGACTCATGGCAAATATGTAACAAAAAAACCTTACCTTCAGGAATTCTTTTAAAGCAAAAAAACCCCAAACAACTGTCCCCCAGACCCAAGACAATTTTTTAAATTAAGTTAGGCCAAGCTCTGTTGAGGTGATAGGGACAGCAGTGCCAGCATAGCCCTGTCTGGCTTTAGTATTACTCTGGCCTTCCTATAGTGAGATAATGCTGTTACTAAG
The DNA here is from genome assembly GCA_004320125.1 of Scolopax mira. Taxonomy (NCBI): domain Eukaryota; kingdom Metazoa; phylum Chordata; class Aves; order Charadriiformes; family Scolopacidae; genus Scolopax; species Scolopax mira. Next base: position 103,027 of record BJBW01002489.1, read on the forward strand.
CTAACTCAGTCTATGCTACAGGACATGGACTGTCAAAGGCTTCTATTTACTGAATTTTGGGGTCTAAGCAAGTTTGAAAATATAACCCAGAGCAGCTCAGCTTGAATCATCCAGGTCTTTGAGGTCTTTGAAAAGAATTGAGTTTCCCGTTTCTGGCAAGGAAGATGACAAACCATTTTAGAGAATAGTAGTCTGAATAGAAAACTGCAATGGAAGTCACAGCAGAAATGGAGCATGGGTATGTTTTGTCTGGCAATAAGAGAATGGTCTCTACCCTTTCAAACACTAACTTTTCAAAGCAGTCTTCAGTTTGGGTTTAAAGAGAGAACTGGATACTTTTATGGAAGGATTATAATTTCTGAGATGTATTTTCCTGCTTTGTTTTCCCACTGTTTCTAAGACCCACTATGTCCTAGCCAGCTTCATGTCCTGGTGCAGGCACCACTGCAGAGAGTTGCTTCAGTCTTCCCATCACTCCATGGAGGTCATTCTGCTCTTGTGTAGAGCTCACAGATAGCTCAAGGCTAAGTCAGTCCTCATGTTAATTTTGTATGTAACCTCAAATAAGTAATTACAGAAGGAGGACATAGAAAGTATCTATTAGGTGACCTCTCCACTGCATGAAATCAGGGTCAGTGCAAAGATCTTTGGGACACCATGAGAAAGTAATTTATTTCATCTCTGCCTTGATGTTTCTGCAGAACTACCTGTTACAGCTACGTACCCCTTAACTCAGGTGCTCAGATGGGTTAGGCATTGCTGCCTTACTCTCTTTTGTCTCTGGGACCAGCTGCCAGGCAGTCAATAGAGACAATTTTGGTGCCCTAGCAAAAGGGCAGACAAAGCCCAAGAATGTCATTGCCTGCCCAGACAGCTGTGTTTCTGAGAAAACAAACTACGAGGATGTACAGTATCGAGAGGAGGAAATAAAAAAGAAAAAATGTGCCTGTTGACAAGAGCTTGGTGAGTCACATCATCTCAATAGCTCAGAGACAGAGATACCCGAGCACTTAGGCAAATGCCAGACATTGTGTTTGAACAAAAGGTTACTCAATAACATAACCTGAAGCTTTTGCTGCTAATGAAGCATTAACTTCTATCTCAAGATGGGACTGTAAGGAATTTAGGACTTTTTATAGCTCAATTCACGATTGATTGAGTCATATAAAAATAACAATATTCTGTATCTCCCTCATCTGAGACAGAGGATTTAGTGCTTTTTGTCCTTTTTACCTGGAATTTATAATTGACAGAAAAAATTATAATAAGTCTTGGGTTTTGTTTGTTTCTTTTCATTGTGAGATGAGGCAGTTAGCAAACAGTGACAGCACGAGATGCAGGTTGTACCAAGTAGAAATGCTACCCAGCCTGTCTTACACCAGTGAAGAAGTAAGGACATTGGCAAATTTGAACCTGAATTTTGCACAAATAAGAATATTTTTTTCTAAATGGCACACTGAAAAATGTATACAGAATAGAGACCTTTCCAGAAGACCTTCCACTGAAAGTCATTACTTCAGACCAGACTGTAGTCCACAAGACCATCCTTTACGACCTGTAGTTGCTATGCGAAATCAAACTGAGCACAGCAATTTGCAGACTGGACAGTTCTAATATGCATGAGCTACAGGGAATTTGAGAGACGACAGTGATCTGTGGTTGCTCAGAGAGCCACTGACACAGGTAATGCATCCACTTCATCCAGGGCCTCTTCCAAAGACACGGGCAATCAGCAAGAAGGTAATGATTTGAAAGACTTTTGGTCAGAAGTGAAAATAAGAAGTAAGTAACAAAAGTTGTCTCTGCACTGATATGACTTTTAGATGACTGAACCCCAGCTGCAGGCTCCAACTGCTTCTATCCCTGCAGAGTTATGTAGACAAATCTTCCTGGGGGCCTCCTGCAGCAAGAAGAGATCAGATCCTAACCCAAACCCCCCAGGGTGGCATCACTGCTTGATGAGAGCTCATATTGCTGAGATATAGAGCTTTCAGGGAAAATATATCTTCTTTAGCACCTTTTCACTGAAGATGAGTATGTTGGCAGAAGAGAAAATGAAGCAGTAGTTTTGAAGGGGAGATTTTGAAGGAGAAGAAGAGAAATACTTCTGAGGGGGTAAGGATGGAGGAAGTAGGGGAAAGAAATGAATTAGAGCAAGCAGTCAGCTGGCCAGGTCAAGAGGGTTAATGAGATCTGGAGTAAGGCAAGCTCTCTACACACAGACATAGTTGTGTCAGGGATTTGACTATGAACCTACTCAAAAGGAGGCCACCAGGCTCATTAAAACATTGTTCTCTGTGGTTCCAATTTCACAACAACCTAACCCAGTCTAATCATTGGCGGCTGTAGTCTTTCCCCCTCCCTTCCCTCTTCCGGTTGCCATCCATTCCATATATGCCAGCCTCAGAGTTCATCAGACCCCTTTGCTCCTCTGAGTCTATTAGTCCAGGGGTAAAAATAGTGTCACAGAAAAAAGAGAATTGGTTTTGGATCATGAGGTTTTCATATGTTCATCCTAGTCTGGTATAAATCCATGCTGAAGCTGAGAGGGTGGTAGTGGGCATGACCTTCCCATTCCCAGCCCTGTCCTCTCCCTTAGGTGGACACTTCTACTTCTGCAAACACACTAGTTATACTAGTTTACTTACCAGTAAATTGGGGTAGAGCACAGCGTTTGAGCCCCATCTTGTGATCACCTGTGCCTTTTATTTGTTAACATATTGGACATCATTTCAGCTTCCTATGGATCATGTCCAGGGCCATAAAAAACTCCTGGGACACAATTTGGTTGAGGCGTGTGTTAGGCAAAAACAGAGTTTAGTCCTGTGGGTTTTAACCATTCTGTACTGCCTCCTCTCATGGAACAGTCCCCAGCTCACTTTAAGTACTTTTATAGACCTGATCCAGGGAAAAGCTCATGGCTCTGTGTAAATTCCAGCACAAGAGAAGAAGCTGGTCTTCCATTTTGGGCAACACCTCCTCTAGGTTGTTGCACCAAATAATCATAGTCCAAGTAATGGGAATAGCAATGACCCATGTCATTAAACACAAGAAAAGCAAGCTATGCTATGGACATGTCTCGTGAAAGAAAGCTCTGCACATTTCAGTGGATTCTCCACAGGACTTTAGTTTTTGCAAGAGTTTACTAAATGAAGACGTTTTGAATTTCTTTCAGAGAAGGGAAAAAATTCAATTCTGTTACTGAGGAGGAAATACTCATTTAGACAAATATGGTTTAAAATAGAAATATCTCCCTGTTTTAAAGGTCACTCTCACACATAACGTAAGAAAACTTTCACAAGTGAAACTACCTACATTACAGTAATGGTTTTCCGTGTCCTTTTGAAATTGCACAGAAACTGTCAGAGTTTCTGCATGAGGTCAAGTCAGAGGGGCAAAGAAGAAGCCACATTACACATTTTAAATGTGCAAAAGCCAACGAGGGTCAGCAGTTCAGCGTTTTTCTCTTAGGTGTCAGTGTGTGAAAGGCACCTAATTTGAACAACTCAAAATCATATAAGTTAGTGCAGGGATGCTGTTTCACCTGGCCCTAGGACTGAAACCAAGGTGGGACAGCATGGAAAGCAGGGTGAGGATTGCAAGTTTAGGGAAGGTCCAGGGTAAAAGAAGCTGTTCTTCAAGGAGCTGAAGGGTGGGAGCTATTTCCAGCTTTGTTCATGGACAAGTACCCCCCAAGTTTTGGATCTATAAGGAAGAATGGGCCAATTTCCCAGCATTAGGAGTGTTTGGCTTGGCTAGCTATTTACTTGAATAGCTTTTTTTTTTTTTTTTTAAAAAAAATCTAGATCTGAGTCTTTATTGCATGGAGCAGCAGCTGCCATGTTTGTTTGGGTCAGCACTACTGCATCTACAAGACACCCATTCCATCTCTCAGAGAAGAAAGTTTCCAGGCTTTGTAAGTAAGCTATTCCTCTGCTAAGATAAAGGATGTTTAGATGCCCAGATTAGATGGGTTAGGTGTCCAAAGTTAGATGGGTCTCAACTCTAGGAGATAATATATTGCAAGTGGAAGCACTTTTGTTATGTCCAGCCAGGGAAACAGGACAGGAATGCTGACGTGATGACAGTACAGTGAGTTCTGGTTCAGGAATGGTGTTTCCATAGTGCAGTAACAAAAATAGTAATTTGAACAGGAGATAAGTGCTACAAAGCCTTCAAAAAGAGTAATCTTCAGAGCCTGATTGAGCCTAAGAGCCTAAAAACTGCTCTCATGAATCAGGCCAGGTCCATGAGCCCCGTATTATGTCAGGATTTTTTCCTTGAGTTGAATTACTATGATCCTCTTCAAATCCCTGAGGAGTCAAGTGTTTTCTTTGGTAGTTCATGTAGAGACATTAGACTCTGGCTGTTCTTTAACAATGATAATGGCAGTCACTTAAGGCAAATCTTTAACATTCAATAAAGACCAGAGAAGGTCTTTATTTTAGCTAATGGATGAAACTTGCAAATATTCAAGCTGAGAAAGACCCAAGCTGGTAATTTCTCAGACTCAGCTTTGGCCTGAGTAAAGATAGTTTTGTTGAAAAATTAGGTTCCTTCAGATTTTCTATATCTCATTTAAAAATTTTGAAACACAGGTGGAGTCTGCATAGATCCTCCTTCACATCAATTCTGTGCCAAGGTAATACCTTTTTAAATGTAGTGGAGGTACTCTTGACTACTGTTGAGAAGTTGAGTGATTTTGTTCACTTTAACTGGTTGCTGTGATGTGCTGGGTGTTGGGAGGTGTCATTTCTCTAGACATGACCTACATTTTGATGAGAGTTATAAAAGTTATAATAATTATCAAGTCTTTATTATCAGTTAGAGACAGGGTGTGTAATGGCAACTTACTGAAATTCTGTTTATGGTGTCCATTGAGTAGTCTTCCATGGTTTCTTCTCCAGGCTGTTTGGGTAGAAGAGAGATGGATGTAGACAGAGGGAAAGAAAACCAAGCATTTTGTGCTGTTTTATTAAAGGAGGCACAACTACATCAAAGCTTTCACTCAAACCATCAGATCATTACTTCAGAATCTAATAATTGGCTACCAGAACAAAGTGCTAAGTACCTGAGCACCTGGCACCCAGTAGCTGAAATAGCAGCCAGGAGGACAATAAACCTGGAAGCAAGCAAGCTTTGAAAGTCAACCTCGAGGCTCTTACATCCCAGACACCACAAGAATCTCTGATACATAAATTAAGAGCCTGTGGAGGGGGGAAGGCAGGGAGTCCTATCTGCTCTTCAGACAGATGCACAAGCTGAGAAGCATAAAAATAACACTGAAAGTGTCTCTCTCGGCAAGCAGTGCCACTTGTAGAGGGCAAACAGCAGTGCTGCTTCCTGAGAAAAGAAGAGTGCCAGGTGTGAGTTTGTAACTTATAAATTCTTAAAATTATCCTTATCAAGGATGTACTTCCAATTTATTTTTGAACCTTTCTTGTACCACGTTGTTGGAAAGAACTGTTAAGAAGTGGCCAGAAGTGAACAAGTGGGTGCTGAAGGGCTGCTACCTTGTTCCAGTCTAGTGATTCTGACCAGACCACATCAAAAGAAATTACTTTGAGTTATGGCCTCAGGGGTCTTTGCCAGATGATTTACCCTGAGGTCTGATAGGAACAGGGACGTCTCCATCACTTTAGCTTCAGATGAGCCCTCAAAAGACCGTAAGACTGGTAGAGCTGGATGACTGAGGTATTCCATGATGTATTTCACCAGGGAGTCTTTTTTCCATACAACCTTGATGTGTTCAAGCTCCCTGGTGGAAGTTCAAACTATTTTTGTTATCCTCTCTGTCCTGCAGAGTTACAGAGGCTCTCTGGGAGAACAGCTCAACTATGTACCAAAAAACATTGACAATTTTTCGGCCTATTGGCAGCCTAATTCAAATTTTGGGCTGAGTTCTGCCATGTTTGTATTGGAGATGAAGTAAGTAGGGGTCAGAAAGCAGTAAAATTTCTGCAGTCATAATTTTTCAGAGTACACAGGGTTGCCCTACCCATCTATGGATGCCCTTAAGTTGCATGATATTGCTCATGGATCTGGTCAAACTCTGCAAAACTACTGGTGTAAAACCTTTTCCAGTGAGCAGTGCTCGGTTCATGCTTAGTCAGGAACTTTAACATACCCTACCTGTTACCTCTCCTTATTGTGAGTGAGTGTTCACAATGTGCAGCAGCAAAGGACTCATTTTGTCAATGACCTACAACATCTAAAGCAAGCGTTACCCAGAAGAGAGCTTTTCATATTGGCAATTATAAAAGGCATTACAAACTGAGAGCTAATGCCACCCGGTAGGGGGGAAATTGTCATGCACAGGAGTCCCTTCCTAGCTCTAAATCATCCTGCTGAGATACAGGGATCCAATCACAAATCCTGTTAGCTTGGGAGAAATCAATGCCTAGTGTTTCTGTACCTTTAAATTATACACAACCATGCAGATACACACCTTAAAATTGTTTTTATGTATGTTTAGATATTTATCCATCTAATTACACAAATATATGTAATATATGCATGAATGTATGTGTCACACAGGGCCATTAAATCACCTGCATTTGAGACTTGTAGAAACAGATATATGTATATATCTCCCTCTTTTTATCTATATATACATATGACTTGTAGGCAATCTTCTGAAACAGACTTGTTCCAGACCTGTTGGAGAGAGTCCAGAGGAAGTCGCAAAGGTGGTCCGAGGGCTGGAGCACCTCTGCTTTGAGAACAGGCTGAGAGAGTTGGGGTTGTTCATCCTGGAGAAGAGAAGACTCTGGGGACACTGTGGCCTTCCAATACATAAAGAGGCCCACAGGAAAGATGGTGACAAACTTTTTAGCAAGGCCTGTTATGGTAGGACAAGGGGTAATGGTTTTAAACTAAAAGAGGGAAGATTTAGACTAGGTATAAGGAATAAAATTTTTACAATGAGTGTTTCACTGGGCCAAGTTCCCCAGAGAGGTGATAGATGCCCCATCCCTGGAAACACTCAAGGCCAGTTTGATGGGGCTTTGAGCAACCTGATGTAGCTGAAGATGCCCCTACTCTTTGCAGGACAGTTGGACTAGGTGACCTTTAAACAGTCCTTCCAATCCAAACTATTCTATAATTCTTGAAGTTGGGGCTTGATTCTTCTGCTTCGTTGTTTCATGTTGTTGATTTCTTCTAAGTCTTTTTACATGGGAGAGGTTGAGGGGACATTTGAGCCCCTTTTGCAGTTGCCCAAATTTTAGGCCTGTACTCTGATGGCATAGAAAAGTTTGCCAACCCATCTAGCTTCCCACTGGAAGCACCAGGGAGTGGAAACTCTTGATCACTGGAGGCAAAACCAGTGGATTTGACACCAAAGGAGACTGCACTGGGTATTGGCTTAGTGTGTAGTTTCTGAGCTAGCACAATTAAAGACTTTGTTAGCACAAATTACATTGTATTGAGTTGATATCTGCAGAGAAGTGTCTCTGAATTTGAATTCAACAGAGAAAAATATATTCTCCTTATTCAGTTCTCTCCTCCAAAAGTTGCATGACATGAGACTTTTCTAAAAGAATTGTTAATAAGATTTGTTTCCTCCAGAAAGTTCATCTGTTAGATAAAGGAAAATAGTTTCTAGTGCTCCTCGAGGTGAGGCTGACAACAAGGTTCTGCAAGCTTAACTACTGATGTGGCGTATCCACCTGATGTCACTATGTCAGAAATACGAGTTTCTTTCTGGTTGAAAACTTCAGTTCACACAAGCTTCTCTCTCAAGAGACTCTTTTTACAAGACACTCATTCCAAAAGCACAGCTTCACCACCCAATTTAGCTAAACCATTAGTCCCTCTTCAAAATTCTCTTTACTCAAACAGAGGAATTTTTGCCTTTTTTATATAATTCTAAAGTTAAAACCAGTTAATCCCAGGGAATTTGATACATAGACAGCAGAATTACACCACTACTATGACAATAATCAATTTTCTCATTGAGCTAAAAAAAGCCCTGATAAATTTGTTCTTTGAGATTTTAGTGCAGGAAAGCATCCTGAAGTAGCAGAAAGCATTTCAAATCAATTTTTTTAAAAATGCAGAAACTCCCAGGAAGCGGTTACCCAAATCTGTGACAATTTTACTATCCTTGAGTATTCAGGGGTTGATATATCAAAACAATTGTCTGTGCTTTATCCTTTGAATCAGTGGATTTTACTCTGTGGTCCATGGGCTTATTCTGATGTGTCACCAATACAAAAAAGGTCTCTGAAATATGATTCAGAAAATCAGAGTTAGATGGCCAGAATTTCATTTAGACAGGGCTCTTCCAGTACTAAATTTTAGGAGTCTATAAATAAAATGTAAATAAAAAAAGATAAAAATTATGCAAATTAGGCACTAGACCAAGACTGAGTTTTCCCTGAGCTCAGCAATATCAAATCTACTCACTTCTGATCACTTTATAAAATCTCCAATATATATTTAGATACTATAAAGAAAGAAGATAACTTTAATGGCTGTAAGGATCTACTGTGATCCAGCACAGTGAAGTAAATGGAGCTGGCTTCCACCAAGACAAACAGAGCTAATGGTGGGGGCAAAGGCAGTTGTCTGAAGTGGAGCATTTAATATGCTTTTGATAAGGTGATTTCATGTGTCTTTCTCTGGAACAGAAGCACACTGCCCAGGTTCTTGAGCAATTTTATCATACTATCAGCAAAAAAAATAGTGCCTGAGAGCCACCTTTGGAATTTGACCTCAGACATCTGCAGCAATTTGTGAAGTATCCAAGAAATCACCACATTTTGAAGACTTCCATATCCATTTATTAATACAGAAGACCTTCTAGAAATGTAGATATCTACAGAGAACACAGAGAGAGGACATTACTGTGGCTGTGATTACATCCCTTACTTACGTGAAGGTTTCTGTGGTGCTTATGTCTCTCTCATGTGTTGTACTGGATATTTCAAGGTCTGGAGAGGAGAACTATGTCCTACCCAGAAGAGCACAGGAATGGAAATTAATGGTTTAAGTGATTTTCTTCCTTCCAGGTTGTCATCGATTAATATAGCCAAGCAAAGATAACTAAAATTAAACCACCTGGCCTCAGCAGGAAATCTTCAGCTGCTACATCAACCCTAAATAAGACCTTAAATGCTTTTCTTTCCCCTCCTGACTTAATTATATCGGTCTCATAATCAATATTACCCTTCTCACCCACCTGCCACCCTGCCCAGGAGGTAAGAGCAGTAACACATCTCAGCACTTCGTGACCTAGACCCACTAATGCTAAGACTGAGCGTGTGCCTCTTACGATCCCCCACCTGGACTAATTAACACCAATTTAATATAGAAACACCAGGTCTAAAGTTTTGAGCTTCTGCCAGAGGTAAAGGGAATGGCTCCCTCAAGAGCTGCCTTGCAAGCCTCAGGAAGTTACCTGGATTTTGACACCAGGTATATCCCAAGTGTGTGCTACTCGGAGCAAACTCTGGGTCCAGTCTAAGTCACCAAGTGATTTTTAAACCTGTCAAAGATAAAAGGAAGAAAGTTTTTTTCCCTACAAAGTTGACCTTATATGCTGCCCAACCCACTTAAAGCATATTCCGGGCAAGACTGAGCTAGGACCTCCACAAATATGGACCAAGTAGATAACTTGGGTTTGATCTGAAACAGCAAAGTTCCTCATTGCCTTCTTTCAAAAGATAAATTTATCATGTTGATACCCCTAGGATGAGACGGTCTGCAAAGCTCAACATGATTGGAAGATGCTTGCTGAGCCAAACCCTGGAATTTGGGGTGCTCCATTGATTCATTGTATTTTAAGAACATAGTGTGATCAGAGAGAAGAAAATGTTAGCTGTCCTGAATTGATTTGTACTATTTTGCAGTTGCTGCTGATTGACATGTCACTTGTCTGCACAAACACGGGGGACCATATTAGTAGTTTTGCTGGATGAGCTGAAGGCACTGGACTTCAGCTTGACCTCTGGCAGAGCCTGAAGCTATGGAAGGTCTCCAGTGCACCAACCTGAAGAGGTGGATGTGTCAGTCTGGTGTTTTGCCTGCAATGTGGAGAGGAGGCATATCCACACAGGCCTTAAGCCAGCTACTTCAGGTACTAGTCACAGTGAACCCACCACAGCAAAAGTGCTAAGGTTTATGTAGGCTACATGCCTACATACATAAGACCCTGGGTGGCCCAGATGACCACTGTGGCTCCAGGACTTCTTTGATACTGTTTTCCAAGCTAAGAGATTATCACAAATCCCTTCTCACACTTGCAGCACTTGTATTCCATCCCCAATACATAGTAAATGGGTAGTTTAGAATCACAGAATCATAGAATGTTTAGAATTGGAAGGGACCTTAAAGAGCATTTTGTTCCAACACCCCTGACATGGGCAGGGACACCTCCCACTTTGCTCAAAGCCCCATCCAGCCTGGCCTTGAACACTTCCAAGGATGGGGCATCCACAGATGCTGTTCCAGTGTCTCACCACCCTCAGGGTCAAAAATTTCTTCCTAGTATCTAATTTAAATCTACCAGAAAGACTTCAGGAGCATACATCAGAAGAGCAGGAGGGACCTCAAAATTTAGTCCATTTACACACCTCTTTTGCAATACTGAGCAAAATGTCTCACCTCATTTTTGGGGATGAGCTAAACCAAACCCCATTTCTGACAGATGTATGACTAAACTAAAATCTGTAGTGATAGGTCCCGTTCCCTCTCAGTTTGTTCCATTCCTCATTAGCAGTGTTTTTTTATGAAGTCTCTCCTAATTCATCCTTGCTGCAATTAAGGTAGTGGTTTCTTGTGCTCAACTGATTCCCTCCTTTTTGAGAGCCACCAACTGTGACTCCTACCAGATAATGTCTCAACTCTGCTTGAGCTTCTGGAATCTGGAAGTGCTCCAGAACTAACAATTCTGGATGTTCTAAAACTAGTATTTCTCACTGTGACGGTGACCCTCTGGCTGCTGAGTGTCACAAAATCACAGAATGATATGGCGTTGGAAGGGACCTCTGGAGATCATCCAGTCCAACCCCCCTGCCAAAGCACACCCACCTACAGCAGGTTGCACAGGAACATGTCCAGGTAGGTTTTGAATGTCTCCAGAGATAGAGACTCCACCACCTCTCTGGGCAGCCTGTTCCAGGGCTCTGCCATCCTCAAAGGAAAAAAGTTCCTCCTCATGTTTGGATGGAACTTCCCATGTTCAAGTTTGTGCCCGTTCCCTCTTGTCCTGTCACTGGACACCACTGAAAAAAGACTGGCTCCATCCTCCTGACACCCACCCTCAAAGGACTTATAGGCATTGATCAGTCCTCCTCAGTCTTCTCCAGACTAAAAAAACCCCAAGTCCCTCAGCCTTTCCTCATAAGAAAGATGTTTGAGACCCTTAATCATCTTTGTAGCCCTCTGCTGTATTCTCTCCAGCAGTTCCCTGTCCTTCTTGAACTGGGGAGCCCAGAACAGGACACAGTGCTCCAGATGGCAGGGAGGGGCAGAATAGGGGCAGAGTAGAGGGGGACAATAAGTTTTCCACCCATCAGTCGATGCGCATCACTCCTCTGATCCATTGATTTTTTTGTATTTGTTTTGCCTCACCCTTCCTAAAACACAAGGAATACGTGTTCTGCTAATTGCTTGTTTATTATTTAATTGCTATTTGATATCAGAGAAGTGACGTCCTCTCCCTGTTTCTGGATATGTTGGGTCATATATTCAACCTGTTTCCATGGTCTGGTGGTTTGAATAATCCCTTAAGTGTGAAACAGGGGTAGTAACCAGAGTAACTATAGTAACTACACTCCTCTCCTGCAATGGAGAAATGTCTCTGAACAATCATCTGTAGAAAAGAAGGAAAAAAGAAAAACACATCCAGGGGATAACTAGTGCATCTGATCTTCATAGCTAGCCATCTTGAACAGCTTGTTAAAAAAAAAAAAAAAAAAAAAAGAAATGAAAAAGAGTTAAGCTACATAACAAAGATTTGGAAGATAAATGAGCCTGGGAGTTTGTCAACCAGATGCTGCAAGTTTGTAGGCAGAGAAGCTGACAGGAAGGTCTGTTTGCAGGCTCAGTGAAACACAGTTCAGGATAAAGTAGAGAATACCAATATGAGCATTATTTTCTATTTTCTTTCTATTTTTTGATGATTCTTTATTATGGTGAAATTTTTAGTATCTTATCTTTTACTCATCTAGCACTGATACTGTTTGGTGTAGTCGAAAATGAACATGTAATGTCAGGAAACTCTTCCCACCAAGCAATATGTAGAAAGCAGAGAAACGGCAAACCAGGAAATTCAAAATACTATACCTTGTAGGGATGGTAAATGCAGTCTTTATTTTGCAGAGGTTTATTATGAAGTCTAAGTGAATATAACTTTTCCTACAATTCAAAAAATACAAAAAATATTTATGTTTGTTCCCTGAACCATACTCTCCAGTGGTAGAAAACTCCTTTTCATGGGTGCCAGTTTACTCTGGCTGGGCCTCTTGACTTCAAAGTGGAATATATAAGTATTCAATGAGAGAAAAGATCTCCAGTTTTTAGCACTGAAATGGGAATAACAGACTGACCATTTTGGGAAATACAGGAAACCTGCAGTTCCTTCAAAGTTTGTCCTTGGCTCATCCCAGGCTGGAAGTTGTTGGCCATGACACATGTTGTTATGTTGACTAAGGTTGCTTTAGTTTTTTTGGCACTCAAATAATCAGTTATCTGCTTTTTCTAGATATTTATAGAAATTGTGAGTGCATATTTTATTGGATATGTGTGCTCTTTAAATGATGCACCAGCAGCTGTTTCAGTTACAGCTTTTTATGTCTCGGTATCATACTGGTGTCTCATGTCACACAATGGGATAAGAGGATGGAGCAGACGGAGATCACCTCAGAAAGGGATTTTCAAGGTGCTATGCCAAGGCTGAGCAGGGCTTGAAGAAGACATGCTTTTTGCTGAAGGGATGAATTGATTGGAGAGATATAAAAGGATGCTGCCAGGAGAAAGTACTGCCTCTCTCTCAGTTTTAATTTACATGCTGGACCTGATAAATTCTTTGAAACTACATCTTATGTTGCTAGAAAATACATTGGGCCAGGGCCAATTTTTGGCAAATGGGGAAATGACAGTGCACCTGAACTCTCTTCTTCTGCACCCCAGATAGATTGTGCACCCCAGATACAGCCTCTTCTGTGCTGTGTCTGCACACTCCTCAGCATCATCTGAGACCTGGAACAGGATCAGAACAATACTAGAGCATCCAAATAACAACTTGGCCTGGCCTGAGTAACCTCCCGTTTTTCGTTTACCAGCAAAGATGTAGCCTGAGAGACACAGCACTGGGAAGGTAATGGATGCTGGGACACAACTTGTAATCCTTTTCATACCTTTTCCCAAGACACTGTGTGGTCATGGCCTCCCTTTTCCCCTTGGATTTTCCATGCAAGCCCTAGGGTCTGGCTGAGGTCTTTCCTTTGCCCCCTGCAGCTACAAAAGGAACAGTTTATTGTCACCAGTAGTGAGAAAGTTTTGACATTATTCTCTACAGTAGCAGGATTGTGTATCCTGGACAAAACAAAGAAGAACTATCTGGCTTTGCTGAGTTTTATTTAAAATAATGAGCCTGGCTACAAAAGTTAAAGATGTACAGCAGCTTCCTTCATCCCAAACATCACTGCTGTCTCTGGTCCAGTTCCAACAGGGATGGCTGAGCGCCAAGAACATGGAAAAATGGGTATTAGCATTGCTTTATAATGAGATTTCTCTTTCATAATAAAAACTGCAGGATATTCCACAGCACTTTTCCAAGTTATTTTGTGTGAGACTTGACCTCTCAAGTCCAGGTGGGAATCTGAAGTCAGTCCATTCAACCCTGCCTTGTTGCCCTAATTAAACAAAACATTTCAGCATACGACTGAATTCGTTTGCATACTGTTTGCATGGATGCAAATAAGCTGGAGCAGTGTGGAACTGGAACCTATTTATTGTCCTTGAGGGCACAATTGAGATCAAACCCTTATCAATCCAACCTCATCTATGTGATCAGGGGATGAGCAACGCTGTAGAACCTTAACTGCAGCTATAGACCAGCAGTGTCATTCTCTGGAGAGAAGCACTGACAGAAGTTGCATTTTAATATCTGATTTTACACAATTGTTCCTTGTTTAAGCAGATCAACACAGATTGGGCTGATCGTACTGGCAAAGGAAAAAAAAAAGAAAAAAAAGAAAAGGAGAAGGAAAAAAAAAGAAGAAAGCAACCCAGAACAAACACATTTGTTGAAAAGCAACCGAGTGTTTGGTGGATTATGTAATGTTGCAGTAAGTAACTGCATAGCTTAATTTTATGGTTTCCATGGAAACCATCAAAATGAAAGGTAAAAGAGTTCAGTGTTCTTGGCTCCGAGGAGCAAATCTTTTCGGCAAGATGTGTATTTTGGAGAGCAGGGATTTTGTCGGTCTCTCCTGGTTCCAGAAGGAAGGAAGCCTTTGCAAGCTGTGGAGGAGAGCTGGTCTGTGAGGGGTGTGTGCTGTTCCCGGCCCTGGCCAGGCTGCACAACTGCCTTGCACGTGGATGGAGCCACATGAATTTTACATGTGATGCGACCAGCGAGCGAGTCCGGCCGTGTTCACGTGGGCTCTCGGTGTGACAGTGGGCAGCTTGTTTTCCATGGAAACTTTTTGCTAATAGAAAAAACATCCACTCTCCCTTCATTCAGGGAAAGGGGAAAAAAAAAAATAATAAAAGTGAGAAAACAACAAAGCTGGCAAGGGTTACTGTAGAAGCAGAGGTTTCTGGCTATTTCTCTTAGTTTGGGGAGTGACCAGATCCAGTTCTTCTCTTATCTTTGCTGGGGCTGAGCCCTGTAAATCTCTGCGGTGTTAAAGCAAAGATTCCTTCTGACCTCAGTGGTCAGAGCTGCAGATCTGTTGTCATATGTCCTTGGATATGATAGTTCAGGAGGTGGAGACAGGTTTGAGAATGGGCTTAGACAGGCCAAACCTATTAGTCCTCCCATAGCTCTGTCTTGAAGACAGGGATGGGGAGACTGGCAGATGAATGGAGAGGCTGTAACACATTGACCCAACCTCTCCAGGCAACACGGCAAGAATAAGTTCCACTTTGTCTCTCCAGAGAGCTATAGGACATGTCCAGAATCTGCCTTACAGCAAGAGTAACAGCTTTACAGCAGGGCAATGGGTAGGTGGAGTCTTCAGAAAAATCTTAGATGTATATTTAACTGGCAGTGTAAATGCACCTTCAACAAATCCATCACTTCATTTGTATACTAGCAAAAATATCAACATCCTAAGAAGTATTTGTTACTGTTCTAGCAACTGCTGTTAGGAAAATATAAGCATTAAGACACACCCTTGTGCCAAGAAGTTGGCAAACAATTCAAAAGCAAAATAAGTGGAGTAAACCACAAGCAAGAACTATCAAACTTTGTTAATGAGGGGAACTGGTCATTCTTTCTTTCAAGAACCAACTTCTGCTGATTTTTTCCTAGCTGATTATCCCACACAACTGTGCTTTACCTTGACACAGCTAAATTTCATGGTGATATTGGGAGTTTACTGAACTGAGATGATTTGCAAATAGCCATGAAATCATGAGACTCTTAGATTTCATGTGAAAAATATATATCTGGTTTCAGAGTTGCAAGGCAAAACTGTAAAACGTGGCACAGGTGAAACCAAAAAGCAAATAAAGATGGTATGAAACAGCTCTGGAGCCCCCAACATAAGAAGAGCATGGACCTGTTGGAGCGAGTCCAGAGGCCACAAAGATTATTAGAAGTCTGGAACATCTCTGTTGTGAGGACAGGCTGAGAGAGTTGGGGTTGTTCGGTCTGAAGAAGAGAAGGTTCTGGGGAGACCCTAGAGAGATCTCCAGTACCTGAAGGGGCTCCAGCAGAGATGGAGAGGGACTCTTTATCAAGGAGTGGAGCAATAGGATGAAGAATAATGGTTTTAAACTGAAAGATGGGACATTTAGATTCGATATTAGGAAGAAATCCTTTCCTGTGAGGGTGGTGAGACACTGGAACAAGTTGCCCAGAGAATCTGTGAAGGTCCCATCCTGGGGGTGTTTAAGAGCAGGTTGGATGGGGCTTTGAGGAACCAGGTCTAGTGGGAAGTGTCCCTGCTCATGGAAAGGGGGTTGGAACTAGATGGTCTTTAAGTCCCTTCCAACTCAAACCATTCTATGATTTCCCTCCTCTTTAAACTCAAGTCACTATTTTGTTGGTCTCCTGATTTTTCTTAGCCTGACTCAGCTCTTTTTTTTTTTTTTTTGAGTTGCCTGTTTCAGTCCAACAGGCATTGGCATTGATAACAAAACAGCTGAGTTTGAAATCTGCAGTCGAGCCTTTCCTTTTGTGTCCTTTTAAAAAACTGGGAAATGCAAAAAAATAGGATATTCCAAAATAAATTAACAAACCCACATCAAAAGGGTTTGCACCTTTAAAACACGGACTGTGAGCAGACTACTTCAAACATAGGGGTGCCTGCAGGACTAAAGCTGGCCATGGCTCATAAGCCTGGTCATGATAACTGGAGGAAGCTGGCTGAGGTTTTTTCTGTGACACAGTTCCGGAGCAGGAAATGTTGGTTCAACAAAACCAAAAAGTTTTGGAAGTGTGCATTGCTTCATGGACGATTTTAAATATACCTTGAGTGTGCTACAAAACCACAAAAAGAAGGTGGCTTTGTTTTATCAACTCAGCTTGGATGTCTCAGTTGGAAAGCTTTTCTTTGTAGGGTCCATACAAATCCTGGGGGAGTATTTGGAGCATCTTAGCTGGGCTCCTGCTCTGAACAAGGAAACAAAGAGAGTTCAGAGGATATCAGTGCTGTCTGTCATGCTCGGCAGTGTGCTGTGTCCCTTTCTGTGCTGCCTGTTACCAGGCTCCTTTTCGTTACATGATGCTACAATATTCCCAGCATTAAAGCTCATTCTGTCCTGAAATAAAGTGTTTTTACAGTACTCTTAACCTCATACAAACTATAGGCATGAGTGGGGCTAGGAGGAATTTTGGGGACCAGATGTCCTTGCACCTGCTGAGCTGCTCAGCTGTTGATCTGCTGGGAAGTGACAAATGAGTAGTCACTCATAAATGTTTCTAGAATCAAGCCCTAAGGCTTTAGTTCCTCACTTCTAATTACCATGTCCCTTCTCACTGTGCATTCAGCTCATTTCTTGCTCTACCATGTTGTAATCAGAGCTGTGAGCAAGCTATAAGTTTAACAAGTTGCTGCACAGCAGCTTAGCCATGACAACTGCTCATGAACTCTGAAACAACCAAAACCATGAGGCAATTCCACCTACTTTTGCCTAATAGTAGCAGTGCGTACTAGGTTGATTAAGTTACCACACATCACCTGGCTATGGAGCCCTGACCCTACAACTGGGAGACAGATCAGGCTTTGTCATCACACACTTTCCTAAAGATTCATCAACAACAGCCAAAATTTATTTTAAATCCACAGAATGCCTTCTGAGGAGAAGCCACATAGGTGATAAAGGGAGCTTCAGCAGGATTAGGTATCTCTAACAAGGTTGTTCTTGAGCAGATATCTTTCTGCGGTAATTTTTGACCAAAACAATTATTAGAGATAATGAAGGGATTCCAATGGGACTTCCAAGTTTGCTGTATATCAAAACCCATGAATCCTTCAGGAGACCCTTCTTCTTCATAGGCAAGGTCAGCCACATCACCCTGAATTGTCAAGTGCTGCCCAGCTTCAATGTAAGTGGGGTGGGGAGTTATTTTATCACCTCACATGCGTGGTTAATCAAACTTCCTCTTCCATTCCTAGTAAAACCAAGTCTTGTATTGGATGTTTGCAACAAAGCTATTTCTAGGGGTTGGGCACTGATGCCAACACTTCTGTGTGTCAAAAACAGAAACTGGTCTATTTGCATAGAAGAAAACCAAGTTAATGGAAAAATATGTGTGACAGAAAGCTAATGACTGTCTTTACCCACAAGCCAACCCAAAATGAACACCCAAAGTGAACCTGCGTAGAACACAGGACTGGTGTCAGTAAGAGATTGCCACCCACTGGCACTGATGAGCACCACCATTTGCTTCCAGCAAACCCCTTTGCAAGGCTGAAGCTGAAGCTGTCAGCAAATTAAACTAGCAGATGCCAGTGAAGGCCTAGAAGAGCTGAAATGTGGAGCTCTTCACACAGTTTATACCTAAGTTGTGCAAGTCTGTCGCTAGAGGGTGTGGATGCAGTAACTTTGCATGGGTTCAAAAACAGGCATTGAGGCAGTTAAGTATAAAGACACTGACTCTGGCTTGTAATATATGGAGCAGCAAATTGTTGGAGGAGAATAATACTTGAGGATGTTACCTCTATGAAACACTACAAGGGATTTGTGCTTGACTACTGGTGATGACAGACCACTGAGTCAGTACGGCCTTTGGGCTGCTCTGAAAAAGTCAGCCATGCATTATCTTACTTCTCTTTAGGAGCAGCTCTGAGACCCTCAAAGAGTGCCTGTGTTGTGTATGGACCAACATCTTAAGTTGTTGGTCCTTCCAAGGACTCAACAAGCTGAGCTGCACAAAGGTGTGCACCTGGCCACATGATGGGACCACACCTGGGCTTCTCTCCTTACAAGTGCTTACCCCTAACACCCTTCTCCCTTCAACCCAAAACCCTCCCCTCCAGCAGCAGAGATGGAACTTTCTTCTACTGTCTCTCTGCCTCCACAGTAAATTAAGAGTGTAACAAATACCTACAAAGATGGCTATGTCTTTAGTGTTATGGATATGTCCTTTTGTCTGATGTGATCCCATATCTTCCCCCTGCCCAAGGTCCAGGGTAAGTGGGCAATTCTTATGGCTGCTGGCTCCTTACACTCCACCTCTGAACCTCCCTACCTCATCAGTTAAGGGTGGCATGAGGCTAATGACATTTGAGTAACCCTCAGAGACTTCTGCGAGATGGGATACAAACACCGAAGAGGTGCCATTTCAGATGGTCTCTCCCAACTCCCAATGCTTTCCATTCAGTAGGTCTGAAAGAGAGGTCACAGATGGTGATTGTGGAGGTGAGGACATTTGTGCCTCTACCTAGTCTTGTTTCACCCATCAACTCCATTTTATTCTTGGGTGGCATTATTGTCTGAAAAGTTCACACACAGGATGGATGCTTTGAAGGGAAAATTAGATCTTATATTCACACAATCCTCTGCGGAATATGTATTCTTGTTGCGAAACATTTGCTGCCAGATATTAATGCAGGAGATCTCTTCTGCCAGTGGCATTATTAAACAGCATGGGGAGAATTTCGCATCTAGCAACCACCTTAATATTGACATGTTCATACAAACAGATGTCTCTTGCTTCCCGCACAACGTGTTGTCAGATTAGAGATTTTACAGCAGCAGCTTTAATTAGAAGCATATTATTTGTCAGTACAAAAAAACCTCTTTTGGAGGTGCAAATCTCTGCTACACAGGGATCCTGCCTGACCTGCCTCCTCCCCAGTGCCATCTCTGCAAACAAGAGACTTTTGTCCAAACATTTCACACTTCAGAAATGCATTTACCCTTATTTCCAAGGTGCGACTGGGCACTTGATGCAATGCCTGAGATCAGAGAGAAAATCAGTGTACAAGGAAAAGCAAGGAATTCAGATCTGTGACCCCTAAGGATTATTATGGACCTGTAAGTCCCCTGTTATTGTGTGAAGTCAACATCAGGTGTAGTGCCAACTTATGCTGTAAAATACATATTCCCTACTGGATTTTAGCTTGGGTAAAAAATTTTTTTTTTCCACTGCTCCTGGCTGGATTTTCAGAAGACCATAGCTTTGATGTAGGTAGCTCAACATAGCTCATGTCCCCAACCAAGACTTCAATGCCACGTTCTCCTGCTCATCAGCACTGTCCTGTTCATGACCAATTCTCCTCCTACTCCATGCTGTCAGTGATGTTCAGATCTCCATGGCTTTCCTTGTACAGGAACAAGTTATTGCATATCAACAATGCTGTAATAATCATTCTGCAAGCTCGTGTCCATCCCACCAAGGTGGCCTGAGCAGATCCAGCTTGTTCTTATGGTATAGCTTATCTACATACCATATTTCACTGAATTTCACTGAATTTTTTTGGAGTTGGAAGGGACCATAGAGATCATCTAGTCCAACTCCCCTGACAATGCAGGACCACCCAGAGCATGTCAGAGCATGCCTCTCAGNNCGTGTCTTGAAAATCTCCAGAGAAGGGGACTCCACAACCTCCCTGGGCAGCCTGTTCCAGGGCTCTGTCACCCTCCCTGTGATTATCACAGATTCATAGAATCGTAGAATTGTTTAGGTTGGAAGGGACCATTAAGATCATCTAATCCAACCATCAACCTAACTGATAAAAAACCATCATGAAACTATGTCTATCACGAAACTAAATGCTATTATCACTGCAATCTAGACTTCATTTCTTCACTGGTATGTTGCCAAAGTCTGGGGTGTTTTTCTTGGAAATGCTAAGATTTGGTGCTTACATTGGCCAAGTCCTTGGAAGGATGCTGCCTCTTATCTCAAAGTTGTTTATTTGGTTTGCTTTGCTTTTCAGTCCAAACTGTTTTCTTACTCTGTGTCTGTAGGGACTCCAATAGCTCCCTTACAAATGCACTGACACATTAGAAATGACCTGAGAAGAAAGTTATATTCTCTTAGACTTTCAGGAAAGGTTGTTCTTCTGAATAATATTCACATTTCCAAATTCTCTGCAATTACAAATGAGTTCACAGATGTCATGAAAGCATCGGCTGCTTCAACTCTTTCTATCTTCTGTTCTTCAGAAGAGGATCAGAGGGTGTGGCGGGACCAGCACCATTTCCCATCATCCTGAAAACAGTAGTTAGTGCCTAATGGTTTCTCTACTGGCCAGGTGCTAAGTTGTCCTTTCAGAAGTGCTGAATGGCTTCACCTCCCACAGAAGTCAAGGTAAGGTGAAGACACTCAGCCCCTTTGCTGGATCGGCTCCCTGGTTTCCAAGGCAACCTGTTCTTCAGCGAGATTTAATGAGAAGGTGAGGAGATCCACGAGGCCCTTTGAACATGCAGGGGAACGGAGAGCTCACAGAAATGACTGTGCTTTTTAGGGGGAAAGGACAGGCATCTGGACTGAATGGACAGTAAATTATTTGACATTTTAATGGGATAACATGATATTGCAGAAAATGACCTGAATAAAGTGGCTCAATCCCCTTGGAGAAAAAGAAAATAAAATAAGTATAATGGAAAGAGGAACCATAAAAAGCTGAAATGCGAGTTTATTCAAACTGTCTGAACGGAAGTGAAAGGAGCAAGTTACATCCCTTGTTACAGCCTCTTAACAGCAGTTGGTCTCAAAATGAATTGGAAGAAAAAATGTATCTGTGATAACCTGACATAGAAAAGCTGGTTGGGTAAGCTCCATAAAACACAGTCTTTACATCAGTGCCACAAATAAGAAGCTATTTGCAGGAGATGTTACAGCGCAGGCAACAGGTACTTCTTGTTCTAACCTCAAGCAGTGTCATCTGTTACAGGAAAAGCTGAATTGTTGCTTGTACCCAAAATGTCTCAGATCATGTCTACGCTGTGCCATGCATTTTTGCACTCTAGAATTTTCCAGGTTTATTGTAACATGAGTAGACTAACCTTTTAACAGTAATAAAGCCCTTGTAAAGATAAAGACCAATCTATCCTGTGTGTGGTACAGGAAATTTAAGCAAATAGGGGTTTTTGAGTATACAAAAAATACTAATACTTTAATACTTTTCTCATTGTAATTTATATATAAATAAACCTTTTTCACTTTTTTCATCAGAATAAAATCTGAACCTTTTCTATTTAATATTAAAAACCTCTTTATTTAAAGTCAACCTTGACATGAAAGTGTCTCTGTCTGCCGTGTCTCAAAAGCTTTGAGTAAACTCTGGCAATAACGTATTTGGAAAACTCTTTTGGGGGGAAGATGAAGGGAAGAGAGGCATATTGGTCAAACTAGGGGGAGAAAAAAAGTAGTATTTTTTTTTTAATTAATTGAAGAGAGATATTTAAAGTCAAAACATTATGTGTGCTGATGGTGCATTTTTAATGAATTTCCTAATAATTTTTAAAGGAAAAATTGGCAATTTCAGACTTGAAAACTGTTATTTTACAACTGAAAATGAAGAAAATTTGCTTTCAAAAATGCTGAAATGAAATGTTCCAACTGGCTGGAAAAAAGTTAAAAAGGGAATTTTTGACAGAAACCTCTTCACTGATTCCACCCAGTCACAAATAATTCCAGCCCTATTGTCAGCCTCTGCTACCCCAGAAATAGGTTTTGGTGAATGAAGTGTCCATCCAGCTTTAAAATAAAAGCAGGATCTTCAGATTCATGAGAAAAAAACATGAGCACATTCTAAGGGCAACTATATATCCAGTCTGCTTAGAGCAATGCAGGCCATAGTCATCACCACAAATTTGGAAGGGTGACAATAAATCTGTGCCACCTTGAAGCCAGCTGCAGACTTATCCAACTACGACTCCCATCTAAGAGACACAGCCCAGCACAAGTTAAAGCTCTAGGTACTGTCAGGGGAAATAAAAGCCTGAAGAGCACAGACAGAGATGAAGAAATAACTTTTCTGCTGTTTCGGGTGACTCTGGTACCACTTTCCTAAGGTGGGATGTCACCTCTGTACTTAACAGTCAGAGAAGGACAGGGACTCCATATACCCAGAGGCTCGTGCAGGCTTTAATGCTCTGTCTTTCAATTTGTAGGTCAGGCTTTTTCTCCTTGTTTTTAATCTAATATTTCATCTGTTTGTGTGGAAGGGTCCTTGTTAAGAGTTTCGAAGAGAATGTCGTGCTTTAATACAGTCGTTGTAGGGACAGAAGTGAGTGAACAATTATCCCTCTTAACACAATGCTGAAGGTCACAATTTTAGCATCTATCAAATGTTTTGGCCTTGTCAGCACTTTTTGCTCATGCACCTTTACGGGTGACTTTAAAACAGTGTCTCCAACCATAAAGTTCTCCCAGTCTTTAATCTTATCAACTGTTTTCTTGAGTGTTATAGCCAAGATCACTTGACTAATTCAGCTTACAAAGTACTACTGGGAAAGAGTATTTATGGTAGTCCCAGCAAGGACAACCAAATTAGCTGTAGCAAGCAGCCAGCCCGAAGAAGAAATAAAATGAGAGAGTAGGATAATTTGGAACAAAATGTAAAAGAAGCACAAATCATTTAATAAAGGTTTTCCCTGGAGGGGAGGTGAACATCAGGGCAGCCGGGGGAGAATGAGGTCAATTGTGTTTAGACACAATGTGTACATTTTATTTTTTAAAATGATACACATTTGTCAAATTTTATGGGCCAGATTCTTTCCTCAGTTTAACTGAGATTAGAATTTCACTCATTAAAATAAGATCTTGTCTTTAGTAGACAGGAAGGTGAAGAGAGATATTTATTTCAAGGAAACTATAAAACATTCTCTGAAATGGAACGATAATGTCTAAGAACTGGGAAATAAAAAAAGAAGTGTAAACAGGAAGCCGAATGGACTAGCTCTGCTTTATCAAAAAAAGAATAGCAAACAAAAAAACAAATATCTGTAATTCTTTAGAAGGGTCCTGGATTAGATAGCTCTCTTGCACATAGGTTCAGCATTACATGCCTTACATTCCTCTCATTATATATAGCTTAGTACTGGGAGAAGGCTGCAAGGATATCTCATCACAGCAAAGGAGCGTGAAGGACCATGACTGATGTTTGTGGTACCTGATTCTGCTAAGACAAGTGACACCAGTAAGGTGGTGACACCACACATAGACTATTTGTGTGAAAACCCCACGAGGGCAGATTTTACCCTGCACCATGCTGAGCTCCCTCCAAAACGCTGCCTCTGTTTGATGGATGGGAGAAAGTGGTGTTTAGTGTCCTCTAAATTCTCATCTTCTTCAAGAATATGATAGCATAAAATTGAATGAATGAGGCCCTCACTGGTGGTCTGTGACCTGCCCAATTTCACCTGTATCTCATATAATCTGCTCCTACCTTATCTTGATTATCAAGAAGGCTCTCACTGTAAGATAACATCTTTTTTGCCTTGGGACCCACATGTCATAGCTAGGTGATCCACATGGACCTCCATCTAGACAAGAGAAAGGTCCTAGATCTACAATGCTGTTGGAAGGGTTGTCTCAACCCCTTAGCCAACGACCTATATGTGATGGGAGCATGTCCATACACACATACACTGGGACAAAAACACTTGAGAAGTTTACGAGATGGATATACAGATGGACTGTACCCCACAACTCCCGTCAGAAGGGTCAGGCCATGGAGAATGCAATCTGTCCTTCTCAACAGTGACGTGTCCTTGCACAAGTAGAGACATTCAGCAAGGGAGTCTTCATATCCAAGGAAATTGTTCTACAGAGACAGAAGAAGCTATGAAATACAGACCAGACATGCCAAGGTTTAGTTGTGACTCATTTGTTGCAAATTTGCTCCCTTTCTGAGCCACCAGGGAACAGCTAGTGAGAATCATGTTCATTTAAGAAGGTTTTGCTGTCCATAAGTCGCAAGGCCATTCACGGGAAGGAGTAAACTCCTTAAGCAACTGTGGCTTCTCCTATCTCCTCTTGGATCTGTGTGGCTGAAGTGGCATGAGAGGTGAGTTTCTGCTTGGTACAGGGAACAAACTCTCTGACAGAACTCCCTGGAGAAGGGGAGGGCTCTCACAAGGAAGAAATGAAAGCAAACAATGTCACTACAAAGCCAAATCCTCCCGTTATCCTCTTGCCCGTTGCCTTGTTGAACATATTGTGTGTGCGTTTTCTCTTTGAGGTTGATTTTTATTTAATGTCACAAAGATGTGCAGCTTGGAGAGAGCATGAATCCTTTGAACGTTTAATTAGTGATGAGGGGGGTACTCTATCCTTCTGCCCACAGAGTAACAACCCACATCTGGGTGTGCCTGCTTCCCCATACACTTTTGGGGAATAAGGATGCCCTTGAGGCCATGAAATGAAAGCAAAGCAATCTAGGCATCCTCAGATCTGAACTCACATTAACTTGCTGAGAAACAGCAGTTTAGCTATGCTGATTATTTTTTTTAATTTTTTTTATTTTTTAATTGACGAAGCCCTCCATCCTTTGATCTTTGAAGGGCATGTTTATCCAACATTGTTCTTTGCAGCTATACTGCTTCTGGTTACAAATTGGGAGAGTCATGTTCTGTTTCAATGAAACAATAGGATTTAATTATTAGCAGTCTTCAAAGACAAATGCAGGGCTCACAGTCTTCTCTGATTACAAGGTCAGAGCAGCAGAGCAGCAGCTGAGAAGAGTTGTACAATCTTTTTTAAAGTATTCTGGGGGGGAAAAATGGGTGTGTTTTTTAATTTAAAATTAACTTTTCTTCAAATTTTCTGTGTTTGTAAAATAAAAAAAAGCAATCGGCATACAAATCAGGAGCTTGACTGGATTTCACTTTTTCAACCGAATTCAATCTTGGTTGTCCTTATGAAATGTGTGCATTATGTTTGAATGCTAAATTCAGGAAGAGAGAAGTGTAATTCTCTGGACAGCTATTGTCAGGAGATCAAACAAGGTCATCTGAACGTTCATTCTGGGTTTTAAAGATGGGAAGCAATTATATGCATCAGTTAAAAACATAAGAAATTCTGCTAAAAGAGGAAGGTACTGACATGCTCTATTTGGAAGAGTAGCTTACTATAAAATTATTTAGGCATAGCATTAAGTCACCCACTTGTGTGACAGATTCTCTTTTACTGGAGATTTTAAGAACAGGAAAGGTTTATGGCTTTGAAGAAGAGTTTTGGAAGAGATATTGTTTCTACTGTAACGGTGTGTACAGATTTCTACAGTGAAGCTTGACTCAGGTTCCTTAGCATAAAAAAGTTTTGCATGTCATCGTAACCCAAGGAATACGAACTTCCACTGCTAATAATCAGTTACTAATCAGTCATTTAGGCATATATGTCACTTCAAGAACAAGTTGTGTTCGGTGAGATCATGCAATTAATGATAAATCATCTTAGCAGTCTCTGGAGAAGTCTATGTCTTTCCTGTGCTGTGTAATAACAGCAGGTGATATGAGAGAAGATTTCTTTAGATGGTGGCAGAATTTGTCATCCTCACCACAGAGGCCATCAAAGACTTTGTCCCCTGGTTCAGAGACCTTATTCTAACCTGATTTTCACCACTGAGTGGAACCCAATGGTACTCTTCAAAAAATAATTGAAAACCAAGACCAGGTCCTCACCAGATGCTTGCCTGGATAAACCTGATTCAGAGTATAACTAAAATGAGTGCTAGAGTCATGAGCAGAGTTGTGCAAATCACCTCAAAGAAGTTGCATTCAGGACAAACTTCACTTTCTGAAACTGGTGTCACCTAAGAAGTAAAGAACAGCAAGCATCAGGCAGAAGAAAGAAAGTGGTAAAACTTTGAAGCTCATGTGGTCAACTCAAGTGCCGATCCTACTAAGCCTGATTTACTATGTGTCTACTGATTAAGACATGTACCTTCCCTCTGTGCCTTGATGAAGAGTTCTTAATTTATACCTTTTTTTGATTTCCAGCTGAGAGAAATAGGAAAATGTAGAATTCGCTGCACATCACAGAGGGAAGTTTTGGGGAGGTGAGTTGTACTGAAGACCTCTGAAGTCAGGTAAGATTCCTCCCATGTTGCTTCCTTAGTTTGATCGGAGGCAGCAACAGAAGTCAAGGCACCAAAGTATTTGGGGGAAGGTGCAGAGAGATAAGATCTGATGTGTCTTTCAGTTTTCAGGTTGGTGGCAAAGGTTTTCAGGTTAGCAAAGGATTATTTCTAGATCATTTTTTTAGGTGTAGGTGCCTAATTTCCACTGAGATTAGCACCTTTTCCCACTTCCTTTTTCATCTTTGGAAATCCTAGGACCTGTTTGAAGATCACACAGCGTCTTGTTCTGCAATTAGTCCCACTGACCTGGTAGGTTAGAGGAAATCTGGTTAAAGGAAATCAGGTAATTAAGACCCCAATCCATTGAGGATTCTTTACTCATTAGCTGCCCAAAGCCTAGTCCAGCAATTAACATTATATTCCCAATATAACTGCTAGAGTAAACCATGCCAGGGATTTTATTTTTAAAAACTGAGACTTTTCCTGTATTCCTTGCACCCTCAGACACTGCTGTTCTGTTTCAGGAGGTGAACTCCCCAAATCAGAATTCATGGTTTGGGCTGTAATTCTGTGACAAAAGGCAGGATAAAATTTTTAGATAAGCAAAATCCGCAGTCATATTTGCTGCCATGAAATCACAGCTGGATGATGTCTGGGTTTTGCTTGGTCAGGCTTTTTCTTATTGTATGTTTTGTCTTAGTGGACTCCTGTGATATAAACCAGCCTTGCTCCACACAACATCTCTCATAATCTCAGTCCCCAATGACATTACCGTATTAAAGATTATAGCAACAGGCAGAGTTACTATTTCATACACTTTCAGTCATTTTCCCACAATTATTTTTGATGCATGTTGTTTGTGCTGAGCTGTTCTCTGTATCTGAGGCTGTTAAAATTCACAGGGTGAATGATTACTCTTAGTGGATTAGACCAGGATGTAGCTCTGTGCTCAATTCTTATCACCATTTACTGACATGACTGTGGGCAGATGAATCAAGTCTGTGATTTTTTCTAGCACTTAGATTCCTAAATCCCATTAATTTCACTGGTCAAAAATCATGCATATTTTGTTTCTTGGGCACAGAAGCACTTACCTGAGGGTGTGATTTCTGAAGTTCTCTCTACAGTCGAAGAAAACAACTACTTTCAGAGGGCAGTGCAAACTACCCAAGACCTCAGTGGCTCCTTGGTCTGTGGAGGTGCTTTGTGCACCCTCAGTCTGGGATATAAAGTTAAATGAGAAGAAAATGGGTTTTTGAGTCAGAATTCATCCTACTTAATTTTAGATGTCTGAAATGAGATGTTTGAGAGCAGGTAGCCACCATCAGCTCCCCTTGTATTCAGTGAATCTAAGGTGACTGTAATCACCTTAGACATCCATCCTGGACTCCTTTTAGGCAGCTTAAGAGCATGCAACCACATGGCAATTAATACTTTAATTAGGATCAGCCAGAGTAAATTCATAGACAAAACACATTGCTCCACCCAAAAGCCTTCAATCTGAATTGGCATCTACATAAATGTGCAGAATTTCTTGTGCTGAAGAGTGGACAAAGATGCCGAGAAACCAAAGCCAAAGTGATGAATGGAGCAGGGCTGAGAGCAGGAAGGAGGCAGTGGGTATATTTGCAGGCTAAAGACAATTGTTTTAATTATACCCACTTGAAAACAAAAAAAAGAGAGAATCATGGCTGAGAAACTCTTTCTTGCAGGCCTTTACTTTCAAAACTAAAGTAATGATTTCATACTCATTGACAAGCTTCAGTAGCTGGAATTAGAGGGTATTTCTAATGCATTGCCCTCTTCCCTTACCCCCAGTACACTCTTCATCGGGAAACAATGGGAACAGACATGTTTGAAATGCCCATGTCAGCACCTCAATAGGAAGACTAAAAGTGTAATTTCCCTGGAGAATGAAAACCACTGCAAAAACTTACACAAGTGATAGCAAACACCCTATAAAACTAAATGGGAGAGAAGAAACGAATATCCAGAGATAATTTGGTGAGGGGTGCATTTAGCTCAACAGTGGGCAAAAATCCAAGACAACCTTTGTCTTAGTCATAGCAGTGAAATGCGCAGTCCGTTTAATTATAGGCACTTTGTTTTGTTTTTTTTTTTTATGGGGTTATTTAGCAGGCATCAGCTCATGATGATGGACAGTTTATGCTATCCCAACAGCATGTATTTATGCAAGGGTTAGGAAGAGATGTGGTGCCAAACGCTGAGTAAATGTTTGCTGCCCTCCTGTGTACAACTGCAAAAAGACAGATGCAAGGACGCCAGAGCCCTGGGTTTGTTGCTCAAGACTTCCAGCTCCTGGGGGAATGGCTGGCGTGGAGTGTCTGTTATGTATTTACCCCGTATTTGTGTTGGTGAGTCATCCACGAGTTGATCCAGATTTCTGCTAATGAATCTGGGCCCTTGTTCTCCTGCCATCTGCTTGTTGCATCCATCCCTCGTCGTATATGCAGATACCATTTGTTGCTCCATGTGTGCAGTGGGGAAAAGGGCTGCGGGTGGAAGGCTGTTTCTTGGTCATGCACTGAGGGAGCAGCCACAAGACAGATCAGTTCGGAGCCAACACCAGCAGCCTCCAAGTTGGCCAGACAGCCCCATGTTGTGGCTCACTCCCTGTGTGTAAGTGAGGGAGGGTAGTAAGGGGAATGGGTAGTAATTTCCATCAGGAGAGCGACAAAGCAAAGGAATCACCCACCCAAGGAAGTCTTGGACTCTCTGCCACTGGAAGTGCTTTGTTAAAAACAACTTAAATTCATTTTTTCAGAAACTGCTTAATGAAGTTCATCCTCCCTTGGGCCAGCAGATAGTTTGGAGGATCACCGACCCCCACCCTTGTTCCCTGTGTATGATTTTGCTTGCAACACAATTAAATAAAATCTGAATGTTTTGTTTGTTCATTTCTGACTGTGAGAATTATTGCGCCAAATTACATGCTTACCTAAGCATAAACCAAGGTACAGGGTTAGCATTTCAATGGTGATCATTTGGCATATTCTTCTCAGCACTGCTTGGCAGTAAGAAAATAACGTGACTTCCAAAAACACTATGCCAGGGAAAATGCCAAACGTAACCTTGCATACACCTTTTAGACATTATTTAATTTATGTTATGTATTCACTTCCTTCATCTTTTCATCATGTTACTTATTATATTTAAATGCCATTCTATTTGGCTATGCAAGTTCCTTTTATCAAAACTACAACTGAGCTCCTTGTGTTTATTGTTAAAAATTCAATACTTACTTACTACACAAAAAGCAATCTTAGAAAAAGATATCGGAGCACAGCAGAGTATAGTCACTATAAACTTTCCAGGTAATATGTGAAGATTTCTGTATTGATGTACTTGTAACTCAATGCAAGCAAATTTCTTTAGTCTGAATTTTCCTTGCTTACATTCTGACAAAAATGAGGATAAACACAAAAAATGTTGCAGTACCGTATGCAAAACAAATGTCTTCGCCCTTTGTAGAGAATCAAATTTCTCCCTTTTGTTTACCCAACA
Source organism: Scolopax mira (assembly GCA_004320125.1). Classification (NCBI taxonomy): domain Eukaryota; kingdom Metazoa; phylum Chordata; class Aves; order Charadriiformes; family Scolopacidae; genus Scolopax; species Scolopax mira. The sequence continues at coordinate 133,212 of BJBW01002489.1, forward strand.
TGTGAGGAATTTGTTTTATTCAAGCCAGCTCCTTCTGCATGATTTCAGCTTTGGAAAGTGAGCAGTTTTTGAAATGTTAGTTCTTGAGGTCCTGTCTGGGGAGCGTGAGACCAAATCTTGTTCTCAGCTGTACCATCCTCCTCGGCTTCAGCTGAGTGATTTCAATAGGAAATCACAGAATCATAGAATCATAGAATGGTTTGGATTGGAAGGGACCTTAAAGATCATCGAGTTCCAACCCCCCTGCCATGGACAGGGACACCTCCCACCAGACCAGGTTGCTCGAAGCCCCATCCAACCTGGCCTTGAACATCTCCAGGGATGGGCAGCCACAGCTTCCCTGGGCAACCTGTTCCAGTGCCTCACCACCCTCACTGTAAAGAATTTCTTCCTGATATCTCATGTAAAATTCCCCTCTTCCAATTTAAAACCGTTGCCCTTTGTCCTGTTGCTACACTTCCTGACTTCCCTCTCCCGCTCTTCTATAGGCTCTCTTCAGATATCGAAAGGCCGTTATAAGGTCTCCCCAGAGTCTTCTCTTCTCCAGGCTGAACAACCCCAACTCTCTCAGCTTGTCCTCATAGGGGAGCTGCTCCATCCCCCTGATCATCTTCGTGGCCCTCCACTGGACCCTGTGTTGAAGACTCCAAAGTTGGACACAGTACTCCAGGTGGGGAATCATACAGTCATACAAAATCAAGTCATACAGGTGTAATCAAGAAAAAATAGAATAGCCCAGTCCAAGGACTCAATAGTCCCAAAATGACCTTAACAAGTGCTAAAAAAACCAAAAACCCAAAAACCTACGTCTGGGGGCCTATGTTTTCCTGCTTGTTCCTGTGTGGTTAGGCTCAATGCAAGTGTTGCATCACAAATGTGTCTAAAATGAAAATAAAACTAAACCTGCTTTTGCTTTTTTTTTTTTTTTTTTTTTTTTTTTAAGGTCTCCGAAGCCCTGGGTAAGAGGGCTTTCTTTTTTAAAATAATCAGTTGTGTGGCAGAGCTCTGCAAAACACTAAGATCAGTTTGACCCATCAATTTCCTTAGTCAAAGAGGCTCTGTGTGTAACTAGATCAGGAGAGAGCAGCATGATGTTGCACAACTGTTGTATAGATTTAAATAAACAGTCGGGGAATTGAATGCTATTTCTTAGATAGGACGAAGCTATAATGGTTCCGGCTGCTTTTGCTTCGGGGTTTTTTATGAGTTGTTGGATGGAGAACCCAGCTGACAAGAACAAGTTTCCAGCTCCATCACATTTCCTATTCAGCTGCTTTGGCTGGGGGAGTAGTTTGCAGGGCTCTGCTGGGGCAGAGTTATGTAGTTGACACTTTCTTGGCTGCATGTCCCTGCAAAGAGAAGGAAAAAAGAAAGGAGGACTCTTGTGCCAAGACTATTTGCAATCTTGTCGCATTGTACTGGCACCCTTGCAGAGGAGACGCCAAGGATGACAGGGAGGAGATGGGTGAATGGTGGTACTAAGGGAAGACATGGCAGTACCTGTCTATTTCCTGCTCCAACATCTCCATGTCCATGCTGGGAGGTGAGGATGAACTGTGAAAAGCCTGAAGTGTCCACCCTTTCCCCACACCACATTGAAAAGTCAGGCCATCTCCGCCAGCTGTCTCCACCATTCAGTCCCTAGCATGTCCCCAGAAGTCAAAGTGACATCTCATTGGAGCGGGTCCAGAGGGGGGCCACAAAGATGATCAGAGGTCTGGAGCACCTCTCCTATGAAGACAGGCTGAGAGAGTTGGGGTTGTTCAGTCTGGAGAAGAGAAAGTTCCAGGGAGACCTTATAGCAGCCTTTTACTATCTGAAGGGGGCCTACAGGAAAGTTAGAGAGGGGCTTTCTACAAGGGCATGCAGTGATAGACAAAGGGTAATGGCTTCAAACTGTATATATCCTTTCTGGGATGGTTTTATAGCTCTGAAAGACCAAGCCTAGTATCTTAGAGGGCTCCTCCAATGTGCTGTTACCTCACCTACACTCTCTGGAGCCCTGGTGCCCTCCTGTTCTCCACTTCTCACTTTGTCACTCCACTAGACACCTCATGTGGCAGGCCAGGTAGTTGCAAGAGTTGCATTGCACCAAGAAGAAGGCCCAGCTTCTGCCTTCTGCCACTGTTTCGTGCCCTGTCATGTGGTCTGGAAGCTCTGCATGTACCATGTACTGTAGCCTTAGGGACTCACCAACAATTGCTTGATTCATGTCTGGACGCAAAGTGGTCTCATATACTTGTGGATGAAGAAACTGGAGGAATCAGTAGCTGCACACCTTTCTGCTTTCAAAATGGTGTTTCTCCCAGTTCACCATAGCACAAGTCTTAGCTTAGAGGTCACAATTTCCTTAATTAGACCTTATTTGTATGTTGTGCAACCCTGTCCATGTTAAAATTCTCTTCCTTCACCTCATCAGAGAAGAGTGAGAAAAACATTAACTGATCCGATGCACAGTAGAACTCCTAAGACAGTTCACCACGGGCTGTAAAACAGTCCTGTGAACAGTGTCTCTTGGAAAAAATTAAGTAAAACTGACAGCTAATGGACTGCCTTCACTACGAGATAAACCCAGCTTGTAGTGTTGTTCTGATGGAGCTTTTGTTTGCAGCATGAGCAAAAAATGATTGTAGCACAGGCACGCAAATACTGTAAATTAGTCTTTTTCTCATGGAACTCATCAGAACAATGCCCACTGAGAGGTCTTGTGTCTTTAGAGGGCTCATTTGATTTTGAACTTGGAGTTTTCTACAGGTTGCCAGGTTGCAAAAGACCCTTTTAGAAGCACATAGAAGACATAGAAGGGACAGAGCAAAGATGGGGTATGTTTGAGCTGCTGTCTTCTTATGGTAACAATCCTTTAGAAACTCCTGTATCACAATCCTTTGTCTGAATACTCAACAGCATGGTCTCTTTTATGTCACTGTATGTCTTGTATGTCATCACTGAACAAAGATATGAAAACTAGGGAAAACTGGGATGGGAACAGAGGACACAATTCCTGTGTCCCTGTGATCATCCTCCCAGAGCCTCGGCACACATTCAGAGATATGGATATGAGCTTGGCCCTATCATTCCCTTTCTGGCTAACCTTGGCATGCCTACTTCACTCTGTCAGCCAGAGTTTTCCCATGATATGCAATGCTGGGAAACTAATTTCAGCACCCACCCCTCTTAAAAGGGGTGTCAGTCTGAGCAGGAAACATAAAAGAGCCGTTAGAGAGGTGGGGACAGCAAAAATTGAACGCAGTCTCAACCACAGCGAGAACTCAAATTGCAACCATGCAAGGTGCAAGCTGCCCAGATGGATTTTCCACTCATGTCTGTAAAAAAGAAAAGCATCAGCAAAAATTTGTTGGATATTTCTCTCTACTTCCCTCAGCTATTTACATACAGTACTAACTATGCTCGCTCCCTGATGTGTGAAGTGCTTTCCCTGTGGCTTTGTCTCCAAGGCATCAGTGTTCCCACTCCTCTGCTTGGAGAAGCCCAGTATCTTTGCACACAGCCATAAATATCTTTTCAGAAGAATCTTCTGTTTTGAACTTGGAGCACAACAGAGTGAAGCAAGCCCGAAATTTCCAATTTGCTTTTACATGCAGCAGTGCTCAAATTGATATTCTACTTTGAGAAAACTTGTCCTTCAGAAGGAAAACTGTTCTGTGCAGGCTTGTAGGGAGGAAGAATTAAAGCATCTGTTTTCTTCACTCAAGTACAGAGAAATGTCCATTTCCATGGGAAATAGCATCAAGTGAACTCTGGGGAATAAAACAAAATTCAATGGGACAGTATATGCAATGAAAACCGGGGGTTTTCTAATATCTTCATCAAGATGTTAGAGTTGGTGACAGGACTTAAGCCCTCTTCTCCATTTATCAACCAATTCAGGATAATTCTGAATGAGAATGAGGGGAATTGCTTGAAGAGTTTGTTAAATGGCTCAAAACTGTTGACATGGCTACAGAAATAAAGAGGTTGGTTGAATCTCAGAAGGATTAAATTCTATTTCTTTATCTCCTGCCTAACCAGGAAGGAAACGTTTCAGTTCTGTTTTGCTCTTTTGCTCATTCAGATGGTCCACTCTCTGCTAGAGGGGCATTCTTGTTATTTTGGGTGTAGCTTAGTACCCATCACATAAAGGAACTCCAACTTTTTTTCTAAAAATATCTTCTCACGAAGACAAGGACACTCCTTGGTTGTGGACTGGTGTGGGGTTTCTCAACATAACAGGTAGGATTCTTCTACCTTGGGAGTGATAAAGCAAGGATAAGACAGGTTATTCCACTTGTGGAAGCAAGAGGAAAAGTGAAAAATACAGGGCCAGTATGAGTCCTGAAGAAAAGTGTGGCTTTTGGGGGTCCTGGTCGACAGCAAAATGACAATGAGCAAGCAGTGTGCTCTTGTGGCCAGGAAGGCCAATGGAATCCTGGGCTGCATAGGGAAGAGTGTGACCAGCAGGTCAAGGGAGGTCATTCTGCCCCTCTACTCTGCACTGGTGA